>JADLZN010005046.1:0-112500 GCA_018155175.1 Sinocyclocheilus anophthalmus | reverse complement strand
AAGAAAAAAGACCATAGTGCCTTATTGTTACATTTTAATTATAAGTTTTACAAACTCAGTCGATGGTTAAAATTTAATGAATCTTTGAAACCAGAGAAAAAATAATAATAATAAATGAATGGAAAACACAGAATTGAGAAAAAAATTAAATGGAATTTGTGGGGAAAAACAGATTTCATAGGGGCCTATTATTGTTAAATTTTTAATAAATTAAATAAACTATGTTTAGTTTTGATGGTTAAAGTTTAATAAACCTTTAAAAACAGAAACAAAAAAAATCAAACCAGAATTTAGGAAAAACAGATTTTATAGGGCCCTATTATTGTAAAAATTTCAATAAATTATTAAATTGATAAACTCATTTGATAGTCTTTGATAGCTAAAAATAATTTTACCTTTTAAAACCGAATCAAGAACATTTTAAACAGATTTTAGGGATAAAATAAAATGTACGGTGGGAAATGGATTTCATGGCTCTAGTCATTATTTCAGGATTTATTCAGGAGTCAAACTGGATTCAGATAGGAGTATCTTGTTTCCTCGCTGCTGTTATTTTATCATAAACACTCCTGATGCTCTCCGTCTGTCTGATGTTGGCAGGGCTGTGATCGCGCCCATGCTGTCTCGACACGGCAAGCTCTGGTCGAACTTCTGGGGCGCTCTGAGTCCGGAGGGCTTTTACTCGCGCTCGGAGGACTACATCGACATCGTCCAGAGCAAGAGAGTGTGAGTGTCATTCACTCTGTGTGTGTGAGTGAGTGTGAGTGTGAGTGTCTGTTTGTGTGTGTGTGTGTCTGTCTCTTTGTGTCTGTTTGTCTGTGTGTCTGTGTGACTGAGTGACTGAGTGACTGAGTGACTGAGTGAGTGTGTGTGAGTGAGTGAGTGTGAGTGTCTGTTTGTGTGTCTCTGTGTCTCTGTGTGTCTGTGTGACTGAGTGTCATGTGTTATTGAGCGTTGTCGGCGTGCGGTGCTGAGGTGGAGTGGCGTGAGTAGTGAGTGTGAGTGTGTGAATGTCGTGTCGTGTGTAGTCTGTGTAGGGCGTGGCTGTGTGGGTATTGAGTGCGTGAGTGTGTTCTGTGTGAGTGCGTGTCTGTGTGTGTGAGTGAGTGCGTGAGTGTGTGTCTGTGGTGGTGGTGAGGGAAGTGCTGCGTGATGAGTGAGTGGGTGTCTGTGTGAGTGAGTGATTGTGGTGTCTGTGTGAGGTAGGTGAGTGAGTGTGTGGTCTGTGATTGCTGAGTGTGTGAGTGCGGTGTGGTGGGGGTGGGTGAGGTGTCTGTTGTGTGGTGTGTTGTGTGTGTCTGTTGTATTGCTGATGTTGTGTGTGTGTGTGTGTGAGTGCGTGTCTGTGTGTGTGTGTGTGTGAGTGTCTGTTTGTGTGTGTGTCTGTCTGTCTGATGCGTGAGTCGGGTTCTGGTGTGTGTGAGTGAGTGCTGAGTGTGTGTTTGTGTGTTTTTGTGTTTGTGTGTTTGTGTGTGTGGGTGTGTGTCTGTGTGTGTGAGTGAGTGAGTGAGTGAGTGTGTTTGCGTGTCTTTGTGTGTGTGCGTGAGTGCGTGTCGTGTGTGTGAGTGTTTGCGAGTTTGTGTTTTTGTGAGTTTGTGTGTGTGTTTGTGTGAGTGTGTGTTTGTGTGTGAGTTTTTGTGTGTGAGTGTGTGTCTGTGTGAGTGAGTGAGTGATTGAGTGAGTGTGTGTTTGTGTGTGTTTGTGAGAGAGTGTGTGTGTGAGAGAGAATGTGTGTGTGTGTTTGTGTGTGTGTGTCTGTGTGAGTGAGTGAGTGAGTGAGTCAGTGAGTGTGTGTGTGTGTGTGAGTGCGTGAGTGTGTGAGTGTCTGTTTGTGTGTGTGTCTGTCTGTGTTTTCTGTGTCTCTGTGTGTGATTTAGTGAGTGCGTGAGTGTGTTTGTCTGTGTTTCGGTGTCTCTGTGTGTGAGTGATGCTGCGTGAGTGCGTGTCTGTGTGTTGAGTGCGTTCTGTGTTGTGCGTGAGTGGCGTGAGTGCGTGTCTGATGTGTGTTAGTGTGTGATGTGCGTGTCCCCTGTGATGTGTGAGTTGTGTGTCCTGTGTGAGTGAGTGAGTGAGTGAGTGAGTGGGTGTGCGTGTGTGAGTGTGTGAGTGTGTGTGTGAGTGCGTGTCTGTGAGTGTGAGTGTGTGATTGTGTGTCTGTGTGTCTGTGTCTGAGTGTGAGTGTGTCTGTGAGTGTGTGTGAGTGTGTGAGTGCGTGTGTGTGTGTGTGGCTGTGTGTGTGGGTGTGTGTGTGTGTTTGTGTTTTGGCGTTTTTTCTGTGTCTCTCTGGTTTAGTGAGTGAGTGGCGGTGAGTGTGTTGTCTGTGTTTCTGTGTTCCTCTGTGTGTGAGTGAGGTGAGTGCGTGTCTGTGTGTTGTGAGTGCGTGTCGTGAGTGTGGTGATGGTGGAGTGCTTGAGTGAGTGCATTGCGTGGATTGCGGGTATGTGTGTGGTGTGTCTGTGTGTGTGAGTGAGTGAGTGCATCGTTGTGTGTCTGATTTCTGTGTGTGAGAGTGATGAGTGTTCGGTGTCTTGTGTGTGGTGTGAGTGATGAGTGTGTCTGTGTGTGTGAGTGTGGTGTGAGTGACTGCTTGTCGGTGTGTGTGAGTGAGTGCGTGTGTGTGTTGCGTGAGTGAGTGCATCAGTGTGTGTCTGAGTGTCTGAGTGTCTGTGTGTGTCTGTGTGTGTGTGTGTGTGTGAGTGTGTGTCTGTGTGTGTGAGGTGCGTGGTGCATCTGTGTGGTCTGAGTGTCTGAGTGTGTGTGTGTGTGGGTGTGTGTGTGTGTGTCAGTACAGCATCTTGACGTCTCCTCCTGTCCTCCAGAGGTTTGTGGAACGTTCCCTACATCACTCAGGTCTATCTGATCCGCGGAGAGACTCTGCGCTCGCGTCTGGCCCCCGTTTCTCTCTACCAGCAGGAGGGCATGGATCCAGATATGAGCTTCTGCACGAGCGTCCGCGAGCAGGTGAGCGTGCAGGGAAAAATAACGTCCGTTTCTACATCGGTCAGCGGATATTTATCCTTGATTTGACTTTATTTTAAATTAGAAAATGAACCTGCAGCATGAATATTTGGGATGCACCGAATGTTCAGCAATCCGGAATTATTCGGACGAAAATGACAAAAAAAAGCTCTTTCAGTGTTCGGCCGAAAAAGCAAAAAGACTGAATAAATTGTACCGAGTAATGACATTTTTGGTGATGCAATCAAATAGATTAAATTTATGATTTTTTACAAGGCATGGATGTGACAATGTGATACGTGCGACATCTTCCCAAAATCATAATGAGAATAATTTATAAATCTGCTGCTGTCAACAACAAAAAAAAGCACTGTTAATACTTTTTTATAACATGGTGTTCAAATTGTGATCTGTAATATTTTCTAATGTTTTAAAAAGTCTCCTCTGCTGAGCAAGGCTGCATTTATTTGTACAGTAAAAATACACAACAGTACTCTTGAAATATTATTAGAATGTAAAACAGCTGTTTTCTGTGTGAATATCTGTTATAATGTAATTTATTTCTGTGATGCAGCACTGTATTTTCAGCATCATTCCTCCAGTCTTCGTGTCACATGATCTTCAGAAATCATTTTGTCATTACCTTTAATTAGGGATGCACGATATTGGATTTTTGCCGATATCCGATATGCCGATAATTTTCAACTCATTTCGGCCGATACCGATATATAATTATTTTAAATTTTGGTTAGTTTTTAACAAGAACATGTTTGTTAGAATTAAATAAACAATAATAAAGTTATTTTATAATGACAGTACATTGAAGATTTGAAAATAACTATAAATAAACTATATATTAATCACTGCAGTTTATTTTATTTTTTTCAGAAAGATACAGTGGTAACCTTAACATTTTATTTTATGATTTAACATTTGTAAATGGTCTAAAGCAAAAGAGTTGTAAACATTCTGAAAATCCTTTAGAGCTCATAATTTGTTTAAAAAATATGCATCCCTAATGAATATTGTAGGGCCTGATGATTTATGCAATGTGGAAAACATGGAATGGAATCACAGAATCAAGTCATTGAATTTAAATGTACTGTTTAAAATTTCAATTTACATTTGGAAAAATGTGGATAAACAAATCAAAAATAGGGCTGTACATCATATCACAGTATGGACTAGTGTCTGTGGATATAACAACATTAATGAAAAAGGGATCGGTTTAACTCAAAGAAATTATGACATTACTGTAATATACTTACTAAACTAATTACTGTTATTATATTAATATATTAATGTTAATATATTGTTATCAGGAGTATTGCACAGTTTTCCATATGATACAGTAAACCTTTGTGCAGCACTTTATTTGCTAGAAAGTAATTTTCACATTTACATTTAATTTACATTTTAAAAGATTAAATTGTTACTGTTTTATGCTTTATCACAGTTATTATAATTCATCTGTATTACATCAGAAATGCAGAACAATTAAAACATACAACAGGATATTTCTGAAAAAAGAAAACATTTTGTACAGCCCCTTTTATTGTAAAAATGTTTTATACTTAATTGTTAAACGTTTCATGGATTCAAGAGTTAATCAGTTTTTTCTTACAAACCGCAAACTTTACAGTTTTATTCCTCTCTGTATTCAGCAGGTCTGTCCATATTTAATTCACACTTGATTTATGCAACATTTCACTCCTAAAAACACGGTGAAAGTGTGTTTGTGTTCTGTCTGTTGACAGTATTTTCTGATTTATGGAGTGATAAAAAGAGAAAACCGAAAACAAAATCAACAAGAATTACGAACCTGGATTCAGATTTCTGCTCTGGAAATGTATGCAAATTAAAGCATACTTATTTAGACAATTCTTCATTTGCATATTTAAATGCAGCGTTTCAGAAAACGTGTAATACAACAAATGTTACCCTATTGACTCGGTCTCTTAACTGTGTGAGGACAGATGAGTAATTATAATACAGATATCCAGATTAGCATCATCTTGTGGAGTCAGTGGTTTGTGTCTCCTCCTGCAGGGCATCTTCATGTTCGTGTCCAACAGGGATGAGTTCGGCCGTCTCATCTCCTCCACCAATTACAACATCAGCCGTCTTCATCCGGACATGTGGCAGATATTCGACAACCCAGTGGTGAGAGATTCACACGTGAAGCACACGAGTGCAGAGACACCCACGTGAGCGCAGACTAACCCTGTGTGTGTGTGTGTGTGTGATCTCAGGACTGGAGAGAGAAATACATCCATGAGAATTACTCCAAGATTTTTGATGACGATGAGAACCTCGTTGAGCAGGTGAGACCTGATCTGATCTGATGTGTCTAAATGATCACACTGTTTCACACTCGATCTCTTCATGTCTTCTGTCGTCTGATTGAGAATTTAGAGTGTTTTATCCAGTAAAGCTCTTTTAGTGTAATTGTAGAAACGTCCAGCTTCAGCTCGTGTGTTTCTGCTGTCAAATCATGACTGGTTTTGATCAAGTAAACGTCAGAATAACTAGTCATTTTTTCAGATGAACACTTACTGGACTGAAGCAGCTCAGCTTTACTTGATTCTCCATCAATCATGTTTTAGAGTCTCAAATCTGATCCTCAGGATCTTTTGAGGTGCGTTTGTTTCCAGAAGCTTTACTTTCACTGTTCCTCAGCGGAGGAATGATCTTCACAAGCCTCCAGCACATCTCACATCTTCTGAGGAGCAGTTATTTCTTCAGCTCTCAATCACTGCATTATATGTTTGGATCATTTCAATCTCATCTCACTGAGACATATTACTGGAGATATAGAGCGACGACTGATATTTATATAATTTTATGTCAGTATCTGCTGTGCTGTTATAAATATATCATTGATTTACATCACAAGCATCAGAATCTCATCAAATATTAGCATCTGAAGCAAATTCATATTTTTGCTCAGTTTAAATCTCTGAATAAAACTGAGCTATTTTTACTTCATATTCTCACTATATCATACTACATGAGCCATAAAAGCCTGATTGACTGAAGATTAAACATAAAACACATTCGTAAACTTTTGCTTTTATATTTTCTTTAATATTTGTCTAAAGGTTCATTAAACTGTTCTATATGAAAACATTTAGTCCCTTTCAGTCATCACTACAAGTCACGTTGGTGACCGACGATTTGGGATCTCGCTTCGAGAGACCAATCTACTTCGAGTGTAACTAAACGAGCCAATGCACATTGGTATGCGATAATTGCATCCAGCTGCCGCTTGTGTAAGCGTGAGTATAAATAGGCAGCAGGTGCAATGCATACCAGGCTTTTTGCTTCGGAGCCGAGCGACAACATCGTTCTGCTCCATCCAAGTGTCTTCCGTGAGCTATGAGTTGCTATGAGCTATGAGTCTGGTGTTGGCTGCCAACGCTTCAGCGTTGGTCGTTCCTGTGTCGAGTGGGTTGCGCACTTCAGGCTGCACTACCCCCTGTCGTGCTGTAAGCGGCCGTTTCCCCTGTGCGCCTCAGCACTAAAATAGCATTACCCTGAAAGAGCAATTTCTCTAAAAGACCTCCACGGGTGCGTCTTTGTAAAGACGACAGATCGTCTTTTTAAAGATGCCGTTTCACACGTGCGTTTCTGGATGCGGTCGTTACCTAGCGCCGGGTGATGGTCACGATCGCTGCCTCACGTTTCTGGGCATCAAGCACGCTGAGGTGGCCTTCATGGATGAGTCATGTTCCCATTGCGGGAAGATGACCATCTCGGAGCTGCGGGCCAGGCTCCGTTACCTCCAGTTGCAGATCTCCTTTTGCTTCGGCCGCTATTATTTGTTCGCAGCAGACAGGCGAGGACTACTTCGGGCAGTAGCTTGGGCGGTCTGAGGGTTACAGTGGTGGTAAACCCCTCAGGGAACCAACCCTCGGGGGACCATCATTCCTCTAACGCTTCGCTACATTGATCCTCCAAGGAATGCGCTTTAAAGAGTCGTACCACAGCGTTATCCTTCGGCTCCTCCCTTGACCGTATGTCGATCCTGCATCGGCATTGAGAGCTCTCTGTAGAAAACATTCGGCTGCGCTGGGCCTTCCGCCCTCCGGGATGGTGGCAATTGCCTGAATCGGATCAGAGATGCCGCTATGTTTTCCCTGCGCCGGGTGTGTCTGCCTGGGAAGGGTAGGTCTTTAGTGGAAACCCTCCCCGTGTTCCCTGTCCCTCAAGGTTGTACTATTGTTTCTCGGGTGGCCTTGCGCTGTGTATTCTCAGCACCCCCGCCTCAGTGCCTTTTTTTCTCCCCGAGGTGCTGAGAACTCCTAGTCATGGTGTCACCTTTTACTGCTGGAAACCGATCTGCTGTTCGCGGTGGGTTCCTCCCACCACCACCCCGCGTGGCAGCTGGGGTAGTACAAGGTTCACCCCGGTGGACGGTCGGTTGCGATGCAATGTGTCCTAATACCCGCCTCCAAACCCGGCAGGGCGAACCGTGTCGCCCCCTCCCCGTCTGTATGCGATGCCGGACCTGGACCTGCACGCGGTGACAGATCCCGGAGGTTCTGAAAAAGCTCCTAACCGCTACTTGACCTCGACCTCTGAGCGACGAATTCCCTCGAGTTCTCTGGGTCGTGTGATTCCACACTTGTGTTCCAGGAGCGCCATCTCTGGCGTGTCTGGTTGATATCGAAGTGACGCAGACAAAGTTTGGTTCCTTACTTCCTTAATTCCTTAATGTCTCTAAGCAAGATGGCCCCACTGGATTGTTGGATGCCATCACCTGCGTATGAGGCAGCAGGGTGTGGCCCTACCCGCCTCAGGTTTCACAGCTCACTCACTAGGATGTGCATCCTCTTGGGCGCTGGCTTGTGGCGCCTCGCTGGCGGATATCTGTATCTGGCTGGGCGACCCCTAACACGTTCACTAGATTCTATAGCCTTTGTGTGGAGCCTGTATCCTCCTGTGTTCTCACCTCAAATGGGTAGAGGCACTGAGAGGCTTGCAAAAACTGGTTAGGGTTAGTGTCGGCTTGCAAAAACTGCTCCAGAGTGTCCGTACTGTAGGCCCTGTCGAGCTCCTCTGTCCCCTCGGCAGCCAGACGTGGCGGATCGTCCTGTGCCAGGCCTTCACTCGCTGAATCCTCTAGAACCGGTAGAAGGCTGGGTTCCATTTGTAAGACCTAAGTGGATCCCATATGTTTTAAGTCCACGGTATAGCCTTGAGCCTGTTTTTCCCCGGCAGACTTCTGCCATTTCCAAGAGGGTTATAATCACCTTTAATCTTACATATGCACCTAAACGGTTGTTCATATGCGTAAGTGCTTCCGAAACCTCCTATTGGAAGGATGGGGCTTCTGCAGTGTCCCTGTTCCAAGTGGAACGGGTACGTTTTCCCAGTGTTATCCAATCTCACTGACTGGGTAGTGCTATGACAACGGTGAATGGTCTTCTTGTTGCAAGCCCCGGCCTACACCAAAAAGGGACGCAGGTGGCTCGCACAGGGCACTTTGGTATGGATCCCAATTCGTCGGTCACCGACGTGACTCTGAGTGATCGACTGAAAGGGAACGTCTTGGTTACGTATGTAACCCTCGTTCCCTGAAGGGGGGAACGGAAACGTCACGTCCCATCGCCACAGCTCCTGTACCACCGCTGAGCGGCCGGGTCACCGGCTTGGCTCCTCAGTGAAAACCTGGTACGCATTGCACCGGCTGCCTTTTTATGCTCACGCTGTGATCAGCGGCAGCTGGATGCAGTAATTGCATGCCAATGTTCATTGGCTCATTTAGTTACACTCGAAGTTGATTGATCTATCGAAGCGATATCCCAATTCGTCAGTCACCGACGTGACGTCTCCGTTCCCTCCTCAGGGAACGAGGGTTACCACACGTAACCGAGAACTATTTCTATGTCCAGGCTTTACGGAGTTAACTGAGTGTGGTGTGTGTGTGTGTGCGTGTGTGTTTGTTTGTGTGTTTCAGCCCTGTCCATACTCGACTGGTTTCCAGCGTTCTCTGACAGAATGTGTGATGAGCTTGTGGAGACCATGGAGGATTTCGGTGGATGGTCTGGAGGAAGACACAACGTTAGTGACCTCAGCGCGTGTGTTTTTGTGTGTCTTTTGTGTGTGTGTGTGTGTGGTGTCTGTGTGTGTGTGTGTGTGTGTGTGTTGTGTGTGTGGTGTGTGTGTGTGTGTCTCTGTGTGTCCTGTGTCTCTGTTGTGTCTGTGTCTGTCTTTGTCTGTGTGTGTGTGTGTCTCTGTGTGTCTGTGTGTCTGTCTTTGTCTGTGTCTGTGTCTGTGTCTGTGACTGTGTGTATGTGTCGTGGGTCATTGTGTGTGTTGTTTGTGTGTGTGTGTGTTGTGTTGTGTGTGTTGTGTTGGGGTGTGTGTGTGTCCTGTGTGTGTGTGTGTGTGTGTGTGTGTGGTGTTGTCTGTGTTGTGTGTGTCTGTGTTGTGTGTGTCGCCTGTGTGTGTGTGTGTCTGTGTGTGTTTGTTTCGGTGTGTGTGTCTTGTCTGTGTCTTTGCTCTGTTCTCTGTTGGTCTCTGGTCCTTCTGGTTTGTCTTGTGTCTGTCTTTTTGTCTTGTCGTGTTTCTGTTTGTCGTGTGTCTGTGTTTCTGGTGTCTGGTGTCTGCGGTGTCCGTGTCCGTGTGTGTTTCTGTCTGTGTCTTTTTGTGTTTGTAGTAAAGCCGTAGCCATGTTTGTGTCTCTCTCACTGTAACGGTTTATCTTGGAGTTTATGAGAACGGCTCTACGTCGATATCACATGAATCAGATCGTATGAGAAAGAGTGCTGAAGTTCTCAAGACTAAACCTCTCCCTTGTACGGAGAAAACTCTACCCAGGATATTATCCGCAGGGGGGACGACAGTCCATTAAGGTTTAGAATATCAACATTTTGTTGCATCACTGCTCATGTATGTTATTGAAAGTTTTATTTTAGTGAATTTACCCTACCAGTCAAACTTTGGATAATTAAACTTTTTAGTGTTTCGAACTGATCCCTCTCATGCTCACCAAGGCTGCATTGATTTGATCACAAATACAGTAAAAACAACAATATTATTAAATTTAAAACCGCCGCACTGTATTTTATTTCTGTGATGTGTCAGCTGTATTTTCAGCATCATTCTCCTCTTCAGTGTACATGAGCTTCAGAAATAGTATAATATCGATCTGCTTTGCTTCGAGACACCGTTCTGATATTATCAATTAATATTCCATCGTTTTTTTGTGGTATGATACTTTAACCTTTCAAAAATGGTTGTTAAAAGATTAACTGGATTTAAAAGTGACAGTAATGACATTTACATTGGTACAAAAACTTATATTTCAAATATTTCTGTTCTTTTGAACTTTCTGTTCATCGGTGAATCCTGAAAAATAAAATGCATCACGGTTTCCACAAAAATATTGGGCAGCACTATTGTTTTCAACATTGATAATAATCAGAATGTTTCTTGAGCAGCAAATCAGTATTTTAGAATGATTTCTGAAGGATTATGTGTCACTGAAGACTGGAGGAATGATGCTGTAAATACAGCTGCACATCACAGAAATACATTACAGTTTAACAGAGATTCACATAGAAAACAGCTGTTTTACATTATAATGATATTTATTATTTTTACTGTATTTTTGGTCAAATAAATGCAGCCTTGGTGAGGCAGAAAATATATTTTAAATATTAAATCCTATTAATCCCAAACTATTGAGTACTAATGTAGTATTAAAATAATTGAGCGGCTTGTGTGTGTCTCTTTGTGTGTTGTGTGTGTGTGTGTGTGGTTGTGGTGTGTGTTACAGGCTCAGGCTGTGATGAATTTTGTGGTTCGTTATCGTCCTGACGAGCAGCCGTCGCTCCGTCCGCATCACGATTCCTCCACATTCACCATTAACATCGCGCTCAACAGAAAAAACATTGATTATGAGGTAAATAGACTTTCCGTTGTGTTATTTAGAGTGTTTCTACCCATAAACACATAATACACTCGTCTCTGTGTGTGTGAGAGAGTGTGAGTGTGAGTGTGAGTGTGAGTGTGAGTGTGAGTGTGAGTGTGGATTGTGTCTGTGTCTGTGTTGTGTGTGTGTGGTGAGAGAGTGTGAGATGTGATGTGTGTGTGTGTTCGTGCGCTCGTGCTTGTTTGTGTGTGGGTGTTGACCGCGTGTGTGTGTGTGTGTGTATCTGTCTGTGTGTGTGTGTGTGAGTCTGTGTTTTTTGTGTGTGTGTGTGTTGGGTGTGTGTGTGTGTGTGTTTTTCTGTGTGTGTGTGTGTGTGTGTGTGTTTGGTGTTTGTGTGTGTGTGTGTGTTTTTCTGTGTGTGTGTGTCTCGTCTCTGTGTGGGTGTTTCTCTGTCTTGTGTGTGTGTGGGTCTCTCTGTCCTGTGTGGGTTTTTGTCTCTGTGAATGGTCTCTGTTTGTGTGTGTGTGTTGTGCTCCGGGTCTGTGTGTGTGTGTTGGTGTGGTGTGGTCTCTGTCTTTGTTTGTGTGTGTGTGTGTTCACTGCCCTTGTTGTGCCGTGTAGCATGTGTGTCTGTCTCTGTGTGTGTGTGGGTGTGTGTGGGTGTGTGTGTGTGTGTCTCTGTCTGTCTCTGTGTGTGTGTGTGTGTTTTCCTCTGTCTCTCTGTGTTTGTATGTTCTCGGTCTCTGTGGTGTGGTGTGTGTGTGTGTATCTTCTGTGTGTGTGTGTCTCTCTCTCCATGCTGTGTGTGTGTGTTGTGTGTGTGTGTGTGTGTTTGGTTTTTGTGTTTTGTGTGTTTGTCTTGTCTGTGTGGTGTGTGGGTTTGTGTGTGTGTGTTTTTTTTCTGTTGTGTGTGTGGTTTGGTGTCTCTGTCTGTTGTGTGGTGTCTCTGTCTCTGTGTGTGTGTTTCTCTCTTTTCGTGTTTTATTGTCTCTGGTGGGTGTCTCTGTATTGGTTGTGTGTGTGTGTCTCCGGTCTCTGTGTGTTGTGTGTGTGTGTGTCCCTCTGTCTGTCTGTGTGTGCGTGTATGTGTCTCTGTCTCTGTGGTGTGTGTGTGTGTGTGTCTGTGTCTCTGTCGCTCTGTGTGTGTATGTTCTCTGTCTCTGTGTGTGGTTTGTGTTTCTCTGTCTCTGTGGTTTGTCTCTGTCTGTGTGTGTCCTCTGTTATGTGTGTGTGTTGTGTCACTGTCTCTGTGGGGTGCGTGTATGTGTCCCCTCCTCTCTGTTGTGTGTATGTGTGGTGGTGTGTCTCTTCTCGCTGTGTGTGGTGTGTGGGGTGGTCTCTTTGGTGTGTTTGTGTGTGTGGTGGTGTGTGTGAATCTGACTGGTTGGTGTGTGGTGTGTGTGGTGTGTCCCTCTGGCTCTTCGTTGTGGTGTGTGTGTGGTCCTCTGTCTCTGTGTGTGTTGTGTGTGGTGTGTGTGTTTCTCTTTATGTGTTGTGTGTTTTGTCTCTGTCTTGTGTGTCTCTTGATGTGTTTGTTTGTGTGTCACTGTCTCTGTGTGTGTTTTTGTGTGTGTGTTGGTGTGTGTGTTTTAGTGTGTGTTTGTGTGTGTGCGGTTTTTATTGTTGACAGATGAGCATAATTTGTATAATGACAAAGGTATGGCAGGTATTACAAGGAGAAGGTGACTTTGCTGGACATTACCCCATGTCCCCTTTTTTCAAAACGCTTATAAATCACACAGAATGGGGTGTATTGAAAATCTGAAATAGCAGAAAGTCTCCCGTGAGGGGTAGGTTTAGGGGTAGGGTTTGGTGTAGGGCAATAGAATATACGGTCTGTACAGTATAAAAACCATTACGCCTATGGAGAGTCCCCACTTTTCACAAAAACAAACCGGTCTGTGTGTGTGTGTGTCTGTGTGGGTATCTGACCTCTGTGTTGTTTCTGTGTCTCTGCTGTGTGTGTTTTTTGTGTATCCTCTCTCTCTCTGTGTGTGTGTGTGTGTGTCTCTGTGTTTGTGAGTGTGTATCTCTGTCTCTGTGTGTGTGTGTGTACCTACTTAACAATATATTTTGGGGACAAATGTGTACCCAAAATTGAGCTAAACCTGACAAAATCTCCAAAAACCTTCTTTTGGGGACGTCCTCATTTGTAAAACTGGTATAAAAATAAAGCAAACAAAGTTTTTTTAAATTGTAAAAATGCAGAAAGTTTCCTGTAAGGGGTAGGGTTAGGTGTAGGGTTTGTGTAGGGCGATAGAAAATACAGTTTGCACAGTATGAAAACCATTACGCCTATAGAATGTCCACATTTAGATAGCTAAGTAAACGTGGGTGTGTGTGTGTGTGTGTGTGTGTGTGTGTATAGGGGCGGAGGCCTGCATTTCCTGCGTTCCGACTGTACGGTCGAGTCTCCCAGGAAGGGCTGGTCGTTCATGCATCCGGGCCGTCTGACACACTATCACGAGGGGCTTCCCGTCACTCGAGGAACACGATACATCATGGTGTCGTTCGTTGACCCTTGAAGCTCACGTGAACTCTGTCTGTCTGTGTGTGTGTTTGTTTCTCTGTAAATTAACAGACGAGATGTTACATATGAGCGGATCGGAAGAGTATTTTTACTTGACTTCATAGAATAATTGAATCACAGATGTTTTTTAAAGAGCTTTAGTCCTCAATTAGCTTTTGTACTCGAGCTTTGTACAAACCGCTTTAAATTATTTGTTGCCTTTTGGAAATAAATATTGGAAACGGAAGCTGGTGTCATTCACTCTATTATTACTTTAAGTTCTAAAAGTAGATTCTTTATCATTTTTCCAGAATCGTATGTAATTTAAAGCACAAATTGAGCAGTTAAATTATCATATGATAGCAATTGAATGAAATCACATTAATATGATGTGCATGATCAGTGAAGTTTAAATTTATCACTGCAGACACAAATAATGAACAATGTTGAATCACACAAAACTTATTTCCTCTTGTCATGAAATGTTAATGAGGTTTAGTGACTTTTCCCTCCTTAGGTAAACAGTGCTGCTTTTGCAAGGTAGGAAAACTCGTCAGATTTAATCGGGAATCCTTATGAAACTATTGACTGAGTGTCAGTTTTCACCTGACATTTGGAGCCAAATTACAGGAGGGTAAAAATGACTTTCTAATGGTCTTCTTGGGAAGGCCGGTGAGGAGACCATTACAATAGTCCACCCTGCTGGTGATAAAGGCTAAAAAAAAAAAAAAATGACAGACAAGTTTCTCCAAGTCTTGACTGGTAACAAAACCTCTAATTCTTGCAATGTTTTTGAGATGATAGTATGCTGATTTAGTTACAGCTTTGACATGACTACTGAAACTAAGGTCTGTCTCCAGAATCACACCAAGATTCCTGACTTGATTTTTAGTTGTTAGACCCCTAGAGTCAAGGTATGCATTCACCTTGAGAACTTCATCTTTGTTTCCAAATGCAATGACTTCGTTTTTTTCTTTGTTTAACTGAAGAAAGTTCTCGCACATCCAACTGTTAATTTCATCAATGCATTGGCAGAGGGAGTCAATGGGGCTGTAGTCATTGGAGATAAGGCTAAGTAAATCTGGGTGTCATCAGCATAGCTGTGAAAGGCAATTTGTTTCTTTTTCAATATTTGACTTCGTAGGAGCATATACAGGCTAAACAAGAGCGGTGGAAGGATTGAGCCTTGTGGGACTCCGCATGTCACAGGTTAGTTGTTCTTCATTGGCGTCACACCAGACTGTTAGTCACTTAATGACATTTATGAGTAGTGATGAGTTTAATCAGAAGAGAGGGGCAGAGTTATTGACGTGTGTGCGTATGTGTATGTGTGTTTGTGTCATTTATGTTCTCCATCACAGACACACACACACTCGCTCCAGTGATGGCATTGTCGTTTCTCCGGTGGATCTTTGGGCTCCTGACGCTCCTGGTCGTTTCTCACAGTGTGTGTGTGATATTTTATTACACAGCTGACACATACTCATCCAGGTGAGCACATGAACTCTTCAGCTTCTTCTCTGATCATCAGTCATATCATCCTGCGAGTCACTGCGATGTTTTCCTTCTGAAAATCAAAATGTAATTTAATAAGTGCTCTACTTTGAAGAAATAACTAAGCCTAAGATACAGAATTTAAGTGAATGCAGTATATTTACATTTTCCATGACTCTAATATTATAATAATAACCATTCTTCTTGTCATTGTGAACGACTGTGCAATTAAGAAACGCACGGTGTGTCGATTTAGATTTTTATCTCTTAATGTTTTCCTGAAGTATTTTGAAAACGCCTGGTATGATGAAACACAACTCTCTAATTACGTATTTCATTTTTCAAATGTATTTACAAAGTTGGTTTCAAACATCCAGTTCAAAACAGTCTTAAATCGCTTAAAATCATGTCCGCGCCGATTTTATTTAAATGTCAATAAGAATGTTTTTTTTTCTTTTTCATTTTTGTGGATGTATAAAGTCACCTTTGGCGATTAATGGGAGATTTTATTAAGTGACTTTTTAGCAGCAGCCTCATAAATCTACCAGCCACAACAGCGCTTTCTGTAAATGATAATATTGCAAAACATTTTGTGAAGAAAAAATTACAAATAAAAATAAAAATCAAGGGTTAGGGTTCGGTAAAGAAAAACATAAAAAAGTATGAAAAGCACAAATAAATTTTACCTGAATTCATACAGGGGCTCTAGCAGAGGAACAACTTGAAAATGATTCACTAACCACAAACAAAGTCATGTTTCATGTACAGTACACTATTTGCATTTCCGACCACTACTTTAAATATGTGTTTATCTTTCTTACAGTCAATGTGACTTCAGACATTCGTTTTGGACCACTGTACATGACATGCCTCTTGTTAGTTTTTTGATGATTTTGATCTTGATTGCATCTGATGTCGTTCTGTAGTCAAATATTGACTTTTTTCCTGCATGTCCTGCAGTGACGCTTTTGAGTACTGCGGTCAAGCCAGAAGCCAGTAATCATGCACTTACTGAGAGCAGTCAAAATGCATGTAAAGAAGCTGTCATACCGACGTTTCCTTTATAATTAGCTTATTTTAACTTTTGTTTTTTTCATTTTTATTTTGTAAATACATTATTTTTGTACATAAACGATTATAAATCATTTATTAATGTTTATAGATGTTAAAATTAATGTTTTTATTCATTGTTTTTTTATTTAATGTTTGTGTGTGTGTGTGTTGTGTGTGTGTGTGTGTGTGTGTATAACAACAAAATGCGTCTTGGCACTTTCACTGTGTCCCATTTTCCAACATTCATAAAAAGTGTTTCTTTATAGGTTAGCTCATTCTTTCAATTAATATGTCAATATGGTTAACGTGATGCACAAGTGCTTATGCATTTAGTTCTTGGGGGGTGAGTTTGGCCTTTAATATTTATCCCAAACTCCACAGTAAAAATAATGAAAATTATACGTATTAGTCGGGTAACTGTAACAGGATATCTATTGAACGAACGGCACACCTGTAAAAGGAAAGATTTTTATATGTTTGAATATAGGAAACATACTGTAAAAGTGGCTTATGCACTTAGGTGCTTGGGTGAATTTGCCGTTAATTTTCTCCAAAAACCTAAAGTAAAAATATTAAATCTTCAACCGAATTCTCAGTGTCAAGTGAACAGGATCACTTGAAGCACGAGGACCTCTAAAGGAACTTTTCTATTGAGGGTTTGTGAAAATGGGACGTGATTTTAAAAGTGCTTTGCACTCAGATGCGTGCTGGTGAATTTGCCTTTTAATTTCTCCAAAACTGACGTGTAAATTAATACAGTGATAGTCGGCTCACTTGAACACATACAATTGCAAAGAATGAGCTACCTATAAAGGCACACTTTTTTATGAGGGTTTTGAATCTGCAGAATAATCACAGTGCAACAATGGAGAGTTTTGATGATTTGGGTGATTTTGCGTTTTTATGTGCCTCCAAATCTAACATAAATGCCTTGAAAATGAAGATAGTTGATAGTAGAGCTCACACTCGGAATACCTAGAATTAAAGATAGGCTAACCATAAAGGAACACTTTTATGATATTGTTGAAATATGGGACACAGTTCAGGTGCTGGACTCATTTTGTGTTTTGGGGTGATTTTAGCTTTTAGAGTTTTCCTCAAAAACTGTAGACAGTAAAATGCCTTAAGATGAAGACAGTGATGTCAGCAGGCCCACTCGGAATACATATGATTAAAAGAATTAGCTACCGCTTCAAGACACTTTTTATGAGTGTTTATATGGGACACAGTGTAGTGCTAGGATACATTGGTTATACATACACACACATATACACATACATACATATTAGATATATATATATATATATATATATATATATATATATATATATTATCGATATCTCCACACACACACACACTTTAACCACAGGTCTTTGAGTGTCATGTTCCAACACAATAAAAATTAGGCTTTGTTGTAATTTGCCATATGGATAGTTTCCTAAATCAAAATCAATATTTCATTCAACAGTTCCCAGAACTTCCTATCCGTAAAAAACCCCCGCGAGTCTTAAGCATATGATTCAGTCAGATTTAGGCTACTCTGCACGATCCTGTGATAACTAGGGTGTGGTTTGAGATAAGACTGTCTCAACGAAGAAGATAGCTGAACTACTCTCGTCTCTCTCTCTCCTCACTTTCAGAGAGGCGAGGCCGGACACGCTTCAGCAGCTGCGCTGCGCTAAACTCAGACGCAAATTCTCCGTCATCACGTCCGTCAAAAGGTGCGCGAGAATCAGAGCCCGGTCTCACGAAAATGCGAATCAATAGCACGATTTTATTTTTGTATTTTGCGTGCTATTTATACGCAGAAACTGACTTTACCATGCATACAATATGCACGTGTTTGGACATCCTATTCGCGTTGTTGGCGTGCATATGATACATATGATATATGTATATGTGGCTCAGTGGGAGAGCATTGCGTTAGCAGCGCAAAAGGTCGAAGGGAACACACATACTGGTAAAAAATGTGTAGTCTGAATGCACCGTAAGTCGCTTTGGATTAAAGCGTCTGATAAATGCATTAATTATTATTATTATTAATATACGCCTTTTGGCATAGACCGACATATAACACGCACCTACCCCTAATCCTGGCCAACATAAAAAAGCAACTCATACAGGTTTGGAACGACATGAGGGTGAGTAAATGATGACAGAATTTTCATTTTTGGGTGAATTATCCCTTTAAATGTGTATATTGCTCATACTTGCAAGTTTCGGTTTTTCAAGCCGCCTTTTTGCACTTAAGTTACTAGAAATCTTGACGTTTCAAATGCTGTTATTACTTCATTACTTATTTCAGGCTGTTAACCTGTCTTGTCATATGAAGTACTGTTATGACATATTTATAGCTGTGTTTGTGGGGTTTTACAGAGAGTTATGAATTGTCCTTGTATGGAAAAGAGCTGCGTGACAAGTCCAGAACTCACTTGAACCAAAATTATCCATGATTTTACTATACTAACATTGTTTAATTATGGTATATGTCGTAAAACTGTGGTTATACAAATTAAATCGTCTGAGGGAGAATACATGACAGAGTTCTTTTAAACATTTCATGTCATTTCTATTTCAATACAGAATAAACATGGAGAGTTTCACCGAGGAACTCGATGATTTCTTAAAGTGTCCGCAGAAACCGAACACGACCGAGCAGGAGCTAAACAGGTGCGTGTGTGTCTTCATCTCCATTTACAGTTTTTTTTTCAGCTGCTTTCACACATTTTCAAAACTTTGCTTTTTATTTATTTTTTTAACTTTACACACAAATCCAAGAATTGCTCACAAAAATGCAAAACGCCTCGCGTCTCTTGCAAAATGTAGCACTGCGTTCAAAAGCAAACACCTTTGCCATAATATTAATTCCTGTTTGGATTTGTGTGTGTTACGTAGAGAATTGGGTTTTGCAAAAAAGTGTTTTATGAAAATTATTTCTAAATAATTGTCTTTTAGTAGCTTCATTCATTGCTCACATCCGTCATTGTAGTTCAGAGTGTCTCAAAGTTCAACACGAGTCATTTTATAATGTTTAATGTCATTATTATAGCCAAGGTTTATTGAGAGCTGAATGCTTGTGAAATGAGTCCTCTGTGTTTTTGGCAGATTGAGGCTGCAGTTATGCTGTAACGCCACAGGATCAATATTCCTCACCAAACGCAACACAGCCATCAATCAGACCATCCCGTACGAGACGGACACAAAACACACATACAGAATGAATGCAGCCATTCACAACATGCTCTGCCTAGATGTGCGTGTGTGTGTGTTAAAATGTAGCTTTTTTGTCTTTGTTTGAATACTTCTATTAAGCAAGGATGTGTTAAATTGATAAAAAAGTGACAGTAGAGACTGATACTGGTTTGGGGTGGAGGAAACGAGGTGGGTAGGGGCGACTCTGTTTTGAATAAATGCTGATCCTTGGAAAAGTATCACAGCTTCCCAAAATATATGGGTGAGAGCTGGTTGGGGGCCAACGTGTTGATAGTGTATATAGCAGGGGGGGAGTTAGACTGATTTCTGAAGATCATGTTACCTAAAACGGAGTAATGATGCTGAAATACGCTGCGCATCACATAATCAGTTATATGGGTGATTAAAAAACATTACAAATCTTAACTGATGCCCCAACTTTTGCATGACGTATCTGTATATAGAGTGTATATCTAGTAGTTTGGGTCTCGTTCTGTATGTGTGTATCTGTCAGTGTCTTCGCTTGCTGGCCTTTGTTGTGGAGAAATAAGGCACAAGTGTGTTCAAGCGCCAGGCATAAAACAGTGTAGATAAATATCCTTTGGAGACTCATCTTTATCATCGTGAAGTTAAAAGCAGCTCGTAAGTGTATTTACTCGTCTCATCGTTTTGCTTCTGTTTCAGGAGTTTTTATCACCATTTCTTACTATGTGTCAGTACGGTGGTTGTTTTTTTAGCATTCGATGTGTTTGGCAGTTTATTTTTAGGATTACTGATAAACTAATGTCGTTTGATTTGTATTATTTGTATTTGTTATTTTTTCAATTTTAGTTCAATTATGTCTGAATTTATTATTTATGTATAGGTCTTTTATTAAGTTTTTAGTTTTATTTCATTTTAGTTATTTTAATACTTCAACAAACTAAAATGGAAATGAAATAATATATATACAGTATATTGAATGTATTTATATATATATATATATGTATATGTGTGTGTGGTTGTACATACACATATATGTAGTTGTTTTTTTGGTGTTTGGGTTAGTGTTATGTTAGAATCATTATTAAACACTTACATCTTTTGTTCTTTAATATTTTGAATAGTTTTTAGCTTAATTTTTTTGTTTTCATTTAAATGTTTAGTTTTGAAATTTTGTTGTATGCATTTGTCATTTTTTATTTAATCTCTTTATTTTTAGAATGTGTATTGGTAGTATTTATAAAGTTTTAGTTTTTAGTTTTGGATCTGTTTTTAGTTGTTGTAATACTACAATTGATTGCTTCTGTTAACCTAATTTGTAAGTCCCCCCCCCCCCGCTTGGATAAAAGCGTCTTGATAATTAACTAAATAAATACATAATATATCTATAATAAATATATAATAGATATATATCTGTATATGATATATAATCTATATGTCTAGCTGTGAGAGTGTGTTTGTTTGTGAAGAGAGAGTGTGTGTGTGTGTGGTTTGTTTTGAGACGAGAAGAGTGTGTGTATTGTGAGAGAGAGAGTGTTTGTTTGTGAGGAGGGAGAGAGTTTGTGTGTGTTTGGAGAGAGAGTGTGTGTGTGTGTTTGTGTGTGGGAGAGTGTGTGTGTGTGGGGGTGTGTGGGAGAGAGAGAGAGAGTGTGTGTGTGTGTGTTTTGGAGAGAGTTGTGGTGTTTGTGAGAGAGAGGGTGTGGTGTGTTTGTGAGAGAGGTTGTTTGTGAGAGGGTGTGTGTGGTGTTTGTGAGAGAGAGTGTGTGTTGTGTTGTGGGGGGTTCTGTGAGAGAAGATAGAGAGAGAGTTTGTGTTTGTGTGAGAGACAGTGTGCGTGTGTGTGTGTGTGTTTGAGAGAGGAAGAGTGTGTGTGGGTGTCTGTGAGAGAGAGAGAGAGCTTGTTTTTGTTTGCTGTGTGGTGGTTGTGTGGGGGCCCGTTGTGTTTGTGATAGAGAGAGTGTGGTGTTTGTGTGAGAGAGAGAGTGTGTGTGTTGTTAGAGAGAGTGTGGTGTATTTATTGTTGTGTGTGTGGTGGAGAGTGTGTGGTCTTTTATGTGTGGGTGAGTTGTGAGAGATGTGTGGTGTATTTATATACCAGGTGCATCTCAATAAATTAGAATGGCATGGAAAAGTTCATTTATTTCAGTATTCAACTCAAATTGTGAAACTCTTGTATTAAATAAATTCATGCACACAGACTGAAGTAGTTTAAGTCTTTGGTTCTTTTAATTTGTGATGATTTTGGCTCACATTTAACAAAACCCACCAATTCACTATCTCAACAATTAGAATACTTCATAAGACCAATAGAAAAACATTTTTAGTGAATTGTTGGCCTTCTGGAAAGTATGTTCATTTACTGTACATGTACTCAATACTTGGTTGGGCCTCCTTTTGCTTTAATTACTGCATCAGTGTGGCGTGGCATGGAGACAATCAGCCTGTGGCACTGCTGAGGTGGTATGGAAGCCCAGGTTTTTTTTGACAGTGGCCTTCAGCTCATCTGCAGTTTTGGTCTCTTGTTTCTCATTTTCCTCTTGACAATACCCCATTGATTCTCTATGGGGTTCAGGTCAGGCTAGTTTGCAGGCCAAT
This sequence comes from Sinocyclocheilus anophthalmus, assembly GCA_018155175.1. Lineage (NCBI taxonomy): Eukaryota > Metazoa > Chordata > Actinopteri > Cypriniformes > Cyprinidae > Sinocyclocheilus > Sinocyclocheilus anophthalmus. The sequence continues at coordinate 90,835 of JADLZN010005046.1, read as the reverse complement.
CAAGCACAGTAGTAACACCATGGTCATTTAACCAGCTTTTTGTGCTTTTGGCAGTGTGGGCAGGTGCCAAATTCTGCTGGAAAATGAAATCAGCATCTCCATAAAGCTTGTCAGCAGAAGGAAGCATGAAGTGCTCTAAAAAATTTCCTGGTAGATGGCTGCGTTGACTGTGGACTTCAGAAAACACAGTGGACCAAAGTCCTCTTTTCAGATGAAAGCAAATTTTGCATTTCATTTGGAAATCAAGGTCCCAGAGTCTGGAGGATGAGTGGAGAGGCACAGAAACCATGTTTGCTTGAAGTCCAGTGTGAAGTTTCTTAAGTCAGTGATGATTTGGGCTGCCGTGATGTCTGCTGGTGTTGGTTCACTGTGTTTTCACAGTCAACGCAGCCATCTACCAGTACATTTTAGAGCACTTCATGCTTTCATCTGCTGACCAGCTTTATGGATATGCTGATTTCATTTTCAGGCAGGATTTGGCACCTGCCCACACTGCCAAAAGCACCAAAGCTGGTTCAATAACCATGGTGTTAATGTGCTTGATTGGCCAGCAAACTCATCTGACCTGAACCCCATAGAGAATCTAAGGGGTATTGTCAAGAGGAAGATGAGACACCAGACCCAACAATGCAGATGACCTGAAGGCCACTGTCAAAGAAAGTTGGGCTTCCATTACACCTGAGCAGTGCTATAGGCTGATTGTCTCCATGCCACGCCGAATTGAGGCAGTAATTTAAGCAAAAGGAGCCCCTACCAAGTATTGAGTACATGTACAGTAAATGAACATACTTCCAGAAGGCCAACAATTCACTAAAAATGTTTTTTTTTTTATTGGTCTTATGAAGTATTCTAATTTGTTTGAGATAGTGAATTGGGTGTGTTTTTTGTTAAATGTGAGCCAAAATCATCATAATTAAAAGAACCAAAGACTTAAACACTTCAGTCTGTGTGCATTGAATTTATTTTAATACACGAGTTTCACAATTTAGTTGAATTACTGAAATAAATGAACTTTTCCCCAACATTCTAATTTATTGAGATGCACATGTATATATATATATATATATCTAGTGGGTGTATTTTACTGTGGTGTGTATTTATAATGTGTGTGTGTTTTGTGTGTGTGTGTGGGGTGTGTGTGTGTGTGTGTGTGTGTGTGCAGGATTTCCCCTGGAGCGATCATCGTCTGGGTCGGTGTGCTGTGGTTGGCAGTGGTGGGATTCTGAAGAACAGCAGCTGTGGACGTGAGATCGACAGCGCAGACTTCGTCATACGGTAAACACATCCCATCATGCCTTGCTCCTCACTGACCACAATTGTGCTCAAACAGAGTGATTTCAGTGGACCAGAAAATCCCACAGACACACATTGAAAGAGGAACCCGATGCTCATCCACAGACCAGAAGATCCGAGAGACTCTTTCTATTAAAACAGAATTCAGCTGATGAGCGTTCACTTTGAAACCCTGAAACAGCTGTGGTCTGAATACTTTAAACAGTTCATGGCTGTAGTGTGTTATAGTTACACGTGAACCGTCTCTTATCTGCGGAGGGGCTCAGTGTCCCGTCTTCATGCGGCTGAGCAACCACTGATGAACACAGTATAAGACAAACCAGTCTTAATGAGCAGATTCTCTCCTGAATGTTTAACTAGTTTGCCTAATAAAACAGATGCAGAAAATACAGCGCTGAAAAAGATGCCGACAGATCAACGCTGTGAAAACCTCTGTTCTGTGTTGCGCTTTCAAATTTCATGTTTAATTCAATGTTCAATGTTTTTTTTAGTTCACATTAATTATTGCGTTAACTAACAAAAAGCAATACATTTGTTACAGTATTTATTAATTACTGCCATTTTTGTTTAATATCATGCAGATTTGACTTTTTTAAAAGATGGAATTGGAACCTGTTTTGTATAATAATCAAATCAAAGATTTTTTTCTCTCTGTTTCAGGTTTAATTTGGCGTCGATTAATGACAGTGATGTTGGGTTGAAGACGGATCTGATAACCGTCAACCCCAGTCAGATTCAGAGAGAGTCAGTGTCCACACACACACACATATTTTGTCATATTTGCAACACTTATAAAGGCATACAGTTCTTTTTTACCAGTGCAATAGTGTTTATTAGAAACTGTGTGTGTAGATACAAAAATCTGGCGCAGGATCCGGATCCGTTGGTGGAGCGGGTCAGTGTGTACGGAAACGCCTTCCTCGTTATGCCCGCCTTTGCCTACACCTTCTGCACTGGACTGTCAATCAAAACTCTCAAAGCCCTCCATCCAGTCAGACCTCAGCAGCCGGTGGTGTTCTTCAGCCCGTATTACCTGCAGACACTGGACCGTTTCTGGAAGGGGCGTGGCCTGAAGGAGATCCGCCTCTCATCTGGGTTTATGTTAATTAGCACGGCGCTCGAACTGTGTGAGCATGTGCATGTTTACGGATTCTGGCCCTTTGAGACTGACCTGCAGGACAATCCCGTTCAGTATCATTACTACGACGCGTTGACTCCGCACCGTTACATGCACCAAATGCCGGAGGAGTTTGTGCGGCTTCTGCAGCTCCACAGCCAGGGGGCGCTGACACTGCACCTGCGGCCCTGCTCCTCAAACACGTGCTTATAAAGTGTGCTGCTTGTGTCCGAAACCAAAGTGGACATTGAGTGCACTCCAGTAATGCACAGCAATATGTGAACAACTGGCTAGAAAATACCATGTGAGGGTCGCGCTGCGTATCGGCAGAAAATGGTGTTCACTGCTTCTGCCGAACTCAGTGTACGAATTTACTCGCTCAGGGACACGCTTAACTTGAAAAACGCTTAACGTGGTTTAATGCTTAAATATGTGTATTTAAGGAACAAATTCAGTAAACACACTATTAACCCATTTGATTCAAAATTTTTCTCAGACATGAAAATATCAAAATGATGTGTTATTAACCCCTTGAAACAATCAATAATAATTTGCACTAAACATGTAAAACTGCACATATTTAATTGAGACCCTTTATTTTTTCCATATTTGCAGAAAATGCACTAAAACACTACTATGCCCTGTTTAATGGATATAAGCTGAAGGCTTTAACTTCCTCTTTGGATATTGTTCCCACACATTTTTTTTTTTAAATATATCTTTGACTGTTTTGGGACATGGATTTTAAAAATTGTAAATAAGAGTTCTTACTGGGTCTCTTCCAACCTTTTGTGAACATGCTTTGGTGAGGCCGGTCTTGAAAAAGCCCAATCTGGACACAACTGGCTTATCTAATTTTAGACCTATCTCTAATGTACCGTTTATAGCAAAAGATTTTAGAGAAATCAGTATTATTGCAATTACAAAAATTTCTGGACACAAGCAGTATTTTTGAGACATTTCAGTCTGGTTTTAAGAAAGACCATAGTACTGAATCTGCCCTTTTAAGAGTACTAAATGACATTCTGTTATCAGTCAATTCAGTTATTCTAGTCCTATAGACCAATTTAGAGTAGACGTCACAGTTACGTCACTTGCAGCTGCGCGCGCACAGTGGTTGAAGAGAAACGCTGGGAACAAGTGGAGGTAAATGGGTACAATCCATGGAATAAAAGAAAAAAATATTTTTGTGCCTTTTGATGTCAAAAGTAATTTTTATAGAATACTGTCGTCAAAGACGCCATTTGAAGCTAACGCATCAGACTATGAATGAAAACTGTTATGGTTACTCTACTTTTAAAGCATAAATTCGATTTAAACAATAGGTCTACATAATATTCACATATCGTTCAGAGGGGCCTATTGGTATGAGCCCTACAGTTCCAGGGGCACAGAATTTACTATTAAACCTTACTATGACATTGGTCATTGCAATTTTTTTATCTCACAATTCTGACTTTTTTTTCTCGCAAATGCAAGTTTATATCTCCTAATTCTGACTTTATAACTCGACGTAACTCAAAAATAGTGAGTTTGTCAAATCTGAGGGAAAAAGCCAGAAGAGCCGAGGGGAAAAGAGAGAATGACGAGCTGTTTTTCCTTATTAGAATTGTGAGATATAATCTCGGAATTGCGAGAATAAAGTCAGAATTTTAAAATATAAAATCATATTTACCTTTTTTTATTCTTTTATTCCATGGCTCCATAGACTGCCGCTTGAAAACCGTCATTTTCTGCCTTCAGATAGGCTCCGCCCACAAAAACGCAATCCCTGTTTCGGATCTGTAAGACTATCCCACTCTACAAACCGATAATTGGTCTATTAGATCTGAGTGCTGCATTTGATACAGTTGACCACACCATTCTTATTTCACGTCTTGAACAGTGTGTGGGCATCCGAGGCCATGTCCTAAGCTGGTTTAAATCCTTTCTGTATGACAGAACCTTTTCAGTAGGCATTGGTAATATTGTTTCTTCAGTTGCTCCTTTGACTTGTGGTGTTCCCCAAGGGTCCATTCTCGCTCCAACCCTGTTTTGTATATGCTCCCACTAGGAAATATCCGTAGGAAGCACAGAGTGTCATTTCATGAATAAGGCTTATGTAAACCATAATCTGGGATATTTGAGCTCCTTTATCAAACCAACTGTGAAAAATTTGGGAGTCCTTTTAGATTCCTCCCTAAAATTTGCTAAACATATTAACACGGTAGTGAAGTCAAGTTTTTTTCAGTTAAAACTTCTCTCTAGAGTCAAGTCTTGGTTATCGTTTAAAGATCTTGAGAGAGTTACACATGCCCTTGTCTTGTCACGTCTGGACTATTGTAATTCTTTATATGTTGGTCTACCCCAGTCTTCTGTATCACGACTCCTGATGGTTCAAAATGCTGCAGCCAGGTTTTTAACTGGGGCTCGCAAGCGAGAGCATATTACTCCGATCTTAAAGACTTTAAACTGGCTCCCAGTGTGTTATAAAATTGATTTCAAGATACTGGTATTTGTTTTTAAATCCCTAAATCATCTGGCACCCTCTTATCTGACTTATTAAAAGAAAAAAAGCCAATAAAATGTCTGAGATCTACAAAAAACTACTCTTTGTCTCAGCCTAGATCCCGATTAAAGGCAAGAGGTGATCGTGCATTTGCAATAGTTGGGCCGAAGCTATGGAATAACCTTCCTTTATCTGTGAAAACTTCTAATTCTGTTCATGAGTTTAAAACTAAATTGAAATCTTGTTTTCTTACTTTGGCTTTTTAAACTTTGTATCTTTTTTTGTTCTTCTTATTGGCATTATCTTTTATCGTTGTTTTATCTTATATGTACAGCACTATGGTCAACTGCTGTTGTGTTTAATGAATGAAACACCAGTCCGTAACATTTTTAGAGCTTTATAAATGAAACCCTTCTTTATGATTAAATGGGTTAATAAAGCATATAATCTAGAGACAAGCCCATATGAGCCATAACATGAAGGCAACACATTTAATTACGCGTTAGGAAAATGCTTAACGTGGCTTTATGCTTTAAGACGGTGACCAAACTCAGTAAACACATTATTAATAAAGCATATAATGTGCAGATAAATCCAGAATAAGAACGCAACGTGTTTAATTATGCATTAAGCATTTTCCTCCCAAGGCACGTGCTTTAGTTTCCTCTCATAGACAATTGTAAGGAAAACGCTTAACGTGAAACTCAATAAACATTATTAATAAATCATATCCTACATTTAGAGTGGCCTTTTATTGTGGCCAGCCTAAGGCGCACCTGTGCAATAATCACGCTGTCTAATCAGCATCTTGATATGCCACACCTGTGAGGTGGAAGGATTATCTCGGCAAAGGAGAAGTGCTCACTAACACAGATTTAGACAGATTTGTGAACAATATTTGAGAGAAATAGGCCTTTTGTGTACATAGAAAAAGTCTTAGATCTTTGAGTTCAGCTCATGAAAAATGGGGGCAAAAACAAAAGTGTTGCGTTTATAATTTTGTTCAGTGTATGTACAGACAAACTTGAGTTTGGTCTTTTGAAAACACTGTTTTATTGCATTAGGCCACGCTAAGCCTTTTCCCTTTAACAGTTTTCTATGGGAGGAAAACATTTAACGCGTTTGTGTTGAGTCCGTATTATGGCTCATATCTGCTTGTCTGTACATAGTATAATTTATTAACAATGTTTATTGAGTTTGGTCTTTTAAAAACACTGTTTTAATGCATTAAGACACGTTAAGCATTTTTCACGTTAAACGTTTTAGAATTTCCCCAAGTGAAATATATTAGTGGACTAATGTATTAAATAAGGGTAGGCCTATATTTAGTGATTTTGCACTACAATTTGTGATTTTAGAAATCATTCATGAGTGCACAGACCATAATAAATTGATTAAAATCTATTGATTCGCAATTCAGACCTTGGTTAGACGGAGCGTAACGTGGACGAAAACGAGGCTGTGAGGGACAGACCAGTATTTACAGTTTACACAACTCACTTTTCAGAGCTGTTTCATTGAGTTTTTGTCTACTTAAATCTTTTCCGAAGGATGTTTTGTCAGCTGAATAATTTAATTCGTTGAATGCACTGTATTTCTGTCCCTCACCGTCTCGTTTTCATTCCTGTAAAGAATTCAAAATGAGGCTATCCTAATTCTTGACTAAGGTCTATAGCCTAAACATTTGATTATTTATATGTGTAAGTTAATTGTGTGCTTCAGGAACGTGCTTCATCGCCGTTTGCGAGATCCGTTCCACCCAACCCGATCTCTGGTCGATTAGTCGTTCATTTTAAGCATTAGTCGACTAATCGCACATTTATTAATAAACTATTTAAATCTTTATAATGAGCCTTTAATTGCCTACATAGCAAGCGCTCGGCAGAAGTAGCCAATGGTATGAATGTTCAGGGAAAAACAGTAAGGAGTCTACTACATTAAGCATTTTAATAATTATTTGATAACACCCAGTCAGCAAATTTCCTTTGGCCCGGATCTGGCCCAAATCTACAGCTAAAGTGTGGGCCAGATTAGTGTGTGTTCGCCGGCCCAAAATTGGCCCATATGTTTTTAGCCAGAACTGAACCAAACCAGTGCCATAACTCTGCCTATCATGAGCCAAGTAATACATTTTTATGTGGCCCATATATGGGCCTTGTATTTCATTTTAGTAAGGCTGAGTTCTGTTAAGACCTCACTGCCCTAATGTGGCCCACATGCGGCTGACGGTATATGTAAAAGTCGTATTAACTAGAGAGTAAATCACACGCTCAACTACAAAAATGTAAATAAAATAATTTACTTTTGTCAATGCAGGTTAAATGTGCTTAACAGCTACTCAGTATCGAGTTAATACAGTTCTTAATAAATATACAACAAACATATATTTAACATTAAAACAAAACTAAAATTAAATGGGCAAATTTGAGTTTAAGAATACACAACAGACATATTTAACATTAAAAAAAAAATTTAAATGGGCAAATTTGAGTTTAAGAATACACAACAGACATATTTAACATTAAAAAAAAATTTAAATGGGCAAATTTGAGTTTAAGAATGCACAACAGACATATTTAACATTAAAAAAAAATTTAAATGGGCAAATTTGAGTTTAAGAATGCACAACAGACATATTTAACATTAAAAAAAAATTTAAATGGGCAAATTTGAGTTTAAGAATGCACAACAGACATATTTAACATTAAAAATATATATATATTAAATGGGCAAATTCAAGTTGAAATAAGTTGTTAAGAATATACAACAGACATACATTTAACATTCAAAAAAAATATTAAATGGAAAAATTTGAGTTGAAATCAATTTTTAAGTATATACAACAGACACTTTCAACATTCAAACAAAAAATTATTAAATGGAAAAATTTGAGTTGGAATCAGTTTTTAAGAACAAATCATATTAAACTCGAGAAGTGTGTTGCTGTTAGTAATGCTGCGAACTGTCTAATTGGGGTCAGCAATGCACTGTTGTTTATTCATTCTCTCCTTCCTCCCACCATCTCGGTCTCCAGCCAGGTGCAGCCACTTTATAAAGTTAAATTCAATGTCTTTATCTGAAGCCCTTCCAGTGAGGGGATTCTGCCTAACAGCACCTGCAGTGAAGAGAAATTTAAATAATGTTATCAGCAGTACAAACTGAAAAGTAGAGCTGAAGGATGTTACACTAAAAATCAAATGATCAACGTGTGGGAAACCAGATACATGTAATCTGGATTAATAATCATTTTGTTACCATTTTCAAATCGTTTCAACTATAGTTACTTTTTGCTGATATATTATTCACACAATGGCAACAAATTATTTATGATTCTCCATAATTCTTTTTCATCATTAATATTTTCTTTCCTACTGCTAATATAAAGTCTTCCAGTTTTGTGGACATTCACACAAACACCAGTTACTAGGTACTAGGTATACTGACCTCCTGGCCATATAGCATTTGACTTGAATTACAAAAATTATTTCAATTTTCAAAGTATTTTCTCAACATTGCATCAAGAATTGATGAACATATACATTTTTACTTGAATGACCAAGATATTCCCTTTTTATTTTTTGTCAGCCTATTATGTTTGTCCTAATCTATTTCCTTGACTACCCCCGAGATTTTAAGGTAACAAGTTTATAATTAAATAAAACATTTGCTGTTTGGTTTTCTGAGGTTAATGGCCACATGACACACATAATATTTCATCTTTTTAGTAGGTGTTTTATGTTGATGGTTATTTTAAAAAAATATTAAATTTATAAATTTTACTAGTAATTTTATTAAAAATTACTTGTAATCATGATTACTCTTCCAAATTGTGCAGCCCTGCTGAAATCTTTAAAATCTTGCTCAGACTGTATCAGTTCTTTATCATTCAGCCTCAACCAGATCTTCTAATACTTCTTTCTCTTTCCTTCTTCTGTTCTTTCTTCTCCTTCTCTCTATTTAACTTGTTTAAAAATATTTAAGTTCCTCTCAAAAATCAATAACATCAGGTAGCCCCTTTACACTAGAACTTAACATGACTCGACTTGGATCTGCAAGTGCGATGTCCAACCAGTGTCAGCGCACAAGTTTAGGTTCAATACTTTGAAGACAGGTCAGGACTTCCATTAGTATCCTCAGGTCTACGGCGATTTTAAATAAACATGCTTTTTTTTCTGAATTGACCTTACAAGACCCAAATTAAATGTAAAATATTTAGATTTTTTCAATTTTCTAGTATTTGTTTATATCAACAGCATTTCTCAGAAATCACTTACTGCACCTTTATAAGTTGTTTTGAAAAAAAATGTTTATCGTGAAATCCTCTTTGCAAATAAATGACTTCTAAAGAAAGGTTCTTACTAATGACAACCTCCTTCAAAACCAGTCTTTGGACACAGATCTTGCCATTAACTCCTCTCCAATTCATACCACGTGCCACAGCAGTTGTGAAAGTGGCTTTCAACACTCTCCACACAGTGTCTTTCAGGTCAAAGCCACCAACCAGGCCCAAGTAGGAAATCTAAAAAAACAAGGATTGTGACAGTGTGTATTTAAACGGATTAGCGTTCTGTTAAAAATACATTAAATACAGTAGGCCACATGACTATCCACTACAGGATACTCCAAATGTTCTGAAACCATATTCTAAGAATGCAATAAGGAATTCAGGATATTATTAAGTCCTCTAGGAGTCTTTAGACAGCTTGCAATTAGGGGTGTGAATAATCACTGGTTTCACGATTCAATTCGATTACGATTATATCAAATTTATCTTTTGTGTATTTTTATTAAATTATATAAGCAGGCAACTTTTTAAAATAATTACAACTTATAAAAATCAAAATAATTGTTAGATTTAACCAAATATATAGCTTCACAACCTACAAGCAAATATGTAATAAAGAGTAAAAGGCATACAAGTGACACACAAAAAGTACTTTCAGTACTTTTTAACACTAAGCACAGATCTATTCGACATATCAGATGCGTTATTACTGTTCAACAAAATATTGTTGTCCTATATATATATATATATAAAATCATAATGTCGAATGTCGCAGCACATATTTAAATATAATCGCCGCTCTCACGCTCCGACTGTCATATTATATATTGTTAACGTTGTCGATAATTTGAGTTTTTGAAAACTGCTGACTTAAACAATAGTTTAAAACAAACGGGACTATTAAATATTTTGAAATCGGGATAACGTTAGCTAATTTATATCTAGTCCATTTTTAGAATTATGAGATGATTTTTCTAATGGCTTCGACCATTATCTTTTAGGTCAGGAGCCTGTTTTTACCTTACCACAGCAGTGAAAAACACTGAAAGTAACAAAATGATTTGTAAACGTTTTCACAAATCAATCTCTATCTAAAATAAGTCATTTATTTTAAAATTTCAACCCGGATTGCGTGATTATTGGAAATTGTCGGAGGGCTACGCAAACACCACATTCAACAAAGTAAAATTACTCGCGCTTTTCTCAATTAAACAAATAACTAAAGACTTAATATCTCCCAATGCTGACACATAACGATGAATATTTTCAATAAAATGACTTTAAAACGCCAAAATATCACTTACCTGAAGCAATTGTGCGACGGAAAATCCGTGAAGGAAGAAGATTGCCGCCTTTCGGTCAAATAGGCGCGGTAGTCGTAGCAACGAGGTGTGGCCTGCCGGGCATCTGCCAAACTTGATGCGTTTTCCCAGTGTAATCCAAATGTTAGCCAGAAGTCGATGTTTACCAATGTCAGCCATAGCTAAACCTTACTTGGTTCTTATGTGTTTTTTGTTATCTGGACCATATACCTCAAAAGGAGCTGTGAACCAAGCAAACATTTCCCGCAAATTCTAAACATATGGCAAAACATATATGGTAGCACTCTGGCCCATATCTGTTCAGCCATGCCATATCTAAGCCATATATGCCAGCTATCGGCCACATTTGGCCCAAAGGTTCTTGCTATCTGGGTAGTGCTGTCTTTGTTTTTGGCTGAAGAGATCAAGTCGGAGACACTGACTCATGCATGTTTCATACAGATTACATAATCTGAGAATATTTGTTTTCCATTGGAATTCGTTCATCTGAAAGTAGACATTTCGCTCTCTATAGATATGTTTTACATATATGTAAGGCAGAGATAGGCTACACGAAGTTTCGCGTTCAAGTTCACAAAGACCGAGACGGCAGAAAGCGCATTTTGTTTTCATTATTTTACAAAAGCACAACATTTCGTTGTTATTCTGAGTGCACAAAAATAAACGCAGTCTTTTCGTTACAGATTTGATAGATGTATTACGCTTATCTGTATGACCAGAAATGGAGTATTTGAGGAGCAAGTGAGCGCACCGGCGCCTCCATCTGTCCTGCAGTGAGCTACTGTTCAGCTTCCATGCTCTGCAGGCACTTGAATAGGGCACATTTCTCTAGGTTAATATTAGATTGAGCCCCAATCTAATTGAGCGGCAATGTAAAGTTGCTAATACTTACATATTTCAGTTGGTTGACAGCTGTTAATGCACAATTACCATTTTAGATCGACAAACTGTACTGTATAAGATTTCTATTCAAACTGAAAGCATAAATCTAGGCTAACGTTTTCAAAGCACAATGCAAAACTTTTCATTAACTGACGCTCTACAATCGGCAGCGCTAAACCCAGAAGCGCATGTACTTACTTGCCAGCAACCCGTTAAAATAAAAGCTTGCTGATTTTAAGTTTGAAAATGAAAAATGAAAATAATTCAGTTAAAAAAATAATAATTATGGTTCAATCATAGAATTTTATTTTTAAGTTTACTATAAAATAATTGTATTTGTATTTAATACTCCCTTTTTATTTTAAAATATTAAAAATTATTTATAATAGTATTATCACACTTTATTATTTAGTTTATTATTTTATTTAAAAAAAATCGACAAGTGCAATAATATTATCACTATTATTAAGTTATTTTTTTATAGTAATATTTGATGGGTCACACCATGTGCCGCCGTGTGAGGAGTCTCACAATAGATCTCAGAACGGTAATACAGATGCTAAATGATTGTGACCACTATAAACTTTATACCGTTTAGCTTTTTATATTATCATTGTTTAGGTGTGCAGAAATCATAGTTGGCATTGCACTGTAAAAACCATTTAATTAACCCTGCATCAAAATTCTGTATAAATACGGAAAATGCCTTCTTATTAATACAGTGCATTGTGCCCTGTTTTATCCATTTTTAAAGTGTTTATTTGCATATGAGACAACTGAATGTAGTCAGATTGTTACTTTTGACGTTGTAATATCTGGATTAATTACTCTCTTAGGGATCCTTCATCACTGGAAATATCAGGGAAATTTAAAATGCCTACATCCAGAAAATATGAAGAAAATATGGACCATTTTTCTGCTCTGCTCTAAAGTACCACTCTTTTCAAGGAGCAAGTACGTGTATTTAATATTTACTTTTTGATGCAATAAACATTCTTAAAATGTTTTGTTGTTTTTCTCTAAAACATATCAGGAAGTATCCGATAAAACAGGCTATAAGAAATCAAATCATTAAATTAATGTAATGTACCGGTAATTGTGAATCAAAATCTGCATTTGCATTGCAATAGTTCACCCAAAAATGAAAATGTGATGTTTATCTGCTTACCCCCAGGGCATCCAAGATGTAGGTGACTTTGTTTCTTCAGTAGAACACAAACAAAGATTTTTAACTCAAGCCGTTGCAGTCTGTCAGTCATATAATGGAAGTGAATGGGAATCACGGCTTGAGAGTCAAAAAAACATACACAGACAAAACCAAATTAAACCCTGCGGCTCGTGACGATACATTGACACTCCTAATTGAGATTGTAGATAGAGTGTCAATGGTCCATTTGAGGGATAGGTGGTGGTAATGCACTTATAAGATACAGATATTGTTATTTATAAATGATATGACTGACCACGCCAGTTTTTGAAAATTTGCATCTTTCAAAGTCATTAAAAAAAAAAAAAGGAGAAAAGAAAAAAAAAAAAAAAAAAAAAAAAAAAGAAAAAAGACGAAAAAGAAAACAAATACTTTAAAACAATACAACATCGAACACCAGAATTCATTGCTGCGCCAGTGAGGACTTAAAGAATCAAAATTGGAGTGAGGTTTATGTAAGTAGAGATCCTAATAGTGCTTATGATGCTTTTTTGTCCATATTCATTGGAAAATATGAAAAACATTGTTTGTCTGAGAGGACTGTACCATGGATTACTAAGGGAATCGAGAAAGCATGCAAAAAGAAAAATGCATTATACAGGAAATTTATAGTAACTAGAACCAAACAAGTGGAAAATAAATATAAGATATATAAAAATAAATTAATAAGCATTATAAGATTTAGTAAAAAGGACTATTATAATAAGTTATTGGACAAGCATAAGAATAACATACAAATAACATGGAAAGTACTTAATAGTATAATTAAAAAGAATACTGAAAAAGTAGATTACCCAACTTATTTTGTTAATGATGATAAATTAAGTATAAATAAAATGATTGACATTGTCAATGAATTTAATGAGTATTTTGTAAATATTGGGTACAATTTAGCAAAGGAGATTGTAGAGCAGAGTACTAGGTGAAATGAATATTTCCAGTAATGATTACTCAATGTTTATTAGGGGAGTTGACGAAAAGGAAATACTTGACATTGTTAATAATTGTAAGAACAAATATTCCACCGATTCTAATGACATTGACATGTCGTTAATAAAAAAATATTATAGAATATATAGTAAAACCACTTACATTTGTAATCAGTCCTTTTTAACAGGCATATTCCCAAGTAATATGAAAACAGCTAAAGTTATTCCTATTTTTAAAAGTGGAGATCGGCGGCGGGTCTATCGTCTTTCCAACTATAGACCAATTTCTCTTCTTTCCCAGTTCTCAAAAATTCTAGAGAAAAAATTTGTGCGCAGGCTTGATAATTTTATAGACAAACATGAATTATTAAATGATCATCAGTATGGCTTTAGAACAAACAGATTTCTTCTTCACTGGATAATAATGAATATCTGTGTGGGTGTTCCTGGATTTAAAACAAGCCTTGACACCTTTGATTATGTTTTCTTAATGATAAACTGGAGAGATATGGTAAAGAGTAAAAGGCCTCTACTTGGATAAAACGTTTACCCATCGATTACAGATATTCAATTTGACAATAACATAATGTAAATCAGATGTAATGAAGTCACTTGTGGTGTTCCGCAAGGTTCGGTGTTAGGCCCCAGATTGTTTGTACTGTACATAAATGATAAGTGTCTAAAAAAAAAAATTTTAAAAAAATTTAAAAAAAAAAATGGTTTTCATTTGCTGATGAAAACTTTGGAACAGCTTCTGAATACAGTGGAAATCGAACTCATGGTTTTCAAAAAAATGGTTTGATGATAATAGACTTTCACTGAATTTAAGTAAAACTAAATTTATAATATTTAGTAATCGACAAAGTAACAATAAAATTAAATTAAGGATTAACAATGAGGAAATAGAAAGAGTGTATGAAAATAAATTTTTCGGTGTTATAATTTATCATAAATTATGTTGGAAACCACATATTAACCAAACAAAAATGTCCAAATCCATTGCTATATTAAATAGAATAAAACATATTTTGAACGAAAAACGTTATATATATTGTATTGTGCGCTCATAGTTCCATACATTACTTATTGTGTGGAGGTGTGGGGTCATACTTATAAAACTAATATAAATTTAATATATATGTTACAAAAGAAAGCTATTAGGATTGTTAAAAGGGTTGATTATTATGAACGACAAACAAATTGTTTATTAATTTATATGCTTTAAAATTTGTCGATTTAGTTGATTTATGTACATCACAGATAATGTTCAAAGTTTATAATAATTTACTTCCAAATTGTATTCAGAGGCTGTTCAAAATAAGAGAAAGTCAGTATAATCTAAGAGGATTGTATATGTTTAAAAAAGTAAGGGCAAGAACTAATGCAAAAAGTAGGTGTTTATCTGTTAAAGGGGTAAATCTATGGAATACTTAATTAAAATGATGTAATTCACTCTGCAAATTCAAGAAAATGTATAAAAATAAGGTGTTAAATAATTATATGACTCAGTATCAATAATTGTGAATGTAATGTTACAATATTGAAGTAATAGCTGGAATGTGTATTTTTTGTTATGTTGTTTTGAACTATGTATGTACATTTGGGGTAATGTTTATGTAACATGTTTATCTAGTATTTTTTAATGAAAAGTGTCGCTCATCAGTTAACTGTGTGTAAAGGGTAGGCATAATAAGCAAGGCTTCAGCCTACACCTTTTTCGGTAATTATGTTTATTTATTTATTTTGTGAAAAGTTGTCTGTGAGGACCGAAATAAAATGATTGATTGATTGATTGAAGATCCGCCGTAACGCAAGAAGAAGAAGAAGACGCGTCCTGCGCCGGCTGTCGAGGACGCGCTCAGGACAGTTCGGACATTGCGGTGCATCAGAGGTAAAAAACAATATAAATACTGTTCAGTTTCTTGCACAGACCGATCATTTCGTGTCTTTACACATCAATGTATCGTCACGAGTCACAGGGTTTAATTTGGTTTTGTTTGTGTATGTTTTTTGACTCTCAAAGCCGTGATTCCCATCCACTATACAACAACCTCTATACAACAATAAACTGTCCCAACATGCAATATGTCTGGTTAAAAATCTTCGTTTGTGTCACCTACATCTTGGATGCCCTGGGGGTAAAGCAGATAAACATCACATTTTAATTATTGGGTGAACGATCCCTTTAAAACTGTTTTTGGAAAAATAATACATATGTACTGTATATATGTGTCCGGTATCCTCAGTCCAGAAGCTTTAACATTTGAATGTGAACACTCCATATGTCACTTTGGTGCTTCGACCTTCAACTTTGCACCCACAGAACTTTAAAAACCAAAAAAATCATAAAATGTGTGCACATTCTTCTTAGAACAACTGGTACACTGTCGAAAATTGATTTTATTTTACATACATGTAAAGTTGGAGAAAAGTGGTTTGTTTCTTAGAATAAAGGCTATTCTGTGCCGATTCGAGAATCTTGATAGTGAAATTAGATAGAGCAGCTCAAGTAGGTGTGTGTGTGTCCGCTTTAACCCCTCTCTCTCCACTCTCAAACGCTCGCGTGTTCTGTTTCATCTGGATGGCACTTTGGCTTTTCCTTCCTTTCTCGATTGCTTCTCAGGCTCCTCTGGTCCTTGATCGTCTTTCAAGGTGTGTGTGTGGTGTTTTATTACACACCCAACACACACTCATAACCGGTGACTATTTACTATTTAAATATTCTTTGTAATTTAAAAATGAGACTCAGTGTTTGCTGTTATATACTAATATATATATATCTATATATTATACTGTATATATATATTTGTCTAACATACAGGGGCCTGGTCTATGTTGTGGCTCGGGGGTCTGCAACCAGGGCTGGATTGGTAATCGGGCATACCGGGCATTTTCCCGGTGGGCCGACGTACTTAAAGGGCTGACAGAATGTTTTTTTTTGTTTTTTTGCCAAGGACCATCACGCAGGGACAGCGAGCAGCCAGTAGCCCATTGGTTTGTCTCCTGTATTGACAGCGTAAACATACAATCACAATGCGCTTTAGACGGAGCGATTAAGTATTTTGCTCCGCCTATATAAAGATCGCTTCACTCCAACTTCTTCCTCATCGGCTTTTCCCACGTTTTCACAGGTTTGCTCTGCGGTGAGTGATGCGGGCCAAAGAGCCAGGCAGGAGGAGAAGAAGAGAGTAGTTGAATCGGTAAAGTGATTGATAGGGACTCGCAGCGGAGGCAGGCATCTAAACTATCCTAATGTGTGTGCGTGCCATGAGTGTAGAATATGTAACACTTTTTAATAAAACTATTTTTTTGGCCAAGTCAAGTCAAGTGTGTTCATAGAGGTTTCCATGGGCCAATGCGAATAAAGCTAGATTTAAATTAAAAAAGACACGATATTGTCGGACAAGATGTGATATGAGTGTGATACATAGGCTACATGCACACACTACCAGTCAAAAAAATTTTAACAGTAAGAAAGATCCAAAGATCAGCATTTATCTGAAATAAAAAGCTTTATCTGAAATATTTTTTAGGGGGAAATTATAGAAATTAATACTTTTATTTAGCAATGATGCTTTCCACTTGATCAAAAGTGCCGAAAGACATTTATAATGCTACAAAAACAATTATACTTTCCAGATAAATCTGTTCTGTACTTTCTATTCATCAAAGAACCCTGAAAAAATTATACTCAGCTGTTTTCAACAATATTAATAATAATAAATGTTTTTTGAGCAGCAAATCAGAATATTTGACGATTTCTGAATGATCATTCGACTTGAGTAATGAGCTCAAACATTCACTACTCACACGATCAAGCAGATATAAAAAATCCCTAAAATATATTCAATAGAAAAAGTATTTTAATAGCTAAAATATTTCACAATATTACAGGCTTTTTTGCTGTATTTTGGATCCAATTAAAATGCAGCTTGGTGAGCAAAGAGAAATTCTTAAAAGCATAAAAAATCTCACTGTTCAAAAACTTTTGACATGGTATCCGTGGCGTGTTTCTCTGCACAGCCCCGGTGCACCCAGGACGCGATCTTCCCAGATGTCTTTCACTCCGGCGCCGGGACACCACGGCCCCTGGGTGCAGCCGCAGCGGAAGACGCGAGCCTACTATTATAAGCATGAGCCCCGTCAAACTGGTCGTGGCGGCGGTGTTGCAACAATATACAGTGGGGTGCGGAAAGTATTCAGACCCCCTTATATTTTTCTCTCTTTGTTATATTTCAGCCATTTGCTTAAATCATTTAAGTTATTTTTTTCCTCATTAATTTACACACAACACCCCATATTGACAGAAAAAAACAGAATAGTTGACATTTTTGCAGATTTATTAAAAGAAAAAAAACTGAAATATCAAATGGTCCTAAGTATTCAGACCCTTTGTTCAGTATTTAGTATAAGCACCCTTTTGATCTAATACAGCCACGAGTCTTTTTGGGAAAGATCCAACAAGTTTTTCACACCTGGATTTGGGGATCCTCTGCCATTCCTCCTTGCAGATCCCCTCCAGTTCTGTCAGGTTGGATGGTAAGATCGTTGGTGGACGGCCGTTTTTAGGTCTCCTCCAGAGTGCTCAATGATTTGGTTTTTAAGTCAGGGCTCTGGCTGGGCCATTCATGAACAGTCACAGAGTTGTTGTGAAGCCACTCCTTCGTTATTTTAGTTATTTTTGTGTGCTTAGGGTCATTGTCTTGTTGAAGGTAAACCTTCGGCCCAGTCTGAGGTCCTGAGCACTCTGGAGAAGGTTTTTTTCAGGATATCCCTGTACTTGGCCGCATGCATCTTTCCCTCGATTGCAACCAGTCGTTCTGTCCCTGCAGCTGAAAAACACCCCCACAGCATTATGTTGCCACCACCATGCTTCACTGTTGGGATTGTATTGGATAGGTGATGAGCAGTGCCTTGTTTTCTCCACACATACCGATTAGAATTGAGGCCAAAAAGTTCTATCTTGGCCTCATCCGACCCAGGTGAGAATCTTATTTCTCACCATCTTGGAGTCCTTCAGTTGTTTTTTATGTGTCTTGCACTGAGGAGAGGCTTCTGTCGGGTCACTCTGCCATAAAGCCCCGAGTGGTGGTGGGCTGCAGTGATGGTTGACTTTCTAAACTTTCTCCCATCTCCCGACTGCATTTCTGGAGCTCAGCCACAGTGATCTTTGGGGTTCTTCTTTACCTCTCTCACCAAGGTTTTTCTCCCCCGATAGCTCAGTTTGGCCTGATGGCCAGCTCTAGGAAGGGTTCTGTTCTTCCCAAACGTCTTCCATTTAAGGAATTGAGGCCACTGTGCTCTTGGGAACCTTTAGTGCAGCAGAAATTTTTTTGTAACCTTGGCCAGATCTGTGCCGTGCCACAATTCTGTCTCTGAGCTCTTCATGCAGTTCCTTTGACCTCATGATTCTCATTGGCTCTGACATGCACTGTGAGCTGTAAAGTCTTATATAGACAGGTGTGTGGCTTTCCTAATCAAGTCCAATCAGTATAATCAAACACAGTTGGATTCAAATGAAGGTGTAGAACCATCTCAATGATGATCAGAAGAAATAGACAGCACCCGAGTTAAATATATGAGTGTCACAGCAAAGGGTCTGATCTTTAGGACCAATGTGATATTTCAGTTTTTTTTTTTATAAATCTGCAAAAATGTCAACAAATTCTGTGTTTTTCTGTCAATATGGGGTTCTGTGTGTACATTAATGAGGAAAAAAAATTAACTCTGTAAAGAATTTTAGCAAATGCTGCAATATAACAAAGAGTGAAAAAATTTAAGGGGGTCTGAATACTTTCCAGAGCCCCCTGTAATAGTGATTATTCCTCAATTTTTTTACTCAGAAGACAGGAACAGGTTTAAACAACTCATTCGAAATACTTCTGCTTAATTTTACACTGTCAGATATGCAAAATAAATGTATCGTATCTCTTGCTCTGGCTACTGTGTATAGACCACCAGGGCCGTATACAGATTTCCTAAAAGAATTTGCAGATTTCCTCTCAGACCTATTGGTTACTGTTGATAAAGCGCTAATTGTTTGAGATTTTAATATTCACGTTGATAGTACAAATGACGCGTTAGGACTTGCGTTTACTGACCTAATAAACTCTTTTGGAGTCAAGCAAAACGGCACCGGGCCCACTCATCGTTTTAATCATACGCTAGATTTAATTATATCGCATGGAATTGATCTTACTGATATAGATATCTTACCTCAAAGCGATGATGTTACTGACCATTTCCTTGTATCGTGCATGCTGCATATTACTGATATTAACTATATGGCTCCGCGTTATCGTCCGGGCAGAACTATTGTTCCAGCCACTGTTGTGGAATTTTCCTTGTTCAAAAGAAATTGCTAAAGAGGTTTTGAAGCCAGTAGACTTTATTGATCAAACAACAAAGCCGAGTTATGGTTTGCAAAGGCAACTCCCAAATGTCATTTCTACATAGATATATATATATATATGCCTGGAGCTGGTTACATAATTCCATAATTCCAAATATGTATTGTTATATTTTTAGACAGGTGTTTCTTACCATATATAGAATGATCAATAGCTGTCATGTATATTTCTAGGTCTTGAACAGATTCTTTCCATATATGCAGGGTCTTCAAGTTTTAAATAGTTCACTCAGTTCTTTCACTGCAGCTTTTAACCCACAGTTACTTCACATAGTCTTTTTAAATTATAATTGTAGAATAATGTCGTCTTCTCTATAGGCATAATTATATGTATTATATTGAATTAAGATCCCTGAAAATCTTCTACATTCTCCCCCCTCTGAGGCTTAATTAAGCCTCACTCACCTGACTTTCCCAGAGCGTTACTTCATAAATTAGGTTTCTCAGCTTTAGTACCATAGTGACTAAATGAAGTCACACAGATTCATTACCAATGAACCAATTATGCAATCACGCTCCGGAGGATATCAGAACCAAACATCTCCCCTCATAGTTCTTGATTGGATCTGTTGCAGAAGGGAGTAAAAGATTCTGATTCCCTAACTTATTAAATATATTGGGGGTATGATCAGTAATTCAATTTTGTCAGCATAATATATGACACAAACTCAAAATTAAAACAAAGCATGCATAAGTTGTCTTCAACCCAGATACTCTGCGCATCGTAGAGGGTCACTCTTGGGGAGAGGTTAGGCTAGCACATACACCCAGAGTATGGCTCATATCATCGTCTTCGTCCTCACTTGAGGTACTGGAACTCTCATCCAATTTTTGCACATTCAGTTTAGTTTGTTTAGCCATCCTTCATAATATTAATCTAAATTGTCTCTTGTAATAATTTACTTATTATTTGTATATGTTATCATTTCCATTTGTTTGACTGTAGCATTAACAATTAATGTCCTTAATATAGGTAATACACAACAAAATAATCATTTTCTATTACTATGGTAATTCCTAAAAACATTCCTAGTTTAGCAAACCTTGCTCCTCATGCTCCAAATTTCAGATCATACCAATCCCACATTTGACTGTCTCTTCCAGCATTTGCGTTAACTTCTGCTCTTAATTTTTTATTTTAATCATAACTTCACTAAATGCTCCTCCAGGCGCAGTATTATTTGGTATAACATTGATCTCCGACCATAACACAAACTCCTCCTTTGTCTGCCAAAAACTAATTAAGAGCTTGTCTGTTTTGCCATGTCATACTACTTGTGTACCTTTTTCGGGCGCAATTTTAACTCCCTTGTTTATTCCATGTGCTAAAATATCTGGAGCTCTGGAAGGAGTTTCTGATTTCCAAAAGTTTTTTCCCGTCGTATTACCAAATAACAGCGCATTTCCCTTTGAATTTGCCCAAATCGTGTGTTCCTTTATGAAAACACTTATATTCTTGTTTATAATTTACGCTATACCATTCTGGAATCTCTACCGTTCTTGCTGCTATTTTCATATATTGGTTCTCATCAGAATACAAATACCAATTTCCCCAGTATGGTCTACTAAAATAGTCTGTAAATTTTGAATTTCCCAAAAGATCCTAGACATTCAGCTAAACAATATGGTCTTGTAAAATCTTCTAAATGACAAACATTTGTATTAAATTTGGCACATTTTATATAATCATGAGGATTTGGTACTGCTATTGTTTTGTTTAAAGGAGATTTGGAGCACAGCCAGCAATTTTATGTTCCTGTCTCTCTAGCTGTAAAGGTTGCCTATCTATACCACTCATTATTTTGTGCTATTTCCCATAACTCATCGCCTTTACTAATTTCCTCATCGTTTTGGATATCATCTATATTCTTTGTTCTGTTAAGACTGAAAAGTTACGTGAAGGGAAATAGGGCTGTTTTCCGTTGGTTGTATTTGGACTTGCATTATTAAATGCACTAGGCATATGATGGTCATTGTCCGTATTGCTTTGCTCATTTTTCCATTTGCGGGAGCCTCTTTACTTGGTAAAACTCGTTGTTGATCTTTTTTTAACGCTATGCTCCCTTTCATTTTCATCTTCTTTTGTACTTTCTGTCTTCTTTTCGTTTGGGTACTCTACAAAGTAGTGCTTCCTTCTATTTGGATTGCTGTTGGAGTAATCCTTTCTCCTGGGTTCCTTCCACTTTTTCCTTAATATTCTCAGATATTGCTACTTAGTCACCCACGACCATGCCTCTGTCTCCTTACTAGGCTGCTGTTTTCTTGTTTCCTGTAAATAGATAGCTTTGTGTATCGCAGTTAGTTTCTTCATGCAGGTTCTTGGTTCCATTTGCAATTGTTCTAGTGGGGGTCCTTTATAGGGGCCCCTACAGAATGGCACAGGCATGGGTCGACCCATAAGCATTTCATGCGGTGTTAGGTGTGTACTTCTGTTAATTTGCATACGATAACTCATTAATGCTAGAGGCAAAGCAGTTAAGTTTAGTACTTGCACATATTTTGTTAATTTGAGTTTTAATGGTACCATTTCATTTCTCAACCATACCCTGTGATTATCTGAACTTATTTCAGATGGTATTCCAAATCTAGGAAATACTTCTCTTGTCAGAAATGTAATCACTGTTGCTGTCCCTTCATCTGCCGATGGTACTGCTTCAACCCATCTACTAAATCGGTCTATTACCACAAGCATATACCTTTTACCTTATCATGTCCACATAATCAATCACAAAGTGATTAAACAGCCCTTCTGGTACTGGCATATGACCTATTGGTGTTGTTATAGCTTTTCTAACATTATGTTTGGCGCAAATTTTACAGGAGGACAAAAATTCATCCACTACTGGTTTTAAATATGGGGACCAATATCCTTGTTGTTTAATTCTCCTTATTACCTCCCCCCTCGCACAGTGATCAAATCCATGTGCATCTGGAATTAGAATGTTTAGAAGAATGGTTGGTGCAACAATTTGTCCTTCCTGAGAACGGCAAACATTTTGAGTGTCCTTTATAGCTCCTCTTTGTTGCCACATAGACTGTTCATATGAAGTTGCTTGTTCTTGTATTCGATTACTATCATCTAATTGAGGCTGTGGTTCTATTAAAACAATTGGAGCTAATTTTGTATACATATTATTATTATTATTATTATTATTCAACTTTCAACCAATCTACTATCAACATATAATTTCTTAGGCATCTGGAAAGCATTCAGCTCACTTTTGCTCAGGTTATTAATTACAAACCAACATTTCATATTCTGACAAAAATCAGCTTCATCTTGATATGCTGAAAAGAAAGTTAGATTAAACTTGTTTTGATCTGCTTTCCCATGCTACTATGCTGTGCAAGTGTGGCATTTATTTTTTCTTCCTGCCACAACAACAATCCCAAGTTCCCTCGTGTCCGTTATTTTAGTGGCCATAATCTGCCCTGTGAGCCCACATATTCAAATTGGGATATTATCAAAATTTGGATAACAGCTGTTTTGGCAATTTATTGCTTTGCCTTAGTGTCTCTTCAGAGACTATATTTTACTCCATTCACACACTGGCCATCATTCTCACACATTCACACCTCCCTCAGGCTATCATGTTCTTACATACTGTTCCAAATGGGGAACATGCCGTTTTAGCAGTGTTCCACACATTTAGTGGAATTCCACACATGTTTGTTGTCCTTAACAATTTAAATGTTTTAGAATATTTGACCTATTCCTGGTGCAATTGAGACAGCCAACTGTAATTTCTCAAATGCATCATTTTGTGTCATTGTCATGTTTTCTTATTATTACTCATGAGTTAAAGAACATTTGAGATCTCTGCATAATTCTTGGATCCATGGCCAATAGCATTTCTATCTCATTACATCCAGTGAAGAAATTTTGATGTCCATTTCTTGGACTATATTTTCCTTCTCATTATTTGATTTAACCTAGCCCTAGAAAATTATCATTAAACAAGATGGAGTGACCAATAGTACTGTTTATAGCTGTGTTTTTCTGTATTTGCCACAGAATAGTTTAGTTGTGTTTCCCCTAAATCATGCTTTTGATGTAACCCTCACTATCCTAAATCCAGCCTTAGTTTCAAATAATTTGTGAGCTGAGCACCCACTTTTTCTATCAATTAAGTTTCTCTTTTCATTTCTATTTATTTTTATTTAGATGGCTGGACTGGTAGCTACTGGAATAGCAGACAGAGAATGTTAGTTTAGCAGAGAATGCAAAGATCTGCTGTAAGACCAGTGAATAATCTAAATATATTAAGTTAATATAATAAATAACAAATTTGAAGCGTTCTCTAGAGTGATCATTGGATATCTCGCACCTGTGCCCACAAGGGGAGGTATGGAATTTCTTCTGTTGGACGATCAATCTGTTGAAGTCTTTGACTGTTGCATTGGGTCATCAGCTTGTGATGTCACTCAAAGGCCCTCAAAGGCCAGATGATGTGAAGTGCAATATTGGCGTTGATTTTTCTCTGCCTCTGTTCAATGTGGCTTTTTGTTGATTCCTACCACGATTTTACATCTCCTGATGCTTTCTTTGTTTTCAGGAAAAGTCTCAAGTGAAAGTTTCACCTTTACCTGTATCAAGTCAGTCTTTTTCCTGTAGCGATTTCTCAGAAGTGTCAACTTTCATTGTTGGGGGGGCTGAACGCCTATCAGCCACTCTCTCTCCTTCTCTGTGCTGCCGTGTCTTTGCTTTTTCTCCTCTCGTCTCTTCCATTCTTCAAGGCTGCGGTCCAGAAACCTTCTGAAATTTGACAACACTCAAGAGAACTTTTATTAATTCCAATTTCAAGTGTGTTTGAGCAATCTGCTCTTTATGTTCAACCATGTTTGTCAATGGTGTCTCAATGCTAAAAATCTCACTGATTGACAACAGCATCTCTTCCATTCTATTTTTAGTAAAGCAGTTCTTCGTTGCAAGAAAAGAGCAAGACACTACATATGCTTATCTAAGAATACTACAAATAATTTTCTATTATGCAATAATATTTCTTATATAATCTTTTTATTATAGTTTCAGACTTCAATCTTAGTATTTCTTTTATATTTACATGCAGGGTTCAAAATAATCTAGTAATCGTGAATGAAAATTTCCCAAGCAACCTCTACTTCAGTTGAATCAACAAGTCTAATTTATTAAGATAGCTGTTGAATTAAAGTTTGTTTTATTTCTGGTCACTCAATCCTGCTTTTAATCAACTCATTGCACATGTTATACTATTCTAAATCTCTACAATGGATTCATTTTCCATATTGTCTCTCAGGGATAATGAGATAAAACTTTTTAGACGTCTTCAGATATAAGATATAATGTTTTAGGCCCGTGCATTCATAGTACTTATTTATATATTAAAGTATTATACTGTATATATATTCAGATCAGTATATATTTAATTTATATGTAAAAATATTTAGTCAGTATTCTTATTATTATCTGTTTATTTATCCTATCCATTTATTTTTCAAATCCATTAGTCTTAAAATATGTAAATCATTAATTTCTCTCAAGTGTACCAGCAATGTGCAAATCTTTAAGATATGCCTAATTAAGATATGTCTATGTGAAGAGTCAGACAACACCACTTCACTACACCTGACAGAAAGAATATTTACGATCTCAAGCTGTCTCCGCTACCAGATCACTTATACAAGTGCGCACACACAAACAACATGTCTTTCTCTTGTCTCGCTTCCTGGTGTGAAATATCAACACCTGTCAATCTTCTGCTTCAGTCTGCTGACTTTTTTCTCAACACATACAACAATTATTAATTTATTACAGGATTTTACTAAGAACTAACCACCATCTTTCAGGATTTTCACTAAAAACTAAACCACCTGTAATCGGTACCATAAGTTATTTCTGCGCGGCCACTGCAACTATGCAGTAAACAAAGACATCTGCATGCAACATTTAATGACTACAGTTCATTCTGGATTCAAAACCCCTTTTTTCTGTTGGTTCTTTAAAATTTCTTTGGAAGAGCCTTTTAGAGTGATCTTACCTCAACGGGCACTCTCTGGAGAATAAAACAAACTTATTTTTTATAAGCAAAAATGCTTACCTCGTGGCCACGGTCTGTGCCAATTATCCAGAGAGAGCCCGCTGCAGCTTTTCACTCTTTTGCCCTGTCTCCTGTCCTGCCGGGGTCGCCAATTATGTTGTGGAATTTTCCTTGTTCAAAAGAAATTGCTAAAGAGGTTTTGAAGCCAGTAGACTTTATTGATCAAACAACAAAGCCGAGTTACGGTTTGCAAAGGCAACTCCCGAATGTCATTTCTACATAGATATATATATATATATGCCTGGAGCTGGTTACATAATTCCATATATGTATTGTTATATTTTTAGACAGGTGTTTCTTACCATATATAGAATGATCAATAGCTGTCATGTATATTTCTAGGTCTTGAACAGATTCTTTCCATACACTGTAAAAAGTGAGGCAAGTGGCTGCATTGGATGTTTTAAGTTGTCAACTTGCAGCCTTTTTTAAGTATAATAAACACTGTAACATTACTTAAAACAAACGCAACAAAATCAAGTTGAGTTAACTAATAGTACTAGTATTACTCAGTTATATAAACCTACTTTTCTTGGTACAGGTAACATATTTATGGGTTGCTACAAGTAACCTGTACTCATTTTAATTAGGTTTTATGAACTTTGTTCTTAGTAAAATTAACCTAATTATATGTGAATAAACATTTTAATTGAGTCCTAGCTATAACCTCAGAAAAGAAATCTAAATGTATATATTCTAAGCACTAAAGTGATTAACTTTACATAAACAGACTTTGTCAATAACAATTACAAATTCAATTGAAGAAGAAAAAGATGGGAAGATAGATTGAAGACAATAACATTTATTCAATGTCAACCAGTGTCACTTTTCACAGTGACTACAAAACAGCCAATAAATGTGGCCGCACGTCATGTACACAATAATATAAAACAAACACTTGAGTTGCATACTTGGATGATGGCTTAGGACGCATGGGGTCCAATCCCACAAAGAGCCGCTGATATATCTCAAAAGTATACACCAGTTTTGAGGGATACTTGAGGTTGAGGGCATAGGCAAGTCCAAACAGGAGGCAGCATGCTTTCGACAGGTTTGGCACACCTCTGACCACGGGCTGTCCTTCTATGATAATCCCAATCGTGTCGGGCTGATGGCACATGTAAATTTTCAGTGGGTAACTGCCAAGCTCAGCGTGCACCTCTGTTTCATCACGACTCTATTGGTGGAGACAAAAAAGAATCAAGAGTTTGGTCAGACAAACAGGTAATGAGATGAATATAGCAGACAGGTAGAAGACAGATAAGACACAAAGTCAAAATTCTACTTTTGTTGCTAAAGGTGGTGGATACTAGACGGATACTGTGACTAGAGCATGTGACCAGAGTGAAGTCTACCATGACATGATCTACTGTAGCATGAGTGTTGTGTTTTTCTGGTTCAAAGGATGCATTACAATAAAACAATGCAATTGTCTTTGCCTGTACCTGATTGGCCATCACATTACCGTTTATTAAGCTAAGGAGTTTAAATACCGTTCAAGAGCAAACGTAATTACCCCATATCATCACAATATTAATACATACAGACAGAAAAATAGACAAGTAGCTTTAAGCCCAATACATACGTGGTGGACACTGATGAGGTCTTCCTGTCTCTCCCCCATGTACTCAATCAGGCATCTCAGGACCACTTCTCTCCTTTTCTCCACAGAGGCAGATAGATCCTGTCAAAAAGTAAAATCTGATCAAAATTCACAGCCCGATACACACACAAACCACAGAACCGCTGTATTTCAACCATTAAATTGCTGTAAAGTGAGTGAAAAGTGATGTGACATGTGGCCAAGTATGGTGACCCATACTCAGAATTAGTGCTCTGCATTTACCCATCCAAAGTGCACACACACAGCAGTGAACACACACAAACCGTGAACACACACCCGGAGCAGTGGGCAGCCCATTATGCTGTTATGCTGCGGCGCCTGGGGAGCAGTCGGGGGTTCGGTGCCTTTCTCAAGGGCACCTCAGTCGTGGTATTCAAGGTAGGAGAGAGCGCTGTACATTCACTCCCCTCACCTACAATCCCTGCCGGTACGAGATTCAAACCTGCAACCTTTTGGGTAATGAGTCCGACTCTCTAACCATTAGGCCACGACTTCCCCCAAAGGTCCTACTATACAGCACATGTACTACAAGATCTCACACTATCACCAGCATCTCAGAAAACAAAAACATATGTGCATGTTGTTTACTCAAAAAAGTCAAGGGGGACAGTTCACAAAATTAAGATTTAACGGTCCAAGTAGGCTGTGTTAATCAATATGAATCAAGCTTCTATTAGTACATTGTCTATTTCTCACCTCAAATGCTTTCTTAAACATGTTTTAGTGAACCTTTTATGTGTAAAGAGACTGCTTAGGAGAAGATTTAGAAAGAAATCTGTCATTTTATTCAGTGTAATGGTGCATTACATTTTGTTCACCTGTCAATTATAGCATCCCCTACGTGCAGGCGTCAGTGTTGTGGTTGTCTGCTGAAGCCACATTTAATTGACTTTTTCTCCAATTTAATTTTTATGATACACTTTTTAAAGCCTGGTAGTTTTTAGTTGTACAGTATATTTAACTAGATTAAGGATTTTAGTCATCACATGTCAGGATCTTAAATTATCACAGAAAAAAGTTGAGTAAATGTTAGTGGCAACTGACAGCTTACCAAACTGCCTCAGAGAAAGACTGACTGATAATAAGAAACTGCTCTATTTGGTGATGTTCACTGTTTGTTGTAAGGAGGAGGAGACAGAAAGGTGATCATATCTGCCTTCTATTGGTGGTTGGTACATAAAAAGGTCTTCAGAAATGTAATTGTATGGAGCCCACACTATTGTTAGCAATTTTACCTATGTTTTACTTACCTGGGAATAGTTATAGCTGTAATTGTATCTATTCTGAAGTTTTTCTTACCTGGATGTGAAGCTTGAAGACCTCCGGTAACAAAAGAGCTTGGGTATCTAAAGACCAGGAAAATGCATGTTAGAATAAGGTTAAAAATCAGTGGTAAAATGTAACTTATTTAAGTAATAGGTTATAAATAGTTTTAGGGTTTTTTTCAACCAACAATCTGTCATTAATTGACTATACAGCATTAAAAAAACGTGGATCAAATCTCTCAAATCAGACAGACTACCAAGCATACATCTATGCAGTCAAATCTGTGCATCTGCTTTAGTAATGCAAAAGTATAGTAACATGATCTCTGATTCCAGAGTCCTCTCAAAGGCACACGGCTAGCTTGTTTTGCCTGCTGTCCATAAAACACCACATCTTACTTTCCCTTATTTGCCCGCACAACTATTGCCTGAAGGCTTGAAATTGCGACCGTTTCGATCGCATATGATCCCGAAATTTAATCTGTGCAATCTAAAAATATAACTGAGGGCATTTGTGCAACTAATTATTACCTACGTATCTGCGTTTTTAAACACGTCCATCCTAAATGTTGTTACAGTAGCGATGATGTTAGCAGGTGCTGCTAGTAACAGGTGAGCCAGTGCTATCAAATGCACTAGCATCTCTGCTGCTAATAACGCGAGCCACCCCAGACAGCTTCATCCCCACCGGAGACCGTGTTGTTCATATGAAATTAAATAAGTGCTGTAGTCATGCCTACTATGTGTTTTAAGGCTACTTTGGCTTTAATTTTACCAATAATATCACTTTTAATCGTTAGTTAGCGTTAACTTAAACTAGCGTAGTACTAATGTTAACGTGTTTTGTCTAGGACTTTTACCTTACCGTTTAATGTCAAATATTAGTTTAAGTTAACGCTAACTAACGATTAAAAGTGATATTATTGGTAAAATTAAAGCTAAAGTAGCCTTAAAACACATAGTAGGCATGACTACAGCACTTATTTAATTTCATATTAGCAACACGGTCTCAACCGCCGTTGTCTGCCGATCGTTGCCTACAAGACCACACTGCTTAGCACTGTGCAGCCAACTTAGCTTGCCATGTGTGCAGGATAGCTAGCTATACAGTACAATTTGCAAACCTAACCTAAGCTCCCAAGTGGAGAAAGCGATTTCGCGTGACTTTACAACACCAATCATTCGGCTAAATTTGCTCAACTTACCGTGTTAATCAGTCCCTGAAATTCAGATCCGCTGCAGCGAACAAACAGTTGAAGTGCCGAGGAAGATGCTGCATCTGCCTGGGAAAGTCCCCCCCAGTGAAAAAGGGATAATGCCAACTTATAAAAATTTTAAAATATTTACGTTTGATGAACACACCTGCCACATCGACAGCTGCTCAAATAAATTGTGTATGTTAACTCACTTTTATAACATTTCTTGTACACAACAACCACATACAAATAACTACCCAAATAAATTGCAATAGTTTTATTTAAAATATATTGTTATATAAAATCTGATATATTTTAAGTAAAGACGAAGTATGTTGAAACTTTTTAGTATAAAACAAATAAAATAAACTAGATTACGACTATTTAAAGTATATAAAACCTACTTTGTAGGTGTAGCACTTTTTACAGTGTATATGCGGGTATTCAAGTTGAAATAGTTCACTAAGTCTTTCACTGAAGCTTTAACCCACCAGTTACTTCCATAGGTCTTTTTAAAATAATAATTGTTAGAAAATGTCGTTTCTCTATAGGCATAATTATTGTATATATTGAAGTTAAGATCCCTGAAAATCTTCTAGCTACCAAAGACAGATTCACAAATAACCTTTCTGATTTGTCTCAACTGCTCTGTGTACCAATACGTACACATGAACTAGACGAAATAACTAACAACATGGGCACTATCTTCTCTAACACATTAGAAGCTGTTGCCCCCATCAAAAAGGTTAGAGAAAAACATACTGCACCATAGTACAACAGTAATACCCATTCTCTCAAAAAAAAAAAACTCGTAGTCTTGAGCGCAAAATGGAGAAAAACTAACTTGGAAGTATTTAGAATTGCATGGAAAAACAGTATGTCCAGCTATAGAAAGGCTCTAAAAGCTGCCAGGGCCGAGCATACCCACAAACTCACAGAAAATAACCAAAACAATCCAAGGTCTTTATTTAGCACAGTGGCTAGATTAAAAAATAACCAGACGCCACCCGATCTAAATATTCCCTTACAGTTTAATAGTAATGACTTTATGAGTTTCTTCACTTATAAAATAGATAACATCAGAAATACATTAACAAATGTAGATTCTACAGCGTATTAATACTTCAGCTTCATTCATCGCACCAAAAGAAACTGCAGTGCTTTACAGCTATAGGACAGGAAGAGCTAAATAACTTATCACTGCATCTAAACCAACAACATGCCTGTTAGATCCTGTACCCACTAAATTACCGAAAGAGTTGTTACCTGTAGCAGAAGAACCGCTTCTCAATATTATTAACTCGTCGTTGTGTTTAGGTCATGTCCCAAAACCATTCAAGCTGCCGTTTATTAAGCTTCTTATTAAGAAACCACAACTAGATCATAGAGAACTGGCAAATTACAGACCCATCTCAAATCTTCCCTTTATGTCTAAAATTTTAGAAAAAGTCGTCTGCTCAATTGTGCTCCTTCCTGCAAAAAAATGATATATATGAAGAATTTCAGTCAGGTTTCAGGCCCCACCATAGCACAGAAACTGCACTTGTTAAAATTACAAATGACTTGCTTCTTGCGTCAGACCAAGGCTGCGTCTCATTGATAGTTTTACTTGATTTTAGTGCTGCGTTCGATACTATAGATCCTGACATACTCATAGATCGATTACAAAACTATTCAGGTATTGAAGGGCAGGCTTTAAGATAGTTTAGATCCTGCCTGTCCAATCGCTACCACTTTGTTCTTTTAAATGGGGAGTCATCTCAAATATCACCAGTAAAATACGGAGTGCCACAAGGATCTATCCTAGGTCCTCTGCTATTTTCAATAAACATGTTACCCCTTGGTAATATTATTAGAAAACACGGGATTAGTTTCCATTGTTATGCTGATGATACTCAACTACATATCTCAACAAGACCAGATGAAACTTCTAAATTATCTAAGCTAACAGAGTGTGTTAAAAAACTAAAAGATTGGATGACCAATCATTTTAAATTATTAAATTCGGATAAGACAGAGATAATACTTATTGAACCAAAAGACAGTACAACGAATCTCGTGGATTACAATTTGCAACTAGACGGATGTACGGTTACTTCCTCTACAGTCAAAATCTGGGTTTTATATTAGATAGCAAATTGTCTTTTAAAAATCATATTTCCCATGTTACAAAAAACAGCATTCTTCCATCTTAGAAACACTGCCAAGCTACGAAACATGTTACCTGTTTCTGATGCAGAAAAGCTAGTTCATGCATTCATGACCTCTAGACTGGACTATTGTAATGCACTGCTAGTTGGTTGTCCTGCATCTTCAAAAAACAAGCTACAAGTAGTCCAAAATGCAATGGCTAGGGTCCTTACCAGGTCAAGAAAATACGACCATATTACCCCAATTTTACAGTCTCTACACTGGATACCTATTAAGTTCCGTACCAGTTACAAAATATTATTACTTGCCTATAAGCCCCTTAATGGGTTAGCTCCTGCGTACCTCACTAGTCTTCTACCACGCTACAATCAATCACACTCCCTAAGGTCACAAAATTCTGGACTTTTGGTAATACCTAGGATAACAAAGTCCACTAAAGGAGGTAGAGCTTTTTCAAATTTGGCTCCCAAACTCTGGAATAGCCTTCTGATAACGTTCGGGGTTCAGACACACTCTCTCGGTTTAAATCTAGATTAAAGACACATCTCTTTGGTCAAGCATTCAATTAATGCATCTCATAATCTTTTACTGCAGTTATAACTGATCAAATGCACATTATTATTCTTTAGCTTGGGTTAAACAAATACATTTTGCTTGGTTGGAACAGCAGCCACGCTAATTATGTCTCTATTTGTTCTCTGTTTTCTTCTGCTGGGATTGGCATCGTGGTACCAGGATGTAAAACAAGCTTCAGTTTGGATCCAGAACACCTGAGAAGAGATGATGCCAACTCCTCATTGGACCTCAGATGATGCCAACCCTGAACAACATACAGAACTACCACATTTTGTTATAAGTTTGATTGCATCATATAATAGTTGCTGTTAATAGTGTTCATCGTTTGTTTGATTACGTCTTTAATTTATTTTTCCGTACATTTCTGCCATATGTACATTGACTGTTAAGCTACCACTAAATATTGTATAAACTAATTTGCTGTAAAGTTGCTTTGCAACGATTTGTATCGTGAAAAGCGCTATACAAAAAAACATGAATTGAATTCTAATAATTCAACGGCCCGTTGTCAATTATTCCTTACAGAATGAAATTTACTAACAATAAATGCATTAAAAAATAAAACAGTTTTGAGTTGGCTGTGAGTTATGGAAAGTACATGTAGGGCTTTTATACCACTGTAGGTTTATCCCTCACAGGCTCATTTTCATCCAAGAAAAAATTCTAAATGCCGTCTACCCCGACTAAGGTTTAACCATTCGTCATATAAAACCCAAAACACACACAGCCACTATAAGAGATAAGAGGAGTGTTTTCTGCCCCTCAGGTCCCATTCACAAAGCTACCCCACCCTTGAGTTCATACGTGTACATGAGTAAAGTCAAAGTTCACATTCTAAAAGCTGCTTCTCTCTGAAATACGTCACAATACATAAATAAAGTCAGCCATGACTTCTGTTACATGACTTTGAGTTTGCTAAGCAATGCAGCACACTAATTATTAATCAAAAATCAAAATGCAAGATGCAATAGAGGTTTGCTTTTGTTACATTTAAATTGACATTGCCTTTTTCTAGTTGTAAAGGTTAAGACAAAGTTAAGATGCTGAGAAACCGTAGAGTTTCAAGGTATTTAACATATGACCTGGTTTACAGGGTAAGTCAGCCGGTTTTGTGAGGGGTGGGGTAATGCAGGTGTCTGTGTGTGTGTGTGTGTGTGTGTGTGTGTGTGTGTTATCTTAAACTCCTCTCTCTCTCTCTCACACACACACACACACACACACTCACACTCGTTCATTTGTTTCTCTGATGGCATTGGCGTTTCTCCGGTGGATCCTCAGGCTTCTGACGATCCTGTTTGTCTTTCAGGGTGTGTGTGTGATGTTTTATTACACACCTGGCACACACTCATCCAGGTGAACATTTTCATATTTAAATATTTCTTTGTAATTATTGCCAATTCAAATGAGACTCACTGTTGCTGTATTTTTTTTAAAGTCTGTTATAAAGTCTAAGATTCATATCTATTTCATAGTTTCTAAGGCTTATTAAGTGAGCTGATAATTGACTGTTCTCTTAATTGCTGAATAGCCTACATTACTACTAGCAACACTGTGTTTGCTGTCAGGAGGTTGTTAAATTGTTTTCAGTGGAGTCTAAGAATTGTTGTTTAAATGTCATTTTTAGGTCGAAACGTCATTGTAGTTTTAATCAGGACAGAAATGTTTTAGATTTAGATGTAACAGATTGATTTGTTCAGGACTGGAGCGTCAGAGATCAGATTGTTCGACAGTGCATCGTAAAGTTTGTTCGTGTTCGTTTAGTTCTCTAGAGCTTTGCTTCATTTCTGGAGTCCTTCAGTTTACTGCAGTGAAATTCAGTTTTAACCGCTTGTTGTGTTTCTGGACAAATAATTCTGTAAAATGTGCAGGTTAAGTCCAGTTTATTTGACATTCATAACGTACTTTTTGTTAGTTGGGTGTATATCGGTTTACTTAAGCGTATGTGGATAAAGTTGGACATACTTCCAGTAGGACTGTATACCAACTTTATATATAAAGCTGGAAGATGATTTTGTCTCCAAGATGCTTCAAGAAACCAACCTGCAAAGCTGGAGCACTGGTTGCTGTCAGACAAAAATCTCACTGGATTATTACAGTGAATGTTTGGAAATGTAAACTGATATTTCCTACTGACATGCTACAGCAAAAGATAGAAATAACTGACTTAAAACCATTTTCTAGCTGCTGGAAATACTAGTGTTTAATCATTTCGGCCACCACTGTATATGATGAGATTCTGATCCTTGTCACATCTTTATAACAGTAGAGCAGATACTGACATAAAATGATCTAAATATCAGTGGTCGCACTATATCTCCAATAATATGTCTTATATAATAATATGATGATGAGACTCTAAAACATGATTGATGGAGAATCAAGTAAAGCTGAGCTGCTTCAGTCCAGTAAGTGTTCATCTGGAGATATTACTGCAGTTATTCTGACCTTTACTTGATCAAAATCAGTCCAGATTTGACACGAGAAGCGTTTCTACAATTACACTAAAAGAGCTTTTACTGCAACTCTAAACTCTCAATCAGAGACAGAAGACATGGAGAAGATTGAGTGTGAAACGGGTTTAACAGTCGATCATTTAGAGCCTTAGAAATGTGTATCAGCTATTGTATAGGATAAATGAGCAGCAGTAATAAACTGTGTTTTCTTTCAGAGATGGGATGGACCCGCTTCAGCTGCTGCGCTGCGCTCAACTCAGACGCAAGTTTTCCATTATTAAACCGGCCAAAAGGTGCGTGAGAATCAAGATCAAGCAAGATCAAGTTATCAAGCACTGATAACTTAAATGCATTTGTTTCCTTCTCAGTATAAAGCTGGAGAGCTTCACGCAGGAGCTGTCAGATTTCATGAGCTGCCCGTACAAATCAAACACAACCGAGCGCGAGCTGAACAGGTTCGTGCCTCTTTTTTAGCCTTTGGCAGATGCTTTTGTCCAAATTGATCAAATTGATGCATTGACGAGTTGACGAGCGATTGTGTTGAAGTAAGTAGACAGGATGGTGCACATTCCTTTGACATCTTCAAGTTGTGGAGTTGAAGTTATTGAGAAGCACTTTCATGTGAAACGTCACATTTAAAGAGATCATCTCATATGCGTGCCTGCGAACAGTTTAGAAGAAAGATGTAATCTGATTTTCTCAGATAGGGTTTGTTCTGAAATCTTCTGAAATGTCAGTGATGCAGATTCAGTATTTATGCCAGATTTTGTACCTGGATGCACAACTTGTTAGATTCATAATCATGCACAAAAATCCCTTCATCACTCTTAAAAATAAAAGTTTTTTTATTGGTATCGATGGTTCCTTGAAAAAGGAATATTTCCATTGCACAGGATGGTTTTTATAGTGAAAATAGTCTTTACACCCAGAAAAAAGTGGTTATTTTAAGAAATATTCACTGAAAGGTTCTTTAGGGAACCAAAAATGGTTCTTCTATGGTATCACTGTGGAAACCCACTTTTAAAACCTGTATTTTTAAAAGGGTAAGACAAAATTTAAAATGTTTACAATTACTATTAGTGCAAGGGTTGCAAACACAATTTTAAATTGACTTTGAATATTTTCCAAAAAACATAATGTCATTATTGTTTACCCTTACGGAACAAAAATATTTTTCCATATATTTATCATCAATTGATTCCCTTATGCAAAGAAAACATATTCCATCATATATGCATGATCAATATATTAGATGATTTAACTGCATATTGAAAACACACAGAATAATGTGTTGAGTTAATATATTCCAGTAGCTTATATTGAATAACACTTAAAGAATTGCTGCTTGCCATGTATTCAAAAACATGTGAGAATATATTTACTTATAATACACATTATATCTAGTAATACACTTCTTAACATATAGATGTACATGTGATAAGATGTGCTACTGCCATGTGTATTAAAATATTGAACATATGCAACATACTCATGCACTATATACACACATATATAATATACTTCCTACATTTTATAATTATTTACATTATATATTTCATATATAGCTAGTCAAGCACACCCTGCATGTACTGAAGTATTTAGCAGAGAGACGATACTGAAGAGTCACAGTCATTACGTTTTAATTAAAGTAACGTATAGTCTTAATGGTTTTCGGGCTATTGTCAGCACAACAGTAAACCCAAAACTGAAAGACATACCAGAAACCCGTTTAAATTCCAAAATAACACCACGTTTAATACTAACAGATCTCCCCCTATATTAACATTGAGCAAAAACACATGAAATAACCTTTCATTTTAACACTTGCTCTCCTTTAACAGTCAGAAGCAAAGCAAACCGTAAACTAGAAATCTGCTGTCACCGTGTTTAAGCTTTTAAAATATCTTTGAATGCTGAGATCAGTCATTTTAACATTGATGACACTTATAGAGCTTCTGATTGCTCATGTAAAATGAACTCTGTTTCTTTCTCTCTGTGTGCTTATGACAGAATGAAGCTGCAGTTTTGCTGTAACGCCACAGGATCAATATTCCTCACCAAACGCAACACAGCCGTCAATCAGACCATCCCGTACGAGACGAGCACTAAAAGCACATACACAATGAATGACACCCTACACAGCATGCTGCCTGAGGTGTGTGTGTTTTTGTGTGTGTGGTGGGTGTTTTTGTTGTGTGTGTTGTTTGTGGTGTGTGTGTGTGTGGTGTGTGTGATTAATGACTCTGTTTGATTGTGTTTTTGTTGATGCTGGCATAATTTGGAGCCAGATCTTTTTCACAGACATGTCCTAGCCGGAAATTCTAAATTACCTAAAATGTCCAGGCTTTGACTTTGTTTTCCTATTGCTTTCACACTCACTGAAGGTAATGACTGAAAAGTAGTTCGACCAATAGTGTGCAGGCATTGTATAAAATCAACCAATCATAGCGTGCGAGAGTGTTTGCTGCATCGCATAGACTCAAAGCAATTTAAATGTGACTCTGGACCACAAAACCAGTGATAAGGGGCCATTTTTTAAAATTCCTCCTCCGCAGGCCCGATGGTGAACGTTGAATTGTTGTTCACCAGCACCCACTCTACGAAAGAGGCAAAATTCCATCTGGGACCGTTCACTGAAAGGCGTGCTTTAAAGGGTTAGTTCACCCAAAATTGAATTTTTTTTGCGCAAAAGCAGACCTCATACGTCATCCGCCCGGAGCTGCTTCCGTTTACAACAGTGTGTGCAAGCTAGATTAAAGTGATTATTAAGTTTTGAATATGGATATTTGTCTTACAAAAATGCATCGATTTGCTACAGGAGGCCTTTGTTCCCCCCCCGGAGCCGTGTGAGACACTTTGTTTTATGGATGGGCGCTTTTTATTTCACTTCTTTTGGACTGAAGCACTGCAACACCCGCTGACTGCAATGATAGAGCTTGGAATAGCCAGGACACTTTTTAATATAACTCCGACTGGATTCGTCTGACAGAAGAAAGTCATATACACCTAGGATGCTTGGGTGAGTAAACACAGCCTAATTTTCATTTTTGGGTGAACTAACCCTTTAAGCCCGGTTCAGACTACATGATTTTTTTTTCGGTTACGACAGTCACTGTGTCAGATTACACGATTTTGACTTCTAAAATCTTGTCGTGTCATGAACAAGAAACATGTCAGACTTCACGGTACTACACGATCGTTCATCGCTTGTCGTCTTTAACGACGTGTGTGCTTGTCATGCATAGTGCAGGACTAGACAGGCGGACACATGAGCGTAAACAAACAATGGCTAGAAAACGGCATGTTCTGCCCTGTCTTGTCGCCAGAAAATCCAAAAAAGAAAGAAAACCTGACAGTGGACACAAACCTGGATTGCATGAAGAGTACAGTATGGACTGTCAAAGAGAACTGAGGTAAAGTAGTTTTTATCATCACAAACTTAGCTGTTTTTGTCTTAAGTGAACGTAAACGGATGGGAAAGAAATGCTTGTGTACAGGATCTGTGTGTGTTCGGTGTTAAAGAGACAGCAGCCTATAAACGCGCTGCCTGTCATTAATGTTAATCAAAGAACAAAAGAAAATCATTCACTGATCTTGACTGAATATCTTTAATAACTTTAATTAATAGTCTATATTTTATTTTTGAAAAGAAAACTATGCAGTGTTTTTTAACTTTTAATTACAGTTTCTGTACCTTAAATTTGGTTCAGTTGTATTTATTTATGCTATTGCTAATTGATTGTTCCTATTTTATTACTTACTGTTTACTTGTCTTTTACTATTTAATACTTGAAATATATATTAGTCTAGTTGTTTTTGCTGTGGTATTTTTGTTTAAAGCATAGGCAAAAGTTCCTCTTGTAGGCCTAAGTGTTCTGTAGGCTGCTGATTTTTGCTCGTGTTATTGAGCTGCAGCAGAATGCTTTGTAAAAAGACAGAATAAGTGTTTGTGGGGGTGGTGTCTTGTAGATGATGTTCTTCAGACCAGTTCATACTGACGCCGGGTCGTTGGCTGAAAACTGGTTTTTCAGCTTTTCAGAGTAGTTCTTTTAGCCACTCTGATCTCCTTTGTTACTCAGTTTCTGGCCCGGTTGTCCTCTTTGGCAATGACAAAGCTGTTTGAGTTTCCCAATAAACCGTGGGTTATCATTATTGAATGACAGCAATGCCCTGGTAGGAACGCACATGTCCTCACAGAAGCTGACATACTGTATGAAGTTACAGTAACTGTGCACTCGTCCAGAGCAGCAGCAGCTTCAAAAACAAAATTATTTGCTCAAATTATAATTGTAATGATTGCTTTAAATGTATTTTTGCATTTCAGGTATTGCACTTTCACCATTAACCATGCGGACTCATACACAGTTTATTTTACCTTATCTAGCTCAATTCAGGTTTATTTGTATAGTGCTTTTCACAATGCAAATCGTTGCAAAGCAGCTTCACAGAAAATCTATTTAGGAGTAGCTTATCAGTAGTAATGTCAAGTTGATATCCATATGGCAGAAATATACAGTAAAAATCATGCAGTTAGTTAATGACATCTATCTAATCAAACAGTGAATACTATTAATGGCAATAATTATATTGCAAGCAAACTTGTATCAAAATTTGGTCGTTTTGTATGTTGTCTTCTGAGGGGTTGGCATCATCTCTTCTCAGGTGTTCGGTCATCTCAGATCTTCATATGGGCTGGATCCAGACTGAAGCTTGTGTAATTCCTAGTTACCATACCTAGTTAGTTACCATCTCTTGGCAGAAACAGAGAAGCAAATGGAGAAAAATTAGCGTAGCTGCTGTTCCAACCAAGCAATAAATTGTTGGCTATTTATTATATAAATTAATATCAAATACTTAGATAAGATATGCACTCTCTCTACATTATGAAAACTGGTACAAACAAATTTTTAACAGTGATGTCTTACAATTGGGAGATGAGAGGGTCTGTATTACTTAAAGTGTAATGGCTAATTTGGATCACGTGAGGCACCTCAGCCAGTCATAAAGTGGCCTCTGGTCTCTTTCCCTCCATATGGCCGATACATATATATGGCCGCAGCATTAGCTTTAGCCGTTTTTTGTGTTGCAGGTTGCAGGCTTGTCTTCCCGTGGCTTTGGTACAGCAGTCCGCAATAATATTTTGTCTAAAGTTATTTTTGGTATAGTTATACAGTATATTTTTACATTTTAATATATTTTAGTCTCGTCTTTTGTCGTCAATGATATTGCATGTTGATATTGTCATAGTTCGTTTACTGACCTTATTGTCGTCTCGACATCGTCTCGTTTTAGTCATGGGAAAAAGCTTGTCAACGAATATTTTTCGTCAAAGTTTTCGTTAACAAAATTAAAACTAATGTAGAAATTATGAAAAGAATCTCTATGAAATTGATTTATATTCCCCAATATTTAATATAAGTAACATTTTATGTATAACACAAAACTGTATAACACAAAACTATTTACGAAACTAACGTACGGCAGAAAATTGGGTGTACGGTCATTTCAACGCAAAACTTGGAATTTATCGATATGAATGTGAGCGGTGACTACGATCAAATCTCACATCTGGGGCCTCATTTATAAAATGTGCGTACGCACAGATTTGATCTTAGAGTGTGCGTACGCTAAAATCTACGGCAACGTTCATATTTATAAATACGGTCTTTGACGTGGAAAAGTACTTACCGTCACGTCAGGCTCTGAGCAGGCGTACGCACTTTTCCTTGTGGCAAAGTCGGAGTACTGCAGCTATTTGAACATCTAAGCTGCAATAATAATAAAAGCGGTGTACGTGCAAGCACCGAATTCATCATAAACAACAAAGATGCAGTGTAAGAGATTAATGCAGTGTAGTCAGATTTTTAATTAACGGGAGTTTTTGTGAGATTAAACTGACCTTTTTAGTAGCCTAATGTTGAGAGTTCTTTACTCGCTTTCTGTACATTCCATGATTTTTATTATTATTATTTTATTTTACAAGAGAACTTGCGAAGTCTTGATTTACTACTAATGCGTAAAATAGAAAAAAAATGCATAAACGCATCTCTGACTGTTTTGTCTGTGTTGCCTATAGAATAGGCCTATGTCGTGCAATAACGGTTTTAATATATTCTATTCAATAACATTGTTAACTGTTTTTATTTATAACATCTGCTGCTTTGCTTCTGTGAAAATGAATAGTCAGCCTCAAACTTTGTTTTTGTCATTTACGTCAGTTATATTTGTATAAAATACACTTTATATTTTTGTGTCAGTACATTAATGGCATATTTGAGCAGCATTAGTAAACTGTGTAAATGCCAAATCACATGCAGGTTTTTTCAGTCCGGAGACCATAATCGTGTAATAATTTATTTTATTATGATATGAAACGTCCAATTTTTCTTTCAATAATGTTTTTTAAAGTTTTGCAAGAATTTCGTGATACTAAACTTTTCATTAGTTGTCATAGCAAGTGATTTTAAAAGTAGGATGGCTCACTTTTTATAAGATGACTGAAAATTTTACTTGAATTCGTAGTTTATTCTTACTTTTGGAAACCTAATTATTATTATTATTATTGTTGTTATTATTATATTCTTCTGTTTGTTTCTAGAAGTATTAATTTTGATAATAGTCAATAGAAAAAATATAACCACACACACATTGTTTGTTCACAGAATAATTACACATTATTAAATAAAAAGCGTCCCCGCACGAACCTCTACCTCCGCCAGCAGGACCTCAATTTCAGACTCAGTAAAGTTTTTTTTTCTTCTTTGTGTTCGTCATTCTCAAGCATAGAAATTCGTATATTGGCGTGTGCTCTTTTATATGCTAATGATATTAATTAGGGGGCGTTTACAAGGCGGAGATCTGACACCAGTAAACTGCGCACAATTTTAAGATCATTTGCGATTTATAAATGTCACATCTGGAAGAGAGGCGTATGCACGTGTTTTTGTGTGCACGTTCGTTTTCTCTGAATCGCACATACGCACTTTTGAGAAGTTATCTTAGAATAAATTCAGGACGGTTTATACGCAACATTTTATAAACGAGGCCCCTGGTCTCAACTCGTGTACACAAGTTTTTGAGTTACCTGAACTTGCGTGCAGCATAGTAAATATGGTGGAGAATTCTAGAATGACAGCATTTTGTTCATTTCTATTTTCCTGACCGTCAAATGAAGCTCATTTGTCAATCGTTAACCAGTAACCGGGGGGTTACTTTGCAATTACAAGGTTAACACGTGTTTTTGGAGTAAGATCAATTTCTCTTTCATGAGATTACTTCCTCTTTTTGGCCGAGTTTCGTTTCGCCATGTCGTAAACTCTGGGGGCGTGACTTCTAAACTGGGGTGTTTTTAGGGGCGTGATATTCAAATGACGATTGTTTTCTGCCGCCACATTTATCAACGTGCGATCATTCGTAAGATGAGATTGAGCATACGAGTGTTTCATGAATCACACAAGAACTCTGTCGTAAGTTGATTTGTGCACACAGATCTGCGCTCGTTACTACCTTAGACTGATAATTGAGGCCCATTAGGAGTAATGAGAGCACAACAATAAAGATACAAGTAGATAGTACAGTAGTCAACATTTGAAGTAGATCAAAATGTTTCATCAAAGTTGTCCTAAAACCTTAAACCAAAATGCGTTCTTGTCTTAGGACAACTTTGATTAACTTTTTTGATCCACTTGAAATGTTGATTACTATATTTCATGATAAATCTGCCGGTGGACACAGCCACATATAGCATAAATGAGATTGGACCAGGAACTGAAGAAAACTCAGGGCTTAAATAAACAGGGTTAATTACAGACTGAGCAGTGCATGAACTAATGAACAACCAAGGAGACTACAGTAACTAGAGGAACAGAACACTGAAAAACAAAAACAAAACAGAACATAACCCTGACACTATCAAAAGTGATGTACATTTTTATGTGTGTGTGCAGGATTTCCCCTGGAGCGGTCGTCGTCTGGGTCGGTGTGCTGTGGTTGGCAGTGGTGGGATTCTGAAGAACAGCAGCTGTGGACGTGAGATCGACAGCGCAGACTTCATCATACGGTAAACACATCCCATCATGCCTTGCTCCCTCAACACTTCCATCAGTAATCATGCATCCTTCCTAATAATATGAGGTTTTCTCTCTGTTTCAGGTTTAATTTGGCGTCGATTAATGACAGTGATGTTGGGCTGAAGACGGATCTGGTGACCATCAACCCCAGTCAGATTCAGAGAGAGTCAGTGTCCACACACACAAGTTAAATTAGCATTTATAGAAGCACGTTTCAGATTCAATTTGATCAGATATGAGTTTAAGCTCTTAATTAGATTAGTTCTTGTTTTTAATAGTTGCTATTTCTAAATAATAATTCTAACTACAGCTTTTTGCAAAAACACATTCATTGGCCATTTTTCACATCCCTGTATAGTGGTTTGGATGCACAGTTACCATTTGGAAACTAGCTGTAACCAGGTCCTGCTCAAACTGTAAAGCTGATGATA
The DNA here is from genome assembly GCA_018155175.1 of Sinocyclocheilus anophthalmus. Lineage (NCBI taxonomy): Eukaryota > Metazoa > Chordata > Actinopteri > Cypriniformes > Cyprinidae > Sinocyclocheilus > Sinocyclocheilus anophthalmus. The sequence continues at coordinate 47,061 of JADLZN010005046.1, read as the reverse complement.
CACAGGGCAACTTTTTGAGCAATGTTGCTGAGCAAATTTGGGCAATGTTGCTGTCAACGGGCAACCAGGTGAGACACATGGCCCACGACCGATTTAAGGTATCCAGCTAGAAAGCTGTTACCCATTCTCAATGGACAAGTGCCCAAGCAACATTGTTGCCCGGAAAAATTGCTCAAAAAGTTGCCCCGTGTATCATCAGCCTAAATCTGTAACATTTGTAGACCTTATATAGCTCTGGTCCATTTCAGCACTGCATTCGATGTGTTTGGTCTTCTGTTTTGTATTTCCACCACGTGAGGTAAGATCTGAACTGTTTCAATTAGAGGTCGACCAATAGTGGATTTTACCGATACCGATAGCTAGGTTGGACCACACTGGCCGATACCGATTAATCATCCAATAGTTTTTCACATGGATACTGAACAAAAACTAAAATAGTGCTTTACTATTAAAAAAAAAACTGAACTGAACTGAACCATACTTTGTAAATTAATAAAAGTATGAATATCAATTATTGATCATTACAGTTAATTCATAGTTTATTAACTTATGTTAACAGAAAAATGTAAGTTTAAAAATGTATTAGTAATAGTAAATGTTGATTAACACACTCTAACAAGGAACGATCCTTATCCAACTTTCATTAATCTTAATGTTACAAATGGACTCTTATTGTAAAGTTTTACCATTTAATTTCAACAGTTATGCTTAAAGATGGCCATCTTTAAATGTCTACACAAAGGCCATAGAATTGAAATTACATACATATGGATATTGTATGTATACAACAATTAGACTTTATTAGAGCCACAGAAAGACAAATGTTTCACTGAAAAAATGCACAATACACAGTTTTACAGCCTAGGGTGAAGTCATTATGTACATTAGCAACAATTTTGGACAAATATAATGTAATTTCATGGAAAACTATGTGAATGGCGCACTGTGGTGTGGCAGGATTTTCGGTCGGCTGCATTTAAATCCACGTCTGAAGTTTCCTGCTCGTGTCACGTGTCAAAACAAACAACTCAAGGTGTCAGTGATTTCCGCCTCTAGAGTCCGCTCTTGTACTGTATAGTAACAGCAGACCCTTCTCAGCCGTTCCAGCAATGGACGCAACCTGGAAAACTATCAGCATGGATTTTTGCAGATAGCCGATAGTTCCAGCAATCAACTATTGGTGCCGATTAATCGACAAAACCGATCAATCGGTCAACCTCTAGTTTAAAAAGAAACTAGATCTTAAAGATCTTAAAATTCATCAGTGCCTTTGTTTTGTCAGGGTGTAAAACAAAAATAGTGCTTTAAATGGGAGCACTGGGGAAGTATTCAGCTACACCCGGTCCAAAAGAAAAAAATACTATGGAAGTCACTGGGGACTAGGGATGTCATGAGAACCGATACTACGCTACCAAGTCGTTATAAACATTTAAAAATTCTGCCGGTACTTGTTTTTCTTCAGTAGCGTAAGTACCGATGGTACCGAAGGTAGCGACTAGCGAGGCTGCAATTTTTCTGGAACTGACGGGGGACAGGCAGAGCATACGACTGGAACTGTTTCAGTCAGTCCTCAAAGGGTAAAGAAGAAGCAAAAATGCCTTCAAGCACACAGAAGAACTACACGTGGAAGATGGTGATGATATATGAATATGATTATGTGAGATTTAAATGAGTGTGCAGCTCTGAAAGCATGAGCTCTGCATATGATCACACACACATAGTTACAGCTTGTTCATTCCTTGTACCGTCCGTGGATTATCCTTATTAACATTATTGGCTAATGTAACTGGTTTAAATAATTGTTGTTTATGTTAATGGTTTTAAAAAATATTTTTGGCCTGCCAGTATGTCAGTGAATCTAAACGAATGCTTGCATTCCGAGTATAGGTGTGTGCGTGCGCGAGTGCGTGCATGTTTTGGTATCGTGACATCCCTACTGGGGACCAGCAACTGTTTGAATTAGAAGGGCTGCATGTTGAGCAGACCAAAAGGAATCACAGAGGTGGCGGCTGACAAGAGGCTGAGCATCCTCTGGAAAGCCCCAAAGGGATGAACAGTCCGTACTTTGAACAACGCTGCCAATCACTGAATAGTCAGGGAATTTTCCAGCATATCCCAAGCCTGCATTTGGGCTGAATCGATAAACGTCCCCAGAAAGACCACTCTCTATCTGGGAGACAAACAGCTCTTGGCTAAGTTGAATTTCACCCCAAGACGCTCCAGATAGCTGAGCAGCAGCTACCTTTGAGCGATGAGTTCCCATTCTGATCTGGCTAACACCAGCCAATAGTCGAGGTAATTGAGAATGTGGATTCCCATCTGTCTTAGAGGGGAAAGAGCTGCATTCATGCATTTCGTAAAAGTGCATGGGGCCAGAGACAGTCCGAATGGCAGGATGTGTATTGATAGGCCACTCCCTTGAATGCGAATCTCAAGAACGGTCTGTGATGGTGGGCTATCTGGATGTGAAAGTAAGCTTCCAGTAAGCTTTCAGATCAACCAATAGAAACCAGTCCTCAGGGCCTATTTGCACGAGGATCTGTTTCAAAGTTAACATCCTGAACGGCCGTCTCATAAGAGAGTCATTCAGATGTCTGAGATTGAGGATGGGTCTGAGCCCACCATCCTTTTTGGGAATGAGGTACCGGCTGTAAAGCCTGACCTGCTGTTCACTAGAGGAACCATTTGCTCCTTTTGCAAGCAGTCTTTGTACTTTGTACCAGAGAATGTGAGCATCGTTGTCCCCTACCGAAATCTTGATAATACCTCTGAAATGAGGTGGTCTGCAAGGAACTGACGCGAGTTGCCTCATTCTATGGTTTTCAGAACCCATCTTTACACGTCCGGGATTGCTTTCCAAGCCCGAGTCCAGTTGGTAAGAGGTTATAATTTTCAAATAACAGTTCACGGCATGGGGGCGGGGAACTTTATTTTGAATGAAGAGAGAAAACCTGCACTTAACTTTTTTTATTGCTTTTTCCCCATATACATACAATATACAAATAAACACATCCAATTTGACGTAATACAACAAGAGACAGAACAAATCAGACAGAAACAGGAAGGAGGAACTAATAATCAGGATTACATTTAACTTAGTACTGTTGAATGCTTTAAAGTAGCAATTTCTTTAACATATTTTTCCCTATTCCTTCCCCCCTCCAGCTCCAACTCACCCCATCAGCAACAACACCATCAACAATGATAATAATAATAATAAAGATTGATAAAATTTGGCCATTGATGATGCTACCTACACTTATACCTGAGGGCAGAAAGAGGACCACACCCACGGAGATATTTACTGTGAAAGTTTTCACTCAGAAATTGCTAGTAAATTTCACAAATAATTATAAAGAAATGGAAAGTAATATAAAATTATTGGTGAAATTTCAAGTCGAAAGACTGAAGTAGTATTTTTTGGTAAAAACATACTTTTTTACAGTGAAGTCTGCTGTACTTGTATTCCTGCTAATTTGTAAGCATTTAAACATCAAAACAAACATGTTAATAAATCTGTTCTCTACAGGTAAACTGCAACATTATGAGAACTAGTTTAGTTCTAAACTAGTGCTGAGTTAAACATTATCACATTAACAATACAGTCATTGGTCACAATCTTGCAGCCATGAAGCATGCTCATGATGCCAACACTATTCAAATATTAACATACTAATTTATTTTCAAAATTTTGTTTGTTGACATTAACATTAATCAACATTACTATATGCTATAAACATTTAACATTAACAAATAGAAAAAATTCACTGTGCTTGATTATCTAGTGCTCTGTCAGTAGATATTTAGAGCGTTTATTAGAAACTCTGTCTGTGTGTGTAGATACAAAGACCTGGAGAAGAAACCGAACCCATTGGTGGAGCGGGTCAGTGTGTACGGAAACGCCTCCCTCGTTATGCCCGCCTTTGCCTACACCTTCTGCACTGGACTGTCAATCAAAACTCTCAAAGCCCTCCATCCAATCAGACCTCAGCAGCCGGTGGTGTTCTTCAGCCCGTATTACCTGCAGACACTGGACCGTTTCTGGAAGGGGCGTGGCCTGAAGTCGATCCGCCTCTCCTCTGGGTTTATGTTAATTAGCACGGCACTAGAACTGTGTGAGCATGTGCATGTTTACGGATTCTGGCCGTTTGACACCGACCTGCAGGACAATCCGGTTCCATATCATTATTACGACCTAAGAAGTCCAAGCAAACGCATGCACAAAATGCCGGAGGAGTTTGTGCGGCTTCTGCAGCTCCACAGCCAGGGGGCGCTGACACTGCACCTGCGGCCCTGCTCCTCAGACGCAAGCTGATATCTACACGCATAATAAAATATATTAGAGATTGAAGGTTCTAAGGAACCTCAAATGCAAACTGTGTGTGTTTTGCTTCAAGAGAGCAACCATACATTTGTGTTGTTTTACTTTAAGTTTTACATTCATTTATAATCATTTATCATTTAATAATTTTAGTATTCCATTTAATCATACAATCAGGGGTGGCACTTGGGGTGGGCTAAGGGGGCCGAAGCCCCATATGTTTTCAGTAAAGCCCTGAATGTTTTTATAATCATGCCTTGTGCGCATCATCACTGAGTAGCTTATGATTATAGGGGTCACGCTGGGGGGGGGGGGGTTCCCCAGCGAGGCCAGCCTAAAAAGACGCTCAGGACAGTTGACGGGCCACTGCTGCGCATCGTCACGAAAGCTTATCAATTGCATGATGACTGAGAACTGATGTTCCGTTCAAGTTAATTTATTTATTACATACATATTTCTAGCTGCCTTTTTAGCGCACATTGTACATGGTTTCCATATTATGACTATTTCATGCGCTGGTTACTTATCTGTCATAAAAGCACTTTATATTATATTTATATTAATATTATCTTTTATTTTTGCAATAAGTTCAATAATTTGCAGATAATAGCATTTTTAATTTAATAATTTCTTGTATGCACTATTTAAAGCAGATGTAACCTCCTAACACCCACTGTCTCTTAAAGTGACCGCGCCTAATTTACTAGCTGCTGTCGGTGTCCTTAATATTAATCCAAGAAGTTAAATGAAAGAAAATCACTCTAAACTATTTACTGAATTACTTTGTAGTTTTAACAAAAAATTATCTATATTTAATTTATACAGTGAAGACAATGCAATGCTCTTTTACATTTCTTATTCGTGTCTGTACCTAGACACCTACAAACATTAAAAAACTTAAGCATTGTTTAATTTGTATCTTTGTTCTATTTATTTATTTGTGCTACACTCTTAAAAATAAAGGTGCTTCACGATGCCATAGAAGAACCTTTTCATCTAAATGGTTCTATAAAGAACTTTTAACATCTGAAGAACCTTTCTGTTTCACAAAAGGTTCTTTGGGGCGAAAGAAGGTTCTTCAGATTATAAAATGGTAAGAAATAGATGGTTCTTTAAAGAACCTTTGACTGAATGGTTCTTTGTGGAACCAAAAATGGTTCTTCTATGGCATCGCTTGAAGAACCTTTTGAAGCACCTTTATTTTTAAGAGTGTATTTACACAATTTCAAACAGGGCCCACAGGTACAACCTGCACCAGGGCCCCGCAAACCCCAGCTACGGCCCTGACTACAACATTCCCTAAAGGCAAAATATTTTACTGAATAGTATCAATCATACCAATGAAAATTTTTTAAAAAAAACTCTCACACAAATCCTTAGACGGAGTAGGGGGAAAAAATATGAATAGATGCACTCAGTACCTTATCTATGGTTGCAAATAATACCTTAGGGTTATTTACATTATGCGAAATAATTTGTGAGAAATATAAAGATCTAATGGCTTTAACAGCATTTTTTCAAAGATTCTGAAAAAATATCATAAAACACTTGCAATTTATCTTTAAGCCACTTACGCTCAGCAAACAACAAACCTACAAACATAATGGTGCGCAAATCCAGAGACCCTCTGTGATAGGTTAAAGGAATTAACCACATTCAAAAATTCTTTGGTCATAGGTTTACAAGGACAACAGACATGGATATTAAAATCACCTATAATCAAAATTCTGTCAGCAGATGCAACAACCACTGTTAAAAAACTCATAAAATTCATCAAGAAAATCCTTATAACTAGGAGGCCTATATATATCAAGGCACAAACTATCGGCAATGGAAAATCAATCTTCATTAATTGAACTTCAAAGCTCTTAAAACCTTCATCGGCACCAGAAACATGCGTGGCTGTTCAACAAACAGCTTCAAATCGCAAGCTACACACATCCAAAGCAAAGTTGTGCATTTCTGCAGCAACACACAGCAGCATTTCGTTACTGAATGATGCATTTTTGAATGAATCAGTTGAATGCATGACTCTACTGCTTTGTTCAAGTCATGTCAGATAGATCGTATTTACGAGTTGAACACACATGAATGCCACCATTAAGTCATTATTATGAGTGGGAAACTTGAAGTTTTCTTTAAGCCCAGAGTTTCCGAGTTGGGGGTGTGTCAGTGAGAAACCATGTCGGATCCGATGTTGAAATTAATAAAATGATTTTTTTGTCATGTACAATAAAACTATATTAGTTACATATAAAAAATATTATATTAGTGTATAATTCCATAGAATATATAATGATTCAGTTTACATCACCTTCATACATTGAATAAAAACAGAAAAAAGCAAAAACACAATGACGCACATTATTTATTCATCATTTTGTAGAAGTAGAGTTTAAAAATCTTGCTGAATTTTATGTAGAAATGGTACATCGCCATCTTGCTCCGACCAAAGTGACTTGAACGCACCTGACACATTATTATACGACTTGTCACTCATAAATGCGAATTTCCAGACGGACTTGAATGCACAATAAGACTTATTAAGATAGTGGCTTGCCGCCACCTACTGGCAATTTTAGTTTAATATATATTTTAAAGGTATCATTCCATTTTTTTCAATTTTTTTCTATTTCTATATTCCTAATTTTTTATTTAAAACAATCGCATAACATTATTTATGCAATTTGTAAGTGCAGTCTAAATCCATATACAAGAGCTCCTTAAAAATATGTGTATGAATCGGCATGCTTAATTATACTTGTCTCTTTAAAAAATTAAGCCACTTAGCCAATGTACCTTTTAAACATATTTTATTTGAAGTATGTCCTGTGTATTCTGACACATACATGGATGTCTCTGGGCTAAGCCCCGGATATCCACTCACTCTAGAACCGCTCCAATATAATAATTTATAATAAGCAATTTAACTATTTATATACAAGATTCATTAATTGATTAGTCATTTACATTATTCTTTTTTAATATTATTTTTCCATTGTTGTTTAGTCTTATGACTGTGTGTTTCAAGGGCAGTTTGTCTTCATGAATAAGAGATAAGAGAAATATTTATGGAAATTCAAGGTTTATGGGAAGTTTTTGTGAAGCAGTTTGGTAGAACTCTTCTTGTTGGATTTGTGTTCATCAGACGAAGTCTGAGCATTGAGACATACACAACTAAGACTAATAAACTCTGCTACTTTTAAACAGGCTTTAGTCGTATTTGATTAGTATCAATAACTGTGTAAATCACTCCAGGTGCCATCATGCTGGCTTGAACGCTTTCCATCTCTAGCGTTCCGCTTTGGGTTTAAATCTGAACTTCAATTTTTAATGTTTCTGGAAAGTCTCTTGTGCTCAGCAAGGTTGCATTTATTTGATAAATACAGTAAAAACAGTAAAATTATTAAATCTTATTACGGTTTTCTTTTTCATCAAATAGCTGTTTTCTGTTTCACTGTATTTGAAAATGTATTAAATGTCTTTTTTTAAGATTTGTTTTTGGCATTTTCAGCCTTAGATAGGATAGTGTAGAGTCGGCAGGAAGCAAAGTAGGATAGAGAGAGGGGGAGCGGGATCGGGAAAGGGATTCGAACTCGGGACGCAACGCGTTATACGTCAGCGCACTGCCCACTAGGATATCAGTGCTGATTTAATTTTTTCTAACTACATTTTATTTTTCCGGATTCTTTGATGAATAAAAAGTTCAAAAGAACAGCATTTATTTGAAATCTTTTGTAACATAAATGTCTTTACTGTATACTTTTGATTACAGTTTTTTTTTAATGCTTACACACAGTTTTTGAAACTATGGCTCCATTTCTCAAAACTCTACACACAAAACAACAAAACACACACACAACATACAAAACAAGCAAACCCTTCTTGGAAAATTATTTTAACTCTTCTAAAAATGTTATTTTTGCATAGTAAACACAAACATAAAATAATTAGCCACATACATGCCAAACTACACACAGATGTGAAAAATTTAAAACACTGCTCTCGTGTGTCAGAGTGCAGTGGAGCACAGGAGTTTGTTACAGCACTCACACATACTGTACATGCATATGCACAAATACACTGAATCTACAGTATGTATGACTGATGAATTTTACACAGTTATGCAACTGAACTGAATCAATACTCAACTGACTTGAGCTGTAGAATGACACTATTGACTTGTTAGAGCTGCTTTACAGCAGAATGTGAATTTGATACTATTGTGAAGCTGCTGTGAAACAATATTGTATAAAGCACTTTAGAAATAAAGTTGACTTTCTGACTTGGCTGGTATGCATATTCTGTATAGATAGATAGATATGCATACAACACAGATACAACACAGATGCATATTCAGTGTGTGTGTGTATATATATGTGTGTGAGTATGTATATGTATCTCTCTCTATCTCTCTGAATATACAGTATATACAGGATATGCATTTAAGCCAAGTCAGAAAGTTAACTATTTCTAATTGCTTTATAATACAATATAGATACCCCTAGAGAAATCAGGGCAGACTGCGCTTGTCAGAAGGAGGGCTTTGTAGAAAACGAAGCGTTTGAGAGAGGCGGGGCCTAGAGGACCTACAATAATGTCCTTATGTGGAAAATAATGTTTTTTTTGAACATTAAAGCCTGTCAACATATTCCGTTACAACACATACACCAAAATAATGTTCTTTAAAATAGCATCATATGACCCCTTTAATTGATGCTCGCGCCCCCCACAGGTTGAAACCCCCTGCTCTAGACCGTGCGTACGCACTCTTTTACTGGCGTAATAGCGAAGCCTAATGATTTCAGACTCTCTTTTCCTTTCAATATACACATTTAGATTAAATATTCTGCTCATTAATGGAGTTAAGCACTGACATTACATAAAGTCATTATTCAAAAGTTAAACAAAAATATATGAAATTACATATTTAGACATCCCAGACAGCAACATACTGTTGGCCCAGATCCGGCCCACATCTGGCCCATGTGAAATCCATGCGGGCCAGATGTGGGCCGGATCTGGGCCGAAACTGTCTGCTGTCTGGGATTTCTAGTGGATGCACTGTTTTTTTTAAATCACTTTTCTTGTTGCATGCTGTTTTAATGGCAGCGAGGAGTGCTAGGCACACAGTAATGTTTCTTTACTGCAGACCTTATGTTAAGATTTTTTTTTTTTTTTTAGCAAGAACATCAACGATGCGCACTTACTTCGATATTGTGGCAGACACTGCTGGATTCGGTGGTCGAACGGTCCACTGGCAAGTTTAAATAGGTCTGAATATATTTGCTTACTGCACAACCAAGACTGCACGGAAGTGTTTATTTCACAAACATTCAGAATTATGAAAATAGCATTGTGATTGAAGGATAGAATCTGAAGCAAACGATAAGATTTGCACGTTTCTTTTTTATAATATTTTGTCAGTGACGCCGCGTCAGACAATTATGTGCACTTATTTACACACACCGTATTTCTGATTCAACTATAGCCTATTTAAATATCCTAAAACATTTAATTTGTTTAAAACAATTATATACTGCTTTGGCCAGTGGAAAAGAACGAGATCCACTCTATTGCTAAAGATTCCTACTATAAGTATTTTATACAATTTTGTTTTTACATTCATTTTGATATATTTATCCAAAAGACTATAGATGCAATGATACATATCTACACTACCAGTTAAAAAAAATGTGAACAGTAAGATTTGTAACGTTTTTTAATGAAGTCTCTTCTGCTTATCAAGCCTGGATTTATTTGATTCAAAATACAGCAAAACCGTAAATATTTGAAATATTTTTACTATTTAAAATAACGTTTTCTGTGTGGATATCTGTTAAACTGTAATGTATTTCGTGATGCGCAGCGGTATTTCAGCATGCATTACTCCAGCTCAGTGTCAACATATCTTCCGAAATCCAGTATCATATCTGATTGCTGCTCGAGACATTTTCTGGTTATTATTATTAAGGGGGGGGGGGGGGGGGGGGGGGGGGGGGGGTTATAGAAATTAATACTTTTAGCAAGGATGCTTTAAATTGATTTTAAAAAATGATGATAAAGACATTTATAATGTTACAAAATATTTATATTTCAGATAAATGCTGTTCTTGCTTCCGAACATTCTATTCTCAAAGAAACCGGAACAATTTCTACTCAGCTGTTTTCCAAAAAATAAAAGAATAATAATAATAATAATATATAATGTTTCTCGATTCATCATATCAGCATATTATAGTGATTTCTGAAGATCATGTGACTCTGAAGATTGGAGTAATGATGCTGAAAATACAGCTGTGCATCACAGAAATACATTACAGTTTAACACATATTCACATAGAACACAGCTGTTTTAAATAGTATGCATATCTATTATTTTAATTTTTAATTTTGTAGCCGTCGATAGCCTAGTGTGCAGCGCGTTGAGAAACAGCGCAAGGCGCTTCGAGCGTCCCGAGTTCGAATCCCGGCACGCCGAATCTTTTCTAATCTCGCCCTATCTCTCTCCCTCATCGCTTCCTGCTCTCTCTACACTGTTCTATCAAAGGCAAAAACGATACAGAAATCAATCTTTAATTTAACAGACAAATTACCAAACCATATTGTAAAAGCATAACATATATTCAATATATATGTTCAATAATATATTCAATAGCTGATCTAACAGCAACATGATACTTTTATCCACCCCACAGACACCAAGCCTTTGCAAAAAGTGCAAAAGCTGACAAGCTTGTGCACAAACACTCCACTTGATGGCCCCATCGTAGCTGAGAATCAAAGTAAATCCCTAAATACTTATGATGCTACCTGCTGCTTCCTCATCATGATCAAAGACGATTTCTTTAGTTCTTTTTTTTTTACATTCATCAAATTATGTTCCTTACAGCACAATGCTTCTGTCTCTGATTTACACTGTATAACCATATCCGAGTCGATCGAGAAATTAATGATACAGGCCTGCTTGCTCGTATATTCGTGCATATGCATTATGATGGAAGGGAACTTACACAGACTTTAGGAGCTTGAGGAACTTCTGTCCCTCTTAGGTCTACACACATTTAATTATTTATTTGTGCTAAACCCGTGCGCTGTCTCACAATGGAAATAATACAGATGCTGACTAACTGCGCGCTCACTATTAAACGCTTTTATTGCATCAAGACTTTACCCTTGCACTGTAAAAAACAAATGTAGTGGTGATTGTCTGCCTGGACATTATTCGTTAGTTTTGCAGACATTTCCAATAACCCTTCTTCAAAAAACATGGAAAATGCCTTCGTATTTACACTGTACCCTAATTTGACTGATTTTAGAGTGTGTTTAATTGCATGTGAGACAGATGTAGTCAGATTTTTACATTGATGTTGTAATATCTGGATTATAGTTACTGACTTCATTACTGGAAATACATTAGGGAAATTTAAAATGGTTATATCCGAGGAAATATGGGCTATTTTTCTACTTAGCTGTAAAATAGCCTATTTGACCACTTTTCTGTATTCCAAGAAGCCTGTGTTTACATGTATTACTGAATGTGTTTCCTTTTTTAGTTACTTTTGGTGCAGTAAATAATTTCAAAGAGTTTTTGCTGTTCTTGTCTAAGACATCAGGAAGAATCCTATAAATGTATTTCAAAAATATACGAAACCAAATCATTAAATTCATATATTTAATTGTCAATCGAATTGAATCTTTCTGAATTTGCATAAATTGCTTTTGAATTGGATGGAAAACGTATAGGCTATTCGTAGCATGTGAATATTATGTGAACGCATATATGTTGCTTTGAAATGAGATATTAGGAATAAATATCCGCCATTAGGCTATTTAGAATTGGTTTTCCCAAATTCGTGTGAATTGGCTATCACGTGTTTAACTTGGATTGAGATGATTTACAGTGTGTTTGAACTGCATCCCAAATCTTCGAAATGTTGGGCTACTTTTGTGGTCTTCCGTGTTTTGGGGCTCTTCAGCAGTCAAGAAGAAGCACGAGGAGTATTGATATTAATCAAAAGCTTTATATTAAATGGAATGTGGCTTGTGCTCTGAACGTTCGAAACGTCCAAAAAATGTTTCAACACTTTTTTTAATGGGAATGTCAAGGGGGCGTTCAAATGTATCGGTTTGCAAATGAACGTTCTGAAAATAGTAACATTCAAAAACTAGATACGATGACTCTGAAGGAGCGTTCTGTCCTCATAACTTCAAGAGAACCTCGCCAGAATGTTAGTCGGTTACTTCGCTGAGGTACAGAACCACTGTTTTATATCAAACTAAAACCCCACACGTTTATGATTATAAAATATTTCTACCTTCGGGAAATCCTCTCATCAACACCAGTCTAAGTCACACCAAAACTAGGCTACTTCAATACATAGAAGCATTTTCTTGGTCAAAATTGCACAACGCATATTACAAGGTCATTGTTTATGAACTGGTTTACAGAGGCGTTTTGAAAGGGGCGGGGTTATGAGTAAGGGGGGGGGCAGTCACTTTTAACCCCTCAGCTCACACACACACACACACACACACACACACAACAACACACTTGTACATTTGGTTCTCTGATGGCATTGGCGTTACTCCGGTGGATCCTCAGGGTCCTGATGGTCCTGATCGTCTTTCAGGGTGTGTTTGTGATGTTTTATTACACACTCAACACACACTCATCCAGGTGAGCATTTACATTTAATTCATTATTTCGAATTTAAATCAGGCTCTCAGTGTTCCTCAAGTCTAACTGTTATAAAAATACATAAGTGATTTATTATTTGTCGCCTACATTATTTCCATTAATGATATTGTGTGCTTGCTGTCATAAAGTTGCTCAGATGTTTTCGATGGGGTTTTATTGTTACAATGTGTTTTAAATGTAATTTTTAGGTCGAAACGTCATACTGCTAACACAGAAATGTTTTAGATGTAATATAGATTGATTTGTTCAGGACTGGAGGTCAGAGATAAGATTGTTCAGCAGTGCATCGTAAAGTTTGTACACAGGTGTTTCGTTCTCTAGAGCTCTGCTTCATTTCTGGAGTCCTTCGGGTTGCTGCTGTGAAAATACCATGTTTAAACTATTTGTCTTCAATTAATTCCGCACGTCTGCAATCAAGTCACATCTATTCAGTGTCGGGGGTAACGCATTACAAGTAACGTGCGTTAGGTAACCAGATTACTTTTTTAAGTAACTAGTAAAGTAACGCATTACTTTTTAATTTACAAGATAATATCTGAGTTACTTTTTCAAATAATATTGATTTAATTGGCTGACAGCTCTCCTGTCCCCATGTCGAGAGAAATCAGAAGATGTTACTGTAGTTCTAAAATAAATATGAATATGCATTCATTCATCTCAATCAGATTCAGTATTCCTCAAAATGAATAAAAATAATGCAACTCAGAATATGACGCAAACCTGCAATAATTAAATGTTAAACAACACAAATATGCTTTATGTATTTAATCCCATTCTATTAGCTTCTGAGCTTCTGATGATGCAGTTCAAGCGTACTAATAAGCACAAATTACTCTAGACACACATTTGTGTGTTTGTTTATTGCTGAAGTGTTGAAATGTCTTCTTCTGCATTCTACTGTACTTTCCCTTCAGCCTGAGGCTGATTAATTTGGTGTGAAAGGCTTTTATATTCGCCAAAAATATAACTTTTTTATTTTAAAAACAAACAAGCAAGCCCTGTCCAGATTTAAAAAGTAAAGCAAAAGTAACGTCACGCATTACTTTCCATAAAAAGTAACTTACGTAATTAGTTACTTTTTTATGCAGTAACGCAATATTGTAATGCATTACTTTTAAAAGTATTTTTCCCCAACGCTGCATCGAATTGACTGGACGTTTTTGAAAAACATTCATAACTTAATATTCATAACCTTCATAACAAACGTTCTCCGATCATATTTCTGTTCGCTGGACGAGTGAGATTCTTTTGTTGTTTTATCAGTAAATCTGAGCACTGACGTAACAAATCGCTTTTTTGTTCAGATGGAATGTAGTTTGCTTTTAAATGGGATTGGTGAGTTATTCATCAGCAGTGACGCTTTACATTTGGTTACTGAATCAACACTCCTATCAGGATCAGGCCTAGAGGAAAATATTAGTAGACTTCCCTGTTGTGCATCTTCTTATTCAAGAAACTCTGCTCCACCTAAATCATGTCAAGGTAACAACAGAAGGGATTTACAGTCTTATTCAAAAGAGGAAAAACTTCTGACAGAACGCTTGATTTTGACTCATGTTTTGTAGAAAAGAACCCAGAAACATAAACCAGGTTGAACCTGTAACACAGGACCTACAGGCACAACTAGAAATCCTAAAGGCTGACGTCTGAAAAATAGTATTTAAAAAATCTAATTTTTAAACTTGTTTTTTGAACTTTTAGACAAATGTTTGCATGTGTTTTTTGTTTTGTATCATATCTGATAACTCGTGGTTTTATGGCTTATAGTGTCTGATACTTTGAGAACACGGTGGGGGGGGTTAGGGTTAGTTCAAACTGAGCAAAATATGAATTTGCTGCAGATGCTGATATTTGATGAGATTCTGATGCTTGTGATGTAAATCAGTGAGATATTTCTAACAGTAGAGCAGATACTGACATAAAATGCTATAAATATCAGTCGTGGCTCTATCTCGTCAATAATATGTCTCAGTGAGATGAGATTGAAATGATCCAAACATATAATGCAGTGATTGAGAGCTGAAGAAATGAACGTGAGATGTTCTGGAGGCTTGAGAAGATCATTGCTCCGCTGAGGAACAGTGAAAGTAAAGCTTCTGGAAACAAACGCTCCTCAAAAGATCCTGAGGATCAGATTTGAGACTCTAAAACATGATTGATGGAGAATCAAGTAAAGCTGAGCTGCTTCAGTCCAGTAAGTGTTCATCTGGAGATATTACTGCAGTTATTCTGACCTTTACTTGATCAAAACCAGTCCAGATTTGACACGAGAAGCGTTTCTACAATTACACTAAAAGAGCTTTGACTGGATAAAACACTCTAAACTATCAATCAGAAGACATGAGGAGATTGAGTGTGGCAGCAAAGATTGATCATGTGGATTATTTAGAGGCTTAGAAATTCAATCAATTTCAAATATGATACAGTGGCATTGAAAACTCTGTGTTTTCTTTCAGAGATGGGATGGACACGCTTCAGCTGCTGCGCTGCGCTCAACTCAGACGCAAGTTTTCCATTATTAAACCGGCCAAAAGGTGCGTGAGAATCAAGATCAAGCAGCATTCTTTCTGTTTCAGAGCATTGAAAGTGTTTGTTTCCTTCTCAGTTTAAAGCTGGAGAGCTTCACACAGGAGCTGTCAGATTTCATGAGCTGCCCGTACAAATCAAACACAACCGAGCGCGAGCTGAACAGGTTTGTGTGCCTTTATTATTTTTTTTGCCTTGGGCAGATGCTTTATTGCATCACTGTGTGATGTAAAACTTTGAAGTTGCATATTGCTTTATTATCGTCATCTCTCAGTGAAGTTGTCAAGCAACACTGTCATTTGAAACATCAAATAGGTCAAATAGGGTTAATTCTGAAATCTTATGAAATGTCAGTGATGCAGATTCAGTATTTATGTGAGATTTTGTATCTGTGTAGTTTTATTTAAGCTTATTTATTGATATTGACAGTTTCACGAAGAACCTTTAACATACATGGAATATTTCCATTGCACAGAAATATATTTAATAGTGAAAACATTCTTTACACTTAGAAAGAAGTGGTTATTTTAAGCAATGTTGACTGGGAGGTTTTTTTAGGGAACCGATTTTGTGTCATCACTGCTTACAGTTATTGTTGGTACGTGGGCTACAAACACAATTTCGAGCCCAGTCTCATGAAAATGCGGATAAATAGTACGCCAAATAAAAACAAAAACTGGTGGTATTGATAAGCAAAAATTGACTTTGGCGTTCATATGATACGCATGTGTTTGGCGTGCATATAACACGCAGTTGCGAGTGCAATAATGATACGAAATTGTGGCGTGCATATGATACGCATCTACCCCACAGCCCTAACTACCCATCGCGTAGCATATACACGCCAAAGTCCATTTTTGCGTATCAATACCACGAGTTTTTGTTTTTATTTGGCGTACAATTTATATACACTTTCATTAGATCGGGTTACAATTTCATGCTGATTATTTTGGCAGATTGGAGCGCGAGAATTGTATTGTGGACGAGAAGTGCAAAACAAATTACAATTCTGAAAACAAAATAACAAATTACAAATGCAAATCTAAAAGGCAAAATAACAATTCAGAAAACACAACAGTAATTCTGAAAACATTATACAGAAAACACAACGACAATGAAATGAGGTGTACAGCTCTCCACTTGAAGCGCGTCAGTCACATTCGTCAGGAAAGCGAGTGAAACACTTTTTTTAAATCAAATAATACGTCATTAATAGCGGTTCACTTCCATGATTTGGTATGATTGCGTTCATATCAGCAGCAAACCGTAGCCTACCGGAGTTCACATGAACCGTACCCCAGACCACCTTTTTCTGCGGACTGGGGTACGGTTCGCGGGTGCGCACCCGAGTTCGGAAGACAGCATTCATCATCCAAACAAACCGAACTCTGACATCAATCGAACCCGGGTGAGCACCAAAAGTGCTAGTGTGAAAGCGCCCTTAATGCTGTTTGATATAACTAAATTCCAGTTTAATTTTCCTAATAAAAATTCTGTTCAACTCTTACTATTTTGTATTAATATTCTCCCCTTTAAATTATCTCTGCCCCACAAAAATCCCAATTTAACACACCTCTGCCTGTTTTGTTGTTGTTTTTTTGCATTCCTATTTGCTCAAATAGCAAAATAAAAACTACACGATAGTGTTTTCATGAATTTCAATAAAATGAAAAAATTTGAGAGAGACTGAACTGCAGTCAGAAGAAAGAACTATGTCAAATTTACCGTCACTCCCATAGACACTGTATTATAAACACCCTCCCATTAGCGTTAACTAGTTTTTGTAATCTGTTTCAAAGGTAATACAAGTACAGTGTTGTAAATGTACATGAATATTAATTTTTATTCCATAGTAAGGACAATTCATACAATACATTTAAACTGTATTACTTTAAGACCATCTCCGAACTTTCTACCGCTAGTCTGCTGTTCTTCCTGTATACCTTGATTGTCAGATGTCTGCTGCAGAGGCTCTGTAACCAGAACCGAACAATGTACAGGACTCCCTGAGCTAGTCGCATCCAAAGCCGTATCTAGAGCCCTCACATTTTTACTATCCTCAATTAAAGTTTGGATGCATGTCTCTTATTCTGAAACTTTCTCTGTCAGCCTAACTATTTCCCTGCATTTATCACATGTGAATTCCTCGTTGCTGACAGCGAGAGATAAACTATACATGTGGCAAGCGGCGCAAACAACAATAGCATGAGAAGAAGCCATTACTCACCGTGACTGATGAATGATTCTGACTTACCACTGTTGTTTGATGAAATCCCTGAAAAGGGAGCGAACTGAGGAAAAGGAAATCGAAGGAGCTTGAGAAAAAAGAAACAGTAATAGACGGTTATTAAAAATGGAATGACAAGAGAAACGAATGCTAACGTGCTGCACTCGCGGTTTAAATTAAAAGCATTCGTTATACAGGAACCCTCAAAATCAGGTTTGTCTGATTTGTCTTTGGGTTTTCTGACTTGTTATAATGTTTTCGTGTTTTCTGATTTGTTATTTTGTTTTTTAGATTTTCATTTGTGTTTGTAACTTATTTTGTTTTCAGAATTGTGATTTGTTTTGCACTTCTCGGCCACCGTAGGAATTGTGTTCTCAAAATTTAGTACTGTATAAATTTGGGGGGTGTTTAATGAGACAAGCTGTTAAAAACAATACATCTTTGAATACTGAGGTGGTTCTTTTTTTACAGAGATGACGCTTATAAAGCCACTAAATGCTGATAAACTTTTTCTTTGTGTGTTTTTGGCAGAATGAGGCTGCAGTTATGCTGTAATGCCACAGGATCATTATTCCTCACCAAACGAAACACAGCTGTCAATCAGATCATCCCGTATGAGACCAGCAAAATAAAAACATACAAAATGAATGAAGTAATTCACAGCATGCTGCCTGAGGTGTGTCTGTGTGAGACAATCACACGTTTACAACGCTTTAACTCTTTAAGCATGTTTCTGTGATAGTTTGGGGCAAGATTTGTCCTCTGAATGTGACACAACCTGTCAAACCAGCCAAGCCCTACGCTCTCAGAAATAAAGGTAAAAAAGCTGTCACTGGGGTGGTGCATTTTCAAAAGAAACATGTTTGTACCTAAAGTGTCTATTTTGATACCTTAAAGAAACATATTAGTACTCAAGTGTGCTATGAAACAAAAACAAAAAAAAAAAAACCCCTAATATACAAAAGTGTACCTTTTGAAAAGGTACCACCCCAGTGACAGCTTTTTTACCTTTATTTCTGAGAGTGTACAAAGTGTGTAGGCTGACTATACATTGTCTTTTTCCTGGATGTGTCTCGGTCTGGGTTGGGATGTCTGGGTTTTGCCTTTGTTTTCATACTTGCTGAAGGTAGTGAATGAAAAGTCGTTTGATCAGTAGCGTGCGGGCATTGTATATAATTGAACAATTGTGGCATGAGATCTACATTCAGAACATTCAAATCAATGCAAATATGTGGACATTCAGATCTGGGTGGATTGTAGTCTATTAGTGATTACAGATTACATAATAAAAACTGTAGTTAGTAATGTAATCTAGGTTACTCATTTTAGGTATTAATGCACTGCTGACTACTTTTTTTTAGATTACTTTTAGGTTTCTTTTTATCTAACTTGATTTAAATTTATCATTAAGCAGTACCATATTGATGTAAAAAAGAAAAGAAAAACAAAAGCAAATAAAAAGAAATAATGTGTATTTATGTAGACTTGTGAGTGTGTGTGTGTATTTATGTAGATGTGTGTGTGTGTATTTATATAGATGTGTGTGTGTGTGTTTTCGTGTTGTATTATATTTATATGTGTGTGTGTGAGTGTGTATATATATGTGTGGGTGTGTATGTCTATATATTTATGTGTGTGTGTGTATTTATGTGTGTGTATAATATATATATATACAGTATATATATGTGTGTGTGTGTGTGTGTGTTGTGTGTATATATATATATTTATTTATGTGTGTGTGTGTATGTGTATATATTTGTGTGTGTGTGTATATATTAAAATATGTGTGTGTGTGTGTTGTGTGTATATATTTAGATCTATGGTGTGGTATATTAGTTATATGTTTGTGTGTTGTGGTGGGGTGTGTGTGTGTGTGTGTGCAGGATTTCCCCTGGAGCGGTCGTCGTCTGGGTCGGTGTGCTGTGGTTGGCAGTGGTGGGATTCTGAAGAACAGCAGCTGTGGACGTGAGATCGACAGCGCAGACTTCGTCATACGGTAAACGCATCCCATCATGCCTTGCTCCCTCAACACTTCCATCAGTAACCATGCATCCTTTATGTTAATGTCAAGAATATGGATGGTCAGTGTGTTTGTGTTGTCCCCATGTGCTCCGTGACCTAGTTTTCCCTCGTGTGTGACATGCCCATATTTGGTTCCCTTCCTGTTACAATTGTGTTTCATTGCTTCCTGGTGTGTTTCCCCAATTCCCTCGTTAAGTGTAGTATTTATAGTGTAGTCTGCCCCATGTTTTCTTGTCGGATCTTAAACGTCTACTCCATGTGCTACGTGTGTGTGTTCCTGCCTGTTCTATGTTCCCAGTGATTTGGAAGATTAAAGACTGCTATTATTGTAATTTCCTCGTCTCCTCGTCTCCTCGTTCCTTGCTCCTTCACTGTAGCTGAACCGTGACAGTTAACACAAAGTTTTCTCTCTCTTTCAGGTTTAATTTGGCGACAATTAATGACAGTGATGTTGGGCTGAGGACGGATCTTATAACCATCAACCCCAGTCAGATTCGGTCAGTGTCCATAAGCACAAGTTCAGTTAACATTTAAATAAGGACGTTTTCGATTCAGATATAACTCTCAGTGAGCTGGATTCTTGTTTTTTAACATTCTAACTTAAGATTTTGTCATTGAGATTAACATCCACGGAATCTTTCAGCTGCACAAAAAAGGTCCTTAGAATATTGAAATGTTCTTCACACTAAGAAAAAAAAAATAGGTTTATTTAACAAAAACTGTTCACGGAAAAAAAACTAAAAATGGTTCTTCTGTGGAATCACTGCAAAAAAAAAAAACTTTTGCAACATTTATTTTTAATAGTTTAGTTTAGCTATAATTTGTTAATTTGGAAGCTATATATATCCAGGTGATGCTCAGACTCTATTTTATTAAAGATGTATTCTGGTTACATATCATTTTTATGATATCACTCGTATAACTCGGCTCATCTGGAAGGTTGTAAAGCAAAGTGTTCTTTTAAATGGGAACATTGAGAAACTGATTTGCTAGAGCCAGTCTAACTGAATTTCATAGTTAATGATGGGAAGGTGTGGCCTGAGTTGTTCTTGAAAGGTCTTGCAATTACAATAAGGTAGAGAAGTACAAACTGTTATTACAAACTGATGACACACTGGAAAAACATTGATGTATTTAACTCAAATAATTACAGGAACAGCATTTACAACAGGTATGTTAATAAATCCATTCTCTACATGTAGGCAAACAGATTTGGTTGAACTAGTTCTCATAATGTTGTTCATAACATTATTTATCACATTAACAGTAAAGTACGTGGCGCGAGAGCTCAAGCACTGCAATGAAAAAACAAACAAAAAATACTAAAATGGAATGACACAGGGAAGATGAATTAGAAAAATGTATTTAATACTTCGTACAGAAGCTTTGTTGGTGATGACAGCTGTCTGAGAAACTAGTGGCATGCATTGCTCAGGTGTGAGTTTGGCCCATTCTTCCACACAAACAGTCTGTGGGCCTCTTCTATGAACTCTGACCTTTAGTTCTTATTTTCTATTGGATTCCAGTCAGGTGATCGGCTGGCCGTTCTAGCAGCTTTATTTTCTTTCTCTGAAACCAATCGAGAGTTTCCTTGGCTGTGTTTGGGATCACTGTCCAGCCTTGTTTCATCTTCATCATCCTGGTACTGTAGGTGTTGGAACTGAACCAGCTAATATTAATTTCCACTGACGAGGGGCAGGATTGCTTTCTAATTACTGATAGGTTTCTGCTGGTGTCTTGGCTTTCCATGCTTTTTTGCACCTCCCTTTCTTCATGTGTTCAACACTTTTCCCCTGTGTCATTCCATTGTGTTACACAGAACTTAATTTCTGAACGTATTTGTTTTGTTGTCTTTGTATGTATGAATTAGTTGGGTTGTTACCGACATCTGGTGAATATTTCAAGTCAACAGCATCTTTAGAAATATATTTACTGAGAAAAAATGTGACGTGTGTTCGTGGGGGTGTGTGTGTGTGTGGTGTTTATGATGTTATTTGAAGTGTGTTTCTGTATTGAGTTGTTGCCCGTATTTGCGGCACATGTGCTGTTCAAACTGATGAAGATGTTTCTCTTAAAGTTAGCTGGTGCTTTTCTATTGCCATATGTGTTTTTTTCAACCGCTGCATATAGTCATTGGTCCCACAATCTAGCATCATGAAGCAATGAGCAATATCTTATCGCATTTATTAATCTTGGTAAGTCATTCAAAATGCACTTAGTTGTGATGTAAATCACAATGCATTTACACAAATCTGTTCAGCACTGCCATCAAATACTGATCATACCACTCATTGTTATTTGAATTGTGAATAGTTGGCTATTTGACCATTGTATAATTAGAAAGGTGTTTTTCTTTCACACATTTACAATGAACAAAATTCACCAACCTTCTTTGTCATCTGATCCTCTTTCAACTAATCTTTTTTTTAATCTGAATACCCTGAGATTTTAAAATAAATATTTTAATGAAGTATCTCATTTGCATGTTCATGGTTCTCTGATGTTGATTAATGGACATGCAGGTAAACAAATGTAGGTTTTAATAATCATTTAAAAATGATTTCATTTAATTGAACATTTTTATGATTTAATCATTATTAGCTATAAATTAGTGCTGTCAAAAGATTAATCGACGTTAATAATAATAATGTGTGCGTACGTATATTATTATGGATATGCATGATATGTTTAAGAAAAATTGTAAAATGTATATATTAAATATATTTATTTATAATATAAATTATATGGATATAAATATGTACATGTAAATACATGTAAATATTTTCAAAATATATGCTGTATGTGTGTGTTTATATATACATAATAAATATACACAGTACACATATATTATGTAAACAAAAATATTTATTTTGCGATTAATCTTTTGACAGCACTACTATAAATATGACACAAGGCTATTTTATTTAAATCAATGTGAAATGCGAGTTAGGTCAAAAGTAATCTAAAAGTAGTCGGATTACATTACCTAAAATGTGTAATGTAATGGATTATGTTACTAACTACAATTTTGGTCATGCAATTTGGAATCCATAACGGATTACAGTTTGTAAGTAATCTACCCAGCTCTGTCTGTCAATAATGATTAAGAGTGTTTATTTCAAACTGTGTCTGTAGATACAAAAATATGGTGCAGGATCCGGATCCGTTGGTGGAGCGGGTCAGTGTGTACGGAAACGCCTCCCTCGCTATGGCCGCCTTTGCCTACACCTTCTGCACTGGAAAGTCAATGACAACTCTCAAAGCCCTCCATCCAGTCAGACCTCAGCAGCCGGTGGTGTTCTTCAGCCCCCTTTACCTACGAACACTGGACCGTTTCTGGAAGGGGCGTGGCCTGAAGTCGATCCGCCTCTCATCTGGGTTTATGTTAATTAACACGGCGCTGGAACTGTGTGAGCATGTGCATGTTTACGGATTCTGGCCCTTTGGAACGGACCTGAAGGACAATCCCGTTCCGTATCATTACTACGACGCGTTGACTCCGCACCGCTACATGCACAAAATGCCGGAGGAGTTTGTGCGGCTTCTGCAGCTCCACAGCCAGGGGGCGCTGACACTGCACCTGCGGCCCTGCGTGGACTTGTAATCTTATTTTAAATGTCTGTGACTGTGATTTATTTATATGAGAGGACAAATCAGTGGCGAGAGGTGACTTTTTTTTAACCGGGTATGCTGAATGCTAACAAACCCCCCCCATCGGCTTTTAGGACACTCTCAAAAGCCAAGTAAAAACCGCCAAATAACGTTTACACGTAGTTACTTTATGATACGTAGCCTAATCAGAGGGTGGAGAGAAGGTGGATTCCCTCGCTCTATATGTCTCTGCATCGACTGAATGATTTTTATTTTATTTTATTGTTTTAATCCCAGTGAATGGGAATTAAAACTCCCACCCGGGTGACACTACTTCGATAATAGACCAAGCACAATACCAGTCTTTAAAATATTGCCAAGTAACATTGCAAACAACAATAAAATCAGAGAAGGACTTTAACCGAAAACGACACAAGCATACGCAAAACAATATGATATTGTTTCCTCTTTTTTTTTTTCCCGATGTTTGTTATTATTTAAAATTGTATGTACATTTTAGGCTACGTCCACACGAAGCCAGAGCTTTCACTATCCAATCTTTTTTTCCCCCTCGTCTAAAGAAATATCTGCGTCCACACGAAACCATGAAACGACACAAAACGATGTAGTATACATGCAGACCAGTATGTGGCGCTGTAATTCTACCACAGAAATACACTAAAAACAGAGAAGACTTGGACTATGCACATAAACCTTGCACGCGGTATACAAACGAACATTGAACAATACATTTATTAATCTGTGTTAATATTAGTTAATAAAAAGACAATTGTTCAGTGTTTGTTCATGTTTTTGCTGCTGTTACGTGACGTAACGGTGTCTGACTAGGGGCGAGACGTGGGCTAATGACGTCATCGCTTCAGAAAATATACGGATTTGCTGTACACATGAAAACGCAAGGGTGGCGTTTTCAAATTTATCCACTCTGGGAACCGGTTTAAAAAAAATAGCGGTTTCACTCTCCCAAAACACCGGATCCGTGTGGACGAAACGCCTACGAATACAAAATTTATGAAACCGATTTATTTACTTTAATTTATTTTATTTTATTTACAAACCACTGAGAACGTGCTACAATCCTGACGAGTTTCGTAGCAATAGAGCGGAGGCAAGAAAGCTGCGGAGAATACGCTTGCCCGGAAGCAACCGCAGCTGACGTAGATTTACAGAAAATTACCATTGTTTTTCAAATAAATAATTTTACGTACACTCTTAAAAATAAAGGTGCTTCAAAAGGTTCTTCAAGCGATGCCATTGAAGAACCATTTTTGGGTCCACAAAGAACCATTCAGTCAAAGGTTCTTTAAAGAACCATCTCTTGCTTACCTTTTTGTAATCTGAAGAACCTTCTTTCGCCCCAAAGAAGCTTTTGTGAAACAGAAAGGTTCTTCAGATGTTAAAGGTTCTTTATGGAACCATTTAGACAAAAAGCTTCTTCTATGGCATCGTGAAGCACCTTTATTTTTAAGAGTGTACTTATTCCCAACACTTTGTTAAGCTTTACGTTACATCTTAAATGTTAAAATGTTAAAGGGATCAACTTATAATCATGTTTATTGATTCCATGAACTCCTTCAATATTAATTAAATTATAAATGAGGGCATAATTAAATTGTTTTAAATGAATGCAAAAGCACAAAACAATGCATCATCTTTATAATTTCAGGATGTCCGAAGAATAATGTTTTGTCAGATTTCACTGGAGATTTTGGGAGATCTAAAGCATGAATATTTATTTCCTCATGTGATTGTACTCAATTTTGGGATCCATTATGTTTGATATGGAATGTGTTATTGAAACGTGCCATGTCTTTGATTATATACATAGACAAAGTGTTAAAATAAGTTATAAGTTTAAGCTCCACTGAACACAACCATATGGCTGACAGATCTTTCCCTGACCGGTTTCTTGTTTTTAGGACCGGAGCGAAACAAGTTGTAGTATTTCCCCGAACTGTGTTATATGAAGTGTTTTTCAAGGAGTTTTCGATGAGTGAATGATTAATTTCGCTGCAGAAATGAGACTTCAGGTTGACCATGGCGAACAACAAAGCAGTTTCTCACATATAGATAAAAATACAGTGACTAATGACTCTATAAGAGCCATTTTGGTCTTTACTTTAAATTATGTACGTGTATGTCCAGTAGGGGTTTCACTCTTGGCTGATTGTTCACAGAATAGAGGTGGGAACCTTCCCTTAGGTAATAGGTGCTGCTGGAGGGAAGGTGCACAGTTTAAGCGCTACGCTAGGCTGTTTGTACCACGCTATGCAAGTCTTTGTAAAGGTGAAGGATTGGTATTTATTGACTGTTTGTTTGGATTCTTGCCTACATGGAAATGAAGACCAGTAATATTAAAATATATTTACAACAGTGAACAATGTAACATCTTGTATGGACATTCCAGTTAATAGTAATTCAAGCGTGCGCGTCCATTTACAAGCACCGTCCAGCATCCCTCAGCTGCTTAAAGTATTAGACCTGGCCGCTTACAGACTCTTTAGTACCTTTAAGTTGAGTGTTTAGTAGCTGATGCTGAAAAGAGTAAAGACCCGCATCATCTGTCCATCTTTTCTGTCTAATGCTTCATTTATAAATTGAATTCATCAGAGCAGCACATGGTTGGCCAGCGATGGAGGAAAGTAAGGTAAGAGAAACTCTCTTAATGATAAAACATCAAATAAGCAGCGATTTCATTCTATTCTTTTTTCTCTCTATGACAGACTGATCGTGTAACTCCGCCCACAACTCCAAACAAAGCCACGCCCTCTCCGCCAGTGTCCACAGCATGGCAGAGTGAGTGAAAATGTTATTTCTGAATGTTCAAAATGTCAAGATTTTTTATTTTCTTTAATCAAATTCAGATTATTATTTATTGTCATTGTACTTACATCCAACAAAATTATAGATTTGCCAATGTATCCAGCTAAAGATTATTTAAACAATAAGGAATAATTAAATAAATACCATATTACACATAAATAAATAATAAAAATTTTACACCATGCTGAGTGAAATAAAGTGCTCAATGCTCAATATAATTGCACATGACGGGTTCTTCTTACATGTCAAGAATGTATTTTCAGTTCAGTGTTCAGTATGGTTATAGCTTTAGCATAATAACTGTTCATAAATCTTGTGGTATGTGTTTTGTGATGATGTTCTGTGCAGATAACTCTCTGCAAAGCCTTTTTGTCAGCTGCAGAGCTACTTCCATACCACACCAGCATACCATATGTGAGGATGCTCTCGATGGAGCAGTGGTAGAATGACAACAAGAGCCGTTGTGACGGGTTAACCTTCCTGAGCATTCTTAAAATGTATAGCCGCTTCTGTGCCTTCTTAACTAATGCCGTGATGTTTATCGTCCATGTGAGTTCCTCTGAGATAAGTGTGCCCAGAAATTTAAAACTGAACACTCTCTCCACCATCTCCTCGTTGATATACAATGGTGTATGTACATCCGGTTTCCTCCTGAAATCAATAATAAGTTATTTTGTTTTCTTGATGTTCAGGGCCAGATTGTTCTCCGTGCACCACATCATCAGCCTCTTTATCTCCTCTCTGTAGGCAGACTCATCGCCTCTGGTGATCAACCCCACCACAGTCGTATCGTCTGTGAATTTGATAATAGTGTTGGTATTATACAATGGTATACAGTCATGTGTATACAAAGAATAGAGAAACGGGCTTAGCACACATCCCTATGGGACTCCTGTGCTGACTGTCAAAACTGAGGAATTATGTGAGCCCATTCTCACTTATCAGGCACAAAAGATTCTCCGCCCGGCCCTCCTCCGGGGGAGGGAGTGGTGCGTTCACCATCTCCCGAAGAGCAAGTCCCTCCACCTCTGGGTCGCCCGTCACCGGGCCTCTTGCTCTCTCGCTTGCCAACATGTTCGGCGGGGGCCTGGACGGGCGGGGCGGCTGCAAGCGGCAGGCTAGCTATGAGCAGTTTGCGGGAGGCTGCTGGGCAGTCTGGGACACGGGGGCGTTCCAGAGCTTGTCTTGTCCTTCCGCGCATGCGGCCAAACAAAGACAGTCAGAGATGCGCTCCTGGATCACCATAGTGGACATCACACGACCCAGAGACCGCGCCGTAACCTTCGTCACTCTTCCGGGTCGTGACCACCCTTGTGCAAGTCTCTCAGTGCCTTAGCCTGATGAAACTGCAGTAACGTCATAGCGTGTAAGGCGGAAGCAGCTTACCCGCAAGCCGTATAAGCACTGCCGGTCAGACCAGACGAGTGCTTACAGGCCCGGGAGGGGAGCAACGGTTTGCCCCGCCAAGTGGTATCGGCATTTGGACACAATTGCATCGCAGCCGACCGCTCCTCCTGGGGGACTCCCGCATACCCCCGCGCTGGACCTCCATCAAGGGTGGTGAGGGAGGATGAGCCAACGGGCCGGTTTCTGGCAGTGAAAGGTACCGTCCATGACCCAGCGATCTCATCATGCACCTCCGGAAAGAAAGGCACTGGGGTGGGGCCCTGGGAACCAGCACGAGCAACCCCGAGAAACCAATCGTCCAACCTCAAGGTCTCGGGATGTGGTGGAGGTTTCCACTCGAGCCCTACCCTCTCAGCGGCCCGGGAAAGCATAGCTATCATTTCCGGGTCCGTATCCGGCACCGCTGACCGCCCGGAGGGCGGCAACGCTGACGGATCTTCATCCCCATAGAAATCCGGCTCACCTTCTGATGCTGCAACCGACATTCGATCGTCGGGAGGAGCCCCGGACAGAACAGGTGGTAACCCCCGGGAGGCGTCCCAGACTGTCTCGAGGGCTAGGGTTTCGAAGTGCCGGCGGGCTTGGGCATCCTCGGAGGGGAATTCCTCACCGTGACCGGAAGACCAGTCCGCCCACCGCCAGAAAAAACACACCCCCGGCTGCCACCAGAGGGAACCCAAAATCTAGGCAGTGGCACGGGCACTCCGACCCTTTGCAGGTAACGGAGTCCGGTCAGCAACTCCGAGATGGTCATACCCCCGAAATGGGAGCATGAGTCATCCACGAAAACCACCTCAGCATGCTTCATGCCCCGACCACGGAGCTGGCAGCGATCGGACAATCAACTGGAGCAAGGTAAAGGACGCCACCGAAACAAACGGATGGGACGACGTCTGTAAAAAAGCACGTCTTTTAAAAAGACGCTGCCACCCATTGAAGCTCTGTTGAGAGTGGAAATTGCTCTTTTAGTGGGCTGAAAGTGGCACAGGGGAGATGGATTGTCTGCAACACACCACAGGGGGTTAGTGCAGCCGTTGTGTGCAACCCACTCGAACGGGAAAACCACCACGCTGTGAAGCGCCGTCCACAAGCACGAGAGCCCCGAAGAGACGTGCCGTGACTGTAGCTTTACTCTTAGCAGAGGTCAGGAGCAAAACGGAGAATCCAGCTCGGCTCGAGCGAAAAAAGCTGAAGATGCGCTGCATTGCTGGCTACTTTACGCACGCGCCTGACAGCAGCAGCTGGATGCAATAATTGCATACCAATGTGCATTGGCTCGTTTAGTTAACACTCGAAGTGGATTGGTCTCTCTAAGCGAGATCCCAATTCGTCGGTCATTCCACGTGACGTCGGAGTCACCGATGAAAGGGAGCCATCACTTCTACCACAAAGGACTGCTTTGTAAGTAATCTTCCTGATTTAGCTCAATATCTCAGCATATCCAATAGCTCAGAACACCTTGATGATGTAACACAAACTATAGATTCTCTCTTTTCTTGCATTTTAGATACAGTTGCTCCTTTACACTTAAAGAAAATTAAGGAAAACACTCCGACACCATGGTATAAAGAGCACATTCGCACATTAAAGAGAGCAGCAGAAAGGAGGGAAGGGGAGGGGCAAACAAAACTAGAGGTAGTCAGTTATGCTGAACCTCTTCGGGAATATTTGGGAACGCTCTTATAGTATAAAAAAGTTTCAAAATAAAACAGAAAGTGTAAGTTTCATAAATACTATGTTTTACAAAAAAAGGTTCTGTTAATATGGGGTAATTTATGCATTTAGAGGAAAATAATGAAGTACAGGATATCAGTGTTGTAAAATTATGAAACATTTTAAAAGTGAAAAAACCAAATTACTAGTTAGATTAGTTGCAAGTTTTAGCATTTTTTATAGGTTAAAGAGGAAATACTACAATTACCCAAAAACTAATACTGAAAGAAAAAATAAACTAAAGTAAATGGGAAATAGTTTAAAAACAGGCTCAAGGAATTAAAGATATTAAAAGCTGACACTTTGATTTTAATAATGTATTAGTAACTGTTGAAATTAACTGAAATTAATAAATGCTTTATAAGTATTGCTAGTTTTGAGTTAATAATGTAGTTAAGTGGAACCATATCATGATTTTATATAGTAAACTGACTGGACAATAAACATCAGAACCAAATTCTCTTTCTAATGAACACATGGAAAGGTCTTGAGCTGCTGAATGTAGAACCCAACATATATTAAGTTTAAGTTATATTAAGCCATTTATGTTTAAGGTCAAGCTGATTTTACTTTTAAAAGATAGAAGTGGCACCTGTTTTGTGGAGTGATCAAATCATTGATTTTCTCTCCGTTTCAGGTTTGATTTGGCTTACATTAATGACAGCCATATATACATATATGAGCAATATTGTTGTGTTTGCATATTTATTACAAAGAATGAACACTAGGGGAATCTATAGAACTAGATGAGAGAGATGGGAGATGGGGATGTGAATTCGGTCTGGATTAAAGTGTTGTTAATCCAAGGAATCCGTGTGCCGTCATATCGTTTATTGTTTTGTAAAAGTTAGTTACAGTTCAACAAATTGGCGACGAGATGGTTTAAAACTGTATTACGCAACAATGGCTACATTGAATGCTCCATTCCCAGACTTATTTCTACCTTGGGAGATTTACTGCTTAGGAACTGAAGGGCAAAGGATTTTTAGTACTTTACCAGAGACTGGAGACTGCTAACACTGCATTGAGCACACATTGTACACCTGCCATAAATGTCGTGGTGGAACATCATAATTTCCGGAAACGAGTGCAAGGCGCTCATGAGTCCATAGTGAACTACAGTCATGGCCAAAAGTTTTGGCAATAACAAATTTTGTGTTTTGCAAAGTTTGCTGTTTCAGTATTTGTAGATTTTTCCACGTTTCTATGGTATACTGAAAAACAATGATAAGCATATCATAAGTTTTAAAGTTTTTTTTGGCAAAAAATATAATGAGTCAATATTACAGTGTTGACCCTTGTTTTTCATAACCTCTGCAATTCGCTCTGGCATGCTGTATATTAGCTTCTGGGCCAAATCCTGAATGATGGTGATCCATTCTTGCCTTATTTGTTCTCTGAGTTGTTCACAATTTGTGGGCTTCTGCTTGTCTGTTCGCCTTTTGAGGACTAACCACAGGTTCTCTATATGGGATTGAGATCCGGGGAGTTGCTTGGCCACGGATCCAAAAATTTCAATGTAATGATCTTCAAGCCACTTCTTTATCACTCTTGCTTTGTGACATGTTGCTCCATCATGCTGGAAGATGCACGGATCATCACCAAATTGCTCATGTGATCGTTGGAAGACGTGTAGAAGGCGCTCTGCAGGCGTTTTGATACCATTCTTTATTCATGGCAGTGTTTTTGGGCAGAATTATGAGAGAGCCCACTCCCTTGGTTGACAAGCAACCCCACACATGGATGGTCTCGGGATGCTTCACTGTTGGCATGACACAGGACTCATGGTAGCGTTCATCTTTTCTTCTCTGAACAATCGATTCTCCAGATGTCCCAAACAGTCGGAAGGGAGCTTCATCAGAGAAAATCGCTTGGCACTACTTATAAAATTCCTGGTTCTTGCTGGACACTCTGGGACGTCCTGAAGATTTCTTCACTGCAGTCGAACCTCTCTCTTGAAGCTCTTGATGATCCGGTAAATGGTTCTTTTAGGTGCAATATTCTTTGTAGCAGTTTCCTTGCATGTGAGGCCATTTTGATGCAAAGCGATGATGTCTGCACGTGTTTCTTTGGAGGTAACCATTGCTAACAAGAGCACAACGACTGGAAGCGCTTCTTCTCTCCTTTTATAGAAATCTCTTACAATATTAGTATGATAATGATTTCACCTGACTAGTACTCGTTCACACTTTCACATTCTGCTGATATTAGTTTATTAATGTTGCAAACAAGTTGCAGTATTTCTCCAAACTGTGTAATACGGAGTGCTTTTTCAGGCTGTTTTCAATGGACTTTAGAGCCATAAAATGAGTGAATGATTAATTTCGCTGCAGAAATGATACTTCGGGTTGGCCACGGTGAACAACGAAGCAGTTTCTCACAGCGACCGGATCAAATATAGATACAAATATTCAGTAGCTAATAACTCTTTAGTACCTTTAAGTTGTGTGTTTAGTAGCTGATGCTGAAACGGCTGTGAGGGAGA
This sequence comes from Sinocyclocheilus anophthalmus, assembly GCA_018155175.1. Classification (NCBI taxonomy): domain Eukaryota; kingdom Metazoa; phylum Chordata; class Actinopteri; order Cypriniformes; family Cyprinidae; genus Sinocyclocheilus; species Sinocyclocheilus anophthalmus. The sequence goes on along the minus strand of JADLZN010005046.1, from coordinate 15,224 downwards.
GTAAAGACCCGCGTCATCTGTCCATCTTTTCCGTCTAATGCTTAATTTATAAACTGAATTCATCAGAGCAGCGCATGGTTGGCCAGTGATGGAGGAAAGTAAGGTAAGAGAAACTCTCTTAATGATAAAACATCAAATAAGAAGCGATTTCATCCGATTCTTCTTTCTCTCTATGACAGACTGATCATGTAACTCCACCTACAACTCCAAACAAAGCCACGCCCTCTCCGCCAGTGTCCTATGAACGGCCGAGTGAGTGCAACCATTATTTTTGAATGTTGAAAATGTTTAAAACGTTTTTCTTGGTTATGTTAACGCTAATATTAACATTCCATTTTACAATTTTGCAAGCATTTTGTGAATGTTCTCGAAACCATGTTAGATGAACGTCCAACTAAAATGTTCCATAAACAATGTATAAAGCATGTTTTTGATGTCAGCATGCTTACTAACTATGCACACAGTGATTGGCTGATAGTCTCGATTCATTCATAGAAATATTGTAGAGTGCGATATTATGTTGCCATATTCAAATAAAGGTTTTAAAATGCTGGCTAAGTGTCACTAATTAAACAAGTATTCAGCTAATTGTCAGCCTCGTACATGTGTGCTTCTCCTAAACAATCAGCAGATGCACAGCCTTTTAATTAACAGAGTAGAATAATCATGGCTGATACAAGACATGCAAACGTAAAAGAAAACACAGCACAGATGTTACTTCTTGCCCAGCTGGGGTTAAGGAATCAACAAGGATTAATCAATGGAAAACTTCGGCGTGGGATAACTCAAAAAAAAAGGAATGCCTTTTAAAAGATAATGATCGTAAAAAAGTTTCGAAGGTTTTCGTTCCAAGGCAGATTGCGGCAAGCAAAGCCTTTTCACACTAAAAAAAAAAAAGTATCAAGGAATTTAAGCTCATTTTTAAGCGTAAGTGGTTGCAATAAATTTATTCAGCGACAGCGGATCACGATGGCGCCGACGTTGATGGCTGCATCCGTGGCATGCTCCGCAGTTGTTTTATGTTTTTGTTAGTTTGTCCTGCCTTTAGTTATAACCCTGCAATCAGTTTCACCAGAGACAAATTCCTGGACATTCGGCAGTACACACCACCCGATATGTCACCGGTTTTTTTTTTTTGACTAACTATTCTGATGTTTTGCTGGACATTGTAGTCGGGGGAGTTGTGGCGCTGATTAAGCGCTTCAGGATGCGCAGACGGGGAAAGCGAGCCGGTGCGCTCTTGAAGCTCAGACAGCGCGGATTCAGAATGCTGTTGCCTAGCATCCATCTGGCGAACCACCGCTCTCTACCCAACAAAACGGACGAACTCCTTCTGCTCTCCAGGACAAATAAGGATTTTTCTTACTCTGCTGCTCTGTGTTTCACGGAAACTTGGCTGAAAGACGTCATTCCGGACAGCGCGTTGAGTCTCCAGGTCTTTCAGCTGTTTAGAGCAGATCGCGACACAGAATCAACAGCGAAATCACGCGGCGGCAGGACATGCTTTTACATCAGTGAAAGGTGTTGTACAGATATAACATTGTTGAAGAAGATGTGCTGTCCCAATCTAGAAGCACTCTTCATTAAGGCAACCGTTCTATTTCGCGGAGCTTTCGCTCGTCATTCTGTCCAAGTGTGTACATTTACTCCGCAAGCACAGTGAGACTCCGCTTTCAGAAACTCGCTGACTCTGATAACAGACACAGAACAACAAAACCTGGAATCTATTTTAATCTTCTCGGGGACTTACTACAGCCAATCTCTCCCGTGAAACTGCCAAAATACAGGACCGCAATACATGTTCCACCAGGAGACAGTAATATAGTGGATCAATGTGTACACCACAATAAGAAGGACATATGCACTCTGTACCCAGGGCCGCGTTGGACTCTCTGATCGCGTTAGTTAATATAATACGACCTAAGGCAAAACTGAAATCAGCAAACCGTTATAAGGACCGTAAAAGATGGCCTAAATGAAGCAGAGCAGATTTAAAAGCTTGTTTTGACTCACTGATTGGAGCGTTTGAAGCGCTGCCACGATCTGGACAAGCTCACGAGGAATGTAAACATTATATCAGTTTCTGTGAGGACATGTGTATTCCAGCCAGGACTTATTTAACAATGACAAACCTTGGTTCAGTGCAAAACTCAGACAGCTCTGTCAGGCTAAAGAAGATGCTTACAGGATGGGGGATAATGTCTTGTATAAACAGGTTTAATACACACTGGAAAAGGAGATCAGAATGGCAAAGAGGAATTATTCAGAAAAAAACAAGGATTAAATTATCTTCCACTGACTCCGCATCAGTATGGAAAAGTCTAAAAGAAATCACCAAATACAAGACACCATCCCCCAGCACTGAGGAGAATCAACACCTGGCAGACGATCTGAACGAGTTCTACTGCAGGTTTGAAAGACACCCCACACCCGCCCTGAACAACTCTCCACACAACCATTCACACCCCCAACAACCCCCCTCTCCCCCACACCAGCAATTCAGATCAGCGAAGAAGAGGTACGCCAGGTCTTCCGGAAGCAGAAAAGGAAAAAAGCACCAGGCGCAGATTGTGTTACACCAGCCTGTCTGAAAGCCTGTGCTGACCAGCTGGCCCCCATCATCACACAGATCTTCAACAGATCACTGAAGCTCATGAAGCCTGCTTCAAACGCTCCACCATCATACCCGTCCCAAAGAAACCCAAAATTACATGACTTAATGACTACAGACCTGTGGCTCTAAGTCTGTGGTCATGAAGTCTTTTGAAAAACTGGTGATGGCCCACCTGAAGGACATCACTGGACCCTTGCTGGTCTGTGGACGATGCAGTAAACATGGGTCTGCATTATGTTCTGCAACATCTAGACAGACCAGGGACTTATGTGAGGATCCTGTTCGTGGACTTCAGCTCAGCCTTTAACACCATCATCCCAAACCTCCTCCTGCCCAAACTATCTCAGCTCTCCGTGCCCACCTCCGTCTGTAAGTGGATCAACAGCTTCCTGACAGACAGACAGCAGCTAGTGAGGCTGGGAAAAAACACATCCAACACCTGCACCATCAGCACCGGAGCTCCTCAGGGTTGTGTTCTCTCTACACTGCTCTTCTCCCTTACAACAACGACTGCACGTCTAAAGACCCCTCTGTCAATCTCCTGAAGTTTGCAGATGACACCACTCTCATCGGCCTCATTCAGGATGGTGATGAGTTTGCTTACAGACAGGAGGTCGAGCAGCTGGCTGTCTGGTGCAGTCTCAACAACTTGGAGCTCAACACACTCAAAACTGTGGTGATGACCGTGGACTTCAGGAGAAACCCCTCTGCACTCCCCCCACTCACCATCATGGACAGCACTGTGACTGCAGTGGAGTCATTCAGGTTCCTGGGCACCACAATCTCTCAGGACCTGAAGTGGGACACTCACATAGACTCCATTGTTAAAAAGGCCCAGCAGAGGTTGTACTTCCTTCGCCAGCTGAGGAAGTTCAACCTGCCACAGGAGCTGCTGAAAAAGTTCTACTCCGCCATCATAGAATCTGTCCTCTGCAATTTTATAACTGTCTGGTTCAGCTCAGCTACCAACTCTGACCTCAGAAGACTTCAGAGGGTAGTCCGGACTGCTGAGCGAATCACTGGTACAACCCTCCCTTCTCTCCAAGAACTGTACTTATCCAGAGTGAGCAAAAGGGCTGGCAGAATCACTCTGGACCCCTCACATCCAGCACACTCCCTCTTTGAACTGTTGCCATCTGGTCGACGCTACAGAGCACTGAGCACCAGAACGACCAGACACAGGAACAGTTTCTTCCCTCAGGCAATCCATCTCATGAACACTTGACAATAACTTTGGAACACACACTATTTATTCACTCATGCATTTATTTATCTAACACTCATACTCAGTTTACACCTCAAATTTGCACATAATATACTGTACCTGTACATACAACTGTCTATTGTATTATACCTGTACATACAATTGTCGATTTTTATATTTTTTTATTCCTTATTTACTTGTTCTATTTTATTATCTGTGTTTTTGTTCTGTCACTGTCATTCTGTTACACTGTGGAAGCTTCTGTCACGAAAACAAATTCCTCGTATGTGTAAACATACCTGGCAATAAAGCTCATTCTGATTTAAATAAACAAATTTAGTTGACTAACTTTCAATTTTTTTATTTATTTAAATGTAGCTAAAATGTATTGTTTGCAACCACTTACCTTAAAAAATGTGTAAATTCTTTTTTTTTGTAAGTGTATGCTAGTTTGTGGCTTGGTCTTCGTGACTTAGGACGACTCTTCATTACTCCTAACGTTTCAGATTTAGGAGCTAGTTTTAGGGCTAAAACATTTTGTGAAATTCTCTCAGAGTAAAAATTTAGGACTGACACGCCCATTATTTTTACGATTTTCTCCTAAATCGATGAGTTATGAGCTACTTTTAGCCTTAAGATGTTTTGTGAATACGTCAGTAGCTTGATATTTGACTAGACATGATATTAAAGGCAGGGTAAGTGATTTCTGGTAGCCAATGTTGATATTTGAAATCACCAAAACAAACACGCCCCTACCCCAAAAAGGTCTCGCTCCTATTTTGATAGCTCCACCCCACACATACGTACGCAACCCAGGCAACGATAGTTCTGTGAAACAAAGCAAAACCAAAGTTACACCATGTCTACACCGGACGCGACGGCCAACAAACATCACGACAGAAAATGCTGCGGGTTTCTAGTTATGAGTGCGGAACACATTTCAAATGGTTTTCAAAGCTGTTTTGATAGCGTACAGGTAGCAGACTTCAGCGTGTTGTAGACATGGTGTTACTCACCTCTTGAGAAGAAACAAAGCAACCTCGGCGTCCAATCGCAGGCCTCCGCTCCTTGAGTTCTCTCCAGCGCTGGAAAGCTGATCCGATATTTACACAGGTCCTACTTCTTGCCTTATCGTACGGCAGACGTTTTCCTCTTTTGTTTTTTATCCGCCATCTCGATCTTTCTGTCGCTCAGCTCGGCTAATGTCCGGGTTTTTTGTTTTTCCCGTGCAATGAACCGTCGCCTCCAAAGCACGAGTAGACACGCCCTTATTGCGTGATTGGCTACAGTTTGTTTGCTATTCGGCCGTGTTCGAACTATACCGTGGTCTTTGGGGGAGCCCACTTGTTTTTTTTTATGGGGGGGGGGGGGGGGGGTTCATGGGCTTACATGTTTACAAAGATCCATAACAGCTACAAGTGTATGCACTACTTGCTTTATGCAAGCACTATATAGGATCAAGCACTATACAGGATTTACCCTATTATACTTTATCGACACGAATTGATAGGTGAAACAACAAACAGCCACCCACAAATAGTCTATAAACAAAGCATCAGGCTGTCTTTGAGTTCACATGAACAACGATTAGTTACTCGTCGTCAGGCTACAGAAGAACACCATAATTCCTCCGTTCAATTAGGCCCAAGACATCGAGAGTCACGCAGACCTATAACAACCCAGCCACAACACATAATTGCGAATAACATGCCTTACCTTAACACAGAATCGACCACAGAGTCCAGCGTTTATATTTTTTCTACGAATCTTTGAGTTAACGTGTAACGTGTTTGAGTTAACGTGTTTGAGTGGAATTTGCACTGCAGCGCCCCACACCTTGATGCTCATGACAAGAACAGCATGTATAGTTATCTTTATTGAAGTGAATTAGGTTTAAATCACCGTCATGCATGAATGAATGATATTTTTGCAATTTTGCACATAATAATCCACGATGATCACATTACACAAAATGAAATTGCACGTCAAAACACATTGGCAATTTTTTGAGACCCCCCAAAATTTAAAAAATCACGTTTTCAGGGGAGCCCATATCTTAATAAGGGGAGCCGAGCTCCCCCTAGCTCCTTTAAGGTTAAAGGAAGCACGTTTGTACGTAATTTTGGGAGAACATTGCCGGAGAACGTTCCCGGTTAGCTGGCCGCTACTGTAGTTATTGTTTGTTGATGCAGGTGTTTGTGAGTTTCTGGTTGAATTGTGAGCATTCTGTCTGTTTTTGTCCTGCAGTGGCTTTGAGCAGCCCAGAATTACTAAAAGAATTGAAACAAGCGCATGCGCTCAAACACGTCACTGCACACACGGGACTGACCACAGTGTTCTGTGGACGAGGACGACAGGTGAGACACACTATAGGAAATCTACACCACTATAAAGATGCATCTAAAATAAATATTTTATTGTTTACAAAGTTACCATGATTATTATTTTTTTTTTCATTTATATTCCTTTTTATTAATAATCACAAAAACAGACACAGACACACACAAAAACAATAATATTATATATTTATGATATTATATATTGTATTTTTTTTTCTTATGGTTTAGAATCAGGAGGCAGAGAGTCGGTCAAAAAACCTGCATTGAAACGGCAGCAATCACAGCGACTGTTCGGCGGTGATTCCAGTTGCTCTGTCATTGGCTGTTTGAGCTGTCTGTCAGTGATTAGCCCCACCCCCTTGGTGATGTGGGCGGGTGGATTGCATCTCTGTGAGCTGCTCTGGTTCTGAGGATCTTCAGTGAACACGTCTGTCATGTTTGTGTGCGAGTATGAAAGCAGTCTGTCAATCTGTAGCGCATCTGATGTTAAAACAGTGTGTGACTGTGTGTCATATCAAATATGAAAATAAAAATCCAAAACGGAGATTGTGTTGTGTGTGTGTGCGGTGCATGTCAGGAAATGAGAGCTGACTTCTTTCAGTTTATTAAGTGGCCAGTTGGAATTTGAATGGGAATTAATGGAAGAGGGATTTACTGAACTGCAGTAAATAAAGTGTTTCATTAGTCCAACCGAATTCTGCTGTATGTGAAAACCAATAAACTGTATCATAAATTTGGACTAATTTTGTCAATTTATTCTCAGAATAGACACAATTCTTTTAGTTCAACACTGTCAAAACTATCAACAGCCGTCAAACAGATTTTAATTTGGATAGATAACTATAATATGAGTCGGTTGAATATAATATGAAATATATTTCTTATGTAGGTTAGTAGAGTGTGTGTGTGTGTGTTGGGGGTGTGTGTGTGTGGTGTGAGTGGTGATGTGTGTTGTGGTGTTGTGTGTGTGTGTGAGGAAGCGTGTGTGTGGTGGTGGTGTGTGTGTGGGTTGTGTAGAGAGTGTGTGTGTGTGAGGTGTGAGGTGTGTGTGTGTGTGTGTGTGTGTGTGTGTGTGTGAGAGTGTGTGTGTGTGTGTGTGTGTGTGTGAGGGAGTGTTTGTGTGTGTTTGTGCGTGTGTGTGTGTGTGTGTGTGGGGGGTGTGTGTGTGGTGTGAGGTGTGTGTGTGGTGAGAGTGGTGTGTGTGTGTCGTGTGTGTGGGTGTGTGTGTGTGTGTGTGTGTGAGTGAGTGGTGAGTGTGTGTGTGTGTGTGAGTGGGGGTATGTGGTGTGTGTGTGTGTGTTTGTGGTGTGTTGTGAGTGGTGTGTGTGGTGTGGTGAGTGTGTGTGTGTGTGTGTGTGTGAGTGTGTGTGTGAGTGAGTGTGTGTGTGAGTGTGTGTGTGTGTGTGTGTGTGTGCGAGAGTGTGTGTGTGTGTGTTTGTGTGTTTGTGTGTTTGTGTGTGAGTGTTTGTGTGTGTGTGAGTGGAGTGTTTGTGTGTTGTTGTGTGGTGTGTGTGTGTGTGTGTGTGTGTGTGTGTGGGTGTGAGTGTGAGTGTGAGTGTGAGTGAGTGTGTGTGTGTACTAATGTGTGTGAGTGTGAGTGAGTGTGTGAGTGTGTGTGAGTGGGAGTGTGTGAGTGTGTGTGTGTGTGGTTGTGTGTTGTGCGTGAGTGTGTGTGTGAGTGTGTGTGAGCGCGTGTGAGTGAGTGGTTGTGTGAGTGTGTGTGTGTGTGTGTGTGTGTGTGAGTGTGTGTGTGTGAGTGTGTGGGAGTGTGAGTGTGTGTTGTGTGAGAGTGTGTGTGAGAGAGTGAGATTGTGTGTGAGAGAGTGAGAGTGTGTGAATGAGAGAGTGTGAGAGAGAGAGTGTGAGAGTGTGTGTGTGTGTGTGTGAGCGTTTGTGTGTGTGTGTTGTGTGTGTGTGTGTGTGTGTGTGGTGTGAGAGTGTGAGTGTGTGTGTGGGTGTGTGAGTGTTTGTGTGTGTGAGTGAGTGAGAGAGTGAGAGAGAGAGAGAGTGTGTTTGTGTGTGTGTGTTTGTGTGAGTGTGTGTGTGAGAGAGAGAGAGTGGTGAGTGTGTTGTGTGTGTGTGTGTGTGAGAGAAAGAGTGAGTGTGTGTGTGTGAGTGTGGTGTGTGTGTGAGAGGGTGTGTGAAGGGTGTGAGAGTGTCGTGTGTGAGTTGTGTGTGTGTGGAGTGTGTGTTGTGAAAAGAAGAGAGTGTGTGTGTGGGTGTGTGTGGGTGTTGTGTGTGTGTGTGTGTGTGTGTGTGGTGTGTGAGTGTGTGTGAGTGAGTGAATGAATGTGTGTGTGTGTGTGTGAGAGTGTGTGTGTGTGAGTGTGTGGTTGTGTGTGTGTGTGTGTATGTGTATAAGAGTGTGAGTGTGTGTGTGTGTGTGTGTGTGTGGGCTGTGTGTATGAACTATCTATTTAGTGAAGTCGCTTTCTAGTCCATGTTGTTAAGAGAAGTGTTTGCTCCATATGGTCCATCAACAAGGTTTATTTATTAAACATAATTCATTGATCTGTATCATTGATATACAAAACTAGTGTGTATTAATATGTTGAATAACTCTTTCTGTTTTCTATTTAATTTAATTTTAATCAATTTTGTGTGTCATGGTTTTTTTAATGTCTATACAGTTTTTTATGAGTTATTATTATCATTCGTTGGGAGTTAGTTATTTTAGTACTTTGAGTAGTTGAACTGAAACCAATGCGAATTTTTTAAAAAATAACAAGTTTATTGTATATAGTTTATATGAGTTATTAGTCACAATAATAACCCTGGCGTTTCTGGAAAATACTTTGTTGTGTGTAGGCAAAACAGCGTATGAGTAATTCATACTGAAAAGTGTTACTGTGTATTTGTTCCAAGTGTGAGTAGTCTTTACTTCAATCATGTCTATTTTAGTTATATTTTAATCTGAAATTCAAAAGGCATACTGTTTGCTGCGACGCGAATTCAGATTCAGGTCGTTCCGTGTCACTGGGAGTTCAGACCTGACTTGAGCGACGCAGCAGCGGTTTCAAAGGTCACGCAACTCCGAGTGTGTCCTCTGATCAATAGGAGCATTAGCAGCAGGTCGGAGGGGACGCGAGACGCTTACTGAGCTGAGAATGCATCTCGTCCAGCGTCAGTGGCGTGCTGAGCCATCCTGGTGAGTCTGCTGCTGTTTTCTTCAGCTCTCTGTGGCCTGCGTGAGTAACCCTGACCTTTAAACACACACACACACACACACACACACCATCGAAGAAAACGTGTGTCTTCTGGTTTTGTCCAGCGCAAGGAACGGTTCAGAGTTGTGAGCAGTCGTGGCGGCCTTGTCTAAGCGTGTATATGCCAACTAGACAGGTGAGAATCAGGAGCCAGTTGTTCACAAGTAATCTGATCGGATTCTGGCCATCGGATTGGATCAAATCTTAAAAAAGGGATTCTGAATTCGGATTGGATCACGAAATGCAATCTTGGTTTTGATCTGGATTCAATCCCCAGTTTGTGTTGTTCAAAACGTTTTTAGTAAGGAGAAAAAACCCGGGATTGGTCTGATCCCAACAGAAGGGTGGGTTTCAGGAAGAAATGTAATAAAACTTTAAAACTGGTCCAAACAATACAAGGTTTGTAACATGTAATATATCCCCAAACAGCTGTCAATATCAAACAAAAATATTACATTTAATTTAAAGTTGTTGTTTTTTTAATCACAACCATCTCAGAGACGGCAGCAGTCAGAAGTAAGAACCCCAGTAAGTTACTTTGTGTAAAACATGCAAAACAATAGCATGATTTCATCCATCTCTCTTTTTTTTTTCCATCAGCATGTCCCTTTAGGGGCTCCGTAGAGCTCTAGTAATCTAGATTTGGAAATCTGGAAAAGTGTGTATCTGGATCGGGGTGATCCAATCCAGTTTTGCTTTGACAAACCAGCACGAAAGTAAGATGGGATACCGGATCCTGGATAGCAAAACACGGGATCTCCAAATCCAGATCATTCTGATCCAGATTACACTTTATGAGCAACTGGCCCCAGGAGACTCGAGGACATAACCTCTGCACTTTAACCCTTCACACGCTGACTCCGACTCTAATGATCAGGTGGCTCCCGCTGCCGTTCCTGAGGAGCTGGGAGGAAATGACATCATCGGAGAGTGCTCCGGACAGCAGTTCCAGGTGTCCCGCCTCCTGCTGCACCTAAGCTCCGCCCTCGGCCCCGCCTCCGACGTGCTGCTGGATCCCTATCTGCTCTGCTGGGAGGAGCTCATCAAGTATGACATCAGTACAGCAGGAAATATAATAAGGATGCATCCATCTGAGCCTTTTTTGATGGATCACCAAATATGCTCAAAAGAAGGGTTACAAAAAGATGCACTTTTCATGCACTATATTCCACAAAAATGATGTTGCTTTAACGCACATCTCCATGTGCATAAGCCTTCTGCATTGGAGCCTTTCATTCTGAAGATCATTTAAGTTTAGTCTATTGATATATGCGTTCTATCATTTGTGATGTGTCTAAAAAACGACATACATTCCAAAGAAATGCTATTTATAGTGTGTATATATTTATAAGGCAATAACCGTCACGATACGTTTTAAGAACGTTAACACACATGTAACACAAACAGTAGATTTTTTTATTCAAAATATGTAGCAGTAAGATGTGTACACTCGCATTCACATTCAAATTTTGAATGAATTAAATTAATATTAAATTAAATATTTTGGATAAATTAATATTGGATTGGATACATTTTGGATGAATTCATATTTTGGATTAGTTTTTGTTTTTATGTTTTCTGTGCCCTTTTAAATTTGTTAAAGTTTACTAATTTCGCTTGGCTGTGCGCTTTATTTTGTATTTCATTTTTATTTCAGTTGTATAGCTATTTTAGTGCATCAAGTTAAATAAATGAAAGTGAGAAATGTTGCCTTGCCAACTAGCTGAAATAAAACAAGTTTAAGTTTTTTTATATTTTATTTCAGTTAATATTTATTTTATTTTATTAAACTATAGAAATCTTGGCTATTGGCTAATCTCTTTCTCTCTCTATGTTGCACCGTTTTCTCTTTAATTATAATGAAGCAATGTGTAGTAGCAGTTAACAAGGTGTAGCTATTTTAAACTGATTAAGAAAAAAAACAGTTTAACTGTAATCAGATCGGTATCGGCAGATAATCGGTTGCGTGTCTGCAGTGAAATCGGGATTGGTCGGTCTCACACACTGATTGTGTTCTGTGCTGCAGGTTTATGGAGGCTCTGGGCCCTCTGGTGGGCTTTTTCACTCATAAAGTTGAGGAGAAGATCACACTCATCCGACAGCTTTCGCTGGAAGAATCCGCCAGACTGAACGCAACAGCCGATGAGCGTGTAGCCCCGCCCCCTCCACACGCCTACCGCTCCGTGCGATCCATGCTGGAGGTGGAGCTTCAGAGGGGCGTGGTCTCCTTCGACATGCAAACGCCCTCCGGCAGTCGGACTTTGCTCCGCCTCCACCGCTCGTTGCTATGGCTACAGCTGCTGCTGGAGAGGCTGGGGACGGAGCGCGAGGAGCGGAGCCTGGGCGAGCTTTGCCGCGATGCGTACCTGGAGGTTTTAGCGCCGCATCACCCCTGGCTTGTGCAGCGTGCGGCAGAGCTGGTGTTTCACGCGATGCCCGACCGCAGTGCATTCCTGCAGCTGGTGTGCGTGCGCACGCAGGAGGAGGCGGAGCCTGTCATGCGCATCGTCGTCGCAGCAATCCACGAAATTCACCGACGGACTCAGAAAGAGCTGGAGATCAGAAACATGTTGGACCTGCCTTAACACACACATACAAACACTCCCGCGCAACACGAGAAGTATTCTTAGGATGCTTTAAAAATGTGTAATATAGCCTATCTATCTATTAATATTCTAATGTAAGAGCGGCTAGTTGTAGCTTGAATGTGCGAGACTTCACGTGTCCTTCACGTGTCCTGACCATAGACTGATTAAAACATGGACGTAGTGTCCGAGACGTCACCCGTAGATTTCCGAAGAGTGTTTTTGAAGCTCAAAAATGGGCGGAGCCAGCCGTCGCCATCTTAGCAGCACGTCACTCCCGGATATTCGAAAATGGGCAAAGAGGCGGGAGCTGGTTGCCCCCCCTTTGAAAAAGCCACGCCCACCCTAGCTCGACTTGGTACGCGGCGGCAATTCACCTGTCCCACTCAAGTGGGCCAGCCCTTATTATGCGAACTTTAAGGCTTAATTATTTAAACGGATTATTATACAAAAATTCACCCCCCTCACAGTTGTCATGAAGGGCAAAATTAGCTACAGGTGCATCTCAATAAATTAGAATGTCGTGGAAAAGTTCATTTATTTCAGTAATTCAACTCAATGCCCCACAGCTGAAGTAGTTTAAAGTATTTGGTTCTTTTAATTGTGATGATTTTGGCTGATATTTAACAAAAACCCACCAATTCACTGTTTCAACAAATTAGAATACTTCATAAAACATAATTTTTTTAGTGAATTGTTGGCCTTTCTGGAAAGTATGTTCATTTACTGTACGTGTACTCAATACTTTGTAGGGGCTCCTTTTGCTTTAATTACGGCCTCAATTCGGCGTGGCATGGAGGTGATTAGTTTGTGGCACTGCTGAGGTGGTATTGAAGCCCAGGTTTCTTTGACAATGCGCCTTCAGCTCATCTGCAGTTTTTGGTCTCTTGTTTCTCATTTTTCCTCTTGACAATACCCCATAGATTCTCTATTGGGTTCAGTTCTGGTGAGTTTGCTGGTCAGTCAAGTACACCAACACCATGGTCGTTTAACCAATTTTTGGTGCTTTTGGCATTGTGGGCAGGTGCCAAGTCCTGCTGGTAAATGAAATCAGCATCTCCATAAAGCTGGTCAGCAGAAGAAAGCATGAAGAGCTCCATGAAGTGTTTCTTGGTAAACGGGTCCAGTGACGTTGGTTTTCAAAAAACACAATGTACCACCACCAGCAGATGATATTGCACCCCAAATCTTCACAGACTGTGGAAACTTAACACTGACTTCAAGCAACTTGGGCTATGAGCTTCTCCACCTTCCTCCAGACTCTAGGACCTTGGTTTCCAAATTAAATACAAAATTTGCTCTCATCTGAAAAGAGGACTTTGGGCAACAGTCCAGTTCTTCTTCTTCTTAACCCAGGTAAGACGCCTCTGACGTTGTCTGTGTTCAGGAGTGGCTTAACAAGAGGAATAAGACACTGTAGCCAAATTCCTTGACACGTCTGTGTGTGGTGGCTTTTTGATGCCTTGACCCCAGCCTCAGCCCATTCCTTGTGAAGTTAACTCAAATTATTGAATCGATTTTGCTTGACAATCCTCATAAAGCTGCGTTTCTCTCGGTTGGTTGTGCATCTTTTTCTTTTACACTTTTTCCTTCCACTCAACTTTCTGTTAACATGCTTGGATACAGCACTCTGTGAACAGCCAGCTTCTTTGGCAATGAATGTTTGTGGCTTACCCTCCTTGTGAAGGGTGTCAGTGATTTTCTTCTGGACAACTGTCAGATCAGCATTCTTCCCCATGATAGCCTAGTGAACCAAACTGAGAGACAAATTTGAAGGCTCAGGAAACCTTTGCAGGTATTTTGAGTCGATTAGCTGATTGGCATGTGACCATATATTCTAATTTGTTGAGAGAGTGACTTGGTGGGTTTTTGTTAAATGTTATCCAAAATCATCACAATTAAAAGAAACCAAAGACTTAAACTACTTCAGTCTGTGGGCATTTAATTTCTTTAATACACGAGTTTCACAATTTGAGTTGACTTACTGAAATAAATGAACTTTTTTCCCCAACATTCTAATTTATTGAGATGCACCTGTATACAGAACCCAAATAATTTTTGAACCAGGCTGTAACATGTTTTTTTCGGCTTGTAAAGTTGGCTTTTTAACGGGAGTCTATGACTGCCTCTAGCGCCTTGATGAAATACAGTTTAAGTCCTTCCGTGTTTGCTTCACAAAGAGAGCGGGTTGCCGCTTGGGTCCTGACATTTTTCATCCTAGCCAGTCCTAAAACCTGTTGATGGTCATGTTAGCTTGACTAATAACTAGTTAATTAAAAATGTTGTTTTCCCAGTTCCCACATACACTTAGTTACATGATTAGTATGCTATTATACAGTTTTGAGAAGTATTATGCAGAATTTACATGGTGCTATTGCATTCATGGAGGTCATGGTTGCTCAAGATCTTTAAATTAATGGATGTCCATGTGGTGCCATTTGTGCTCTTAAAATGTTGAAAGTGCACTGATTTAGTCTAATTTTGATAAAACATTTGGTAGTGGACATTTAACATAGGGGTTTGTATTCGCAAATATTGTAGTGAACAAGGAGAGACTGAGGCACGTGGACTGTAACGGATGTCGTTTTGAATTTGCTCTGCTGGTCCTGTGGTTGCTAATCTCTTACAGTCATTTGTCACCATTTCCCCAATACATGGCTGGCCGTCCCAGCAGATAAACTCCGTGAGGACAAAACAAGAAAAAAAAAATTACCCACCTGCCACTCAGAGTTTGTTAGTTCAACGTTTCAAACATTTTTTTATGCACACACCATATCTGTTAAGTCTTTTTTTTAATCAAGCTCTTGCTCTTGATATTTGTGCATAGATGTTTTCAGGATCTAAAACTGCAAAAGTCTGAGAAAAGAGAGATTTATTAATTTTACAAACATGTATCTGTAAGCAGTGTTCAGATTCAAGACTGAACGTCTGGCAGTTTGTGCAAGCCTTTGCAAATTGTGAATTTTCTGATTAATGAGTCAACCAGGGGTCAGGATCCACAGATGTTCATGGTTCCTCCTGAGAAGTGATCTGTTCATCTCTCTTGCACATGACTAATGATCAATCATGCAATGATTTGGCCCTAGTATATGCAAGTATGCAAATAATTATGTATTTCTGGAATTGCTCCATGAAGTATAAAAGTTTATTTTAAGGCCTTGCTGGGGAACAAAAATTGCAGGTGCTTGAGTTATGTTTGCAATTTTCTTCTAAACTGCAAAGATACCAAAAAAAACAAAAACAGATACTACTAATGCCAAAGCTTTCAGTGTATCA
>JADLZN010005045.1:0-36805 GCA_018155175.1 Sinocyclocheilus anophthalmus | reverse complement strand
TTTAATTTATTTCTAACTTGATTGTAGTTTTTTCCATTTGTATGTGCTGTATATGTATAGACAGGCTATACACGGCGAAACTAAGTTATTTTGGTTAATGAAATTAATTGAAGGTTTAGCATTTATAAGCAAAATATATGTCAAAAGCATCCTCCCTGCAAACACTACAGGAGCTGCTGACACTCGCAAAATAGCTCCTTGAACAAAACTCAACTAAGGTGTATTGAGAAGGACAAACCTCTGACTACTTGCCTGCTGCATCACAGCATCAGGCTCCTCCAAGGGAGGAGCATCCCTTGAACCGGTCGACACCCCCCCAGAAAGTTCCAAACAACGTTGGATTGAGCAGCGGGCCCACAGGCCCAACAGCGAAAGCTCTACCAACACAACTCAGGCAATCTCAAGTCGGTGCCGCCACAAGAGCCAAGCGTCACCGCAAAAATCTGATTTCTAGTGACGTTGAGCAAAGCATAGAGCTCACAACCACCTGCCGCTTTCTTGCCATCATCACTAGGTCAGTCGGAAATTCTTTACACACTATAGAATCTCCATAACAGTTCCCGGCAATCCCTTGAACCACCTGCACTCTCACCAGTGAGTGGCTGTCCCACATCACGGGTACCACAAATAGTTTACTGGCTAACAACATCAACAAAAAATCATCCTACCCGGACTAACTCACTTCAGGATGACAGGTGACACAGCCTCGACACCTGCTGCATAAGCTCGAGGACCCGCACCTTGCTACAGCCTACATCACCACAGCACACCACCTGACAGCATCCACCACGGCACCAACAGCCAAAAAGCCACCACTGTCTCCCAGCCGTGAGTGGCATGTGTGTGTTCGATTGTTCTGCACCTTGACATCGCTCGTTGTTGTCTATTCTATGGACAACAACGTTCGAAAGGGGGGAATTTGTAGCGTCTGGACCAATCAAACACACAATATATATTTTGTTTTTATATTTAACAAATACTCTGTAACCCCCCTCAGTTAACAAGCCATACGAGGACCCATGAACCCTTCCCCCCGGAATGCGTAACACCCCAGGAAGCCGAAACAGGCCCCTTTGTTGCATGGCAACCAACGCTGATATCACTGGGTTTATTGGCCAAAAGTACTAAAGCGGCAGGTGAACTCCCTGATGTCCCAGACAAACCGCACAGTAGAAAGTGACTTTTTCTACTAATTAATTCATAGGAAAACCTTCTTTGAATGATCACCCATTTTCTTCAGGCCATTGTGTATTTTATTGCTGTGTTGTATTTAATCTGTTGCATTATAGACTATTTTTATTCATGCTTACGATAAACCACTCATTCATATAAGTAACTCTACCATGTCTAGTATCTATGAATTCGTATTCGGATGATCTAATTGAGAATGTATATTGTATGTTTACACCTATGCAACATATTAGTGTTCTAAGAGTCTTTAATAATTGTTACACAAGCTTCATACCACAAATTACCATGCTTTCCAACAAAGGGCCATAAAAAACGCCCTTTATCTCAGAACCCCCACTTGAGGTTCCGGACTTTCTCATTGGACAAGCCTATCTTGAGAGGCGTGAATCTCTGCAGGCTTTAAAGGCCACACTTCATGTGACCCGCCCCAGTCGGTGGTTCGGTCAGATGCAGATGAAGATGTGAGAAAACGCTTCAGGATACCAAAGCATTGTGCCAGGCCTTCTTGGGCCTTGTCCTTTCCATTTCAATCAAGATTCTCTGACTCAAAACTGTTCTTTCTCATCAACCAACTTCAGCAAAAAGTCAACTGGAAACCTTAAGATTGCATCAAGAATCTCTTTCAGACAGCCGAGACTCACAAGTAAGCAAACCTAGTCTTATTAATTGATGCATTAAGTATCAGTTACACTTTTTTTTTTTACAAAGGTGTGTTTGAACTAAGGATTTGACGTTTCCCTCAGGTGTAGATCTGGTGAATATGCAAAGTGTCCATAAAATTCATTCTTTATGCCTCTTTCTGTACTGAGTTAAACTTTAACCCTTTCCTATACCAACTGTATGTATGTGTGTGTGTGTGTGTGTGTGTATGTGTGTGTGTTAGACCAGTTTATGTGTTTATGTAGGATGTTAGACCAGTTTATGTGTTTATGTAGTATGTTAGACTAGTTTAAGTGTTTATGTAGTTAATAAAACCTTACTTGTATCACACTTGACGTGTTCATTGTTTGCTCATAACTGGAGTCAATAATCATGCACATTTACGTTACAAACTTATAGAATTGTACAGTAAGAAAGTTATTTCCCTTAACCAGGAAATTAACGTTCTTAGAATTGACAAGACAGTTGACCCTGAGAGGTCAGCTAAATATCTACAGCGGATCTAAAATATGAATAGTTAATTATAACTAGTTATGGTTAATTATTCATATTTCCTGTCATGAGCTGATTCGTTACAGTTGGTTCCACTGGCACGGTCTCTCGGAGCCTGGTTAGCACTCCCCAGTCCATCTGGGTGGCTCCTGCGGACCATCAGACTTGGCTACGAGATTCAAAATCGCCCGGCGTCCCCCCAAGTTCAGGGGCATCCGGTTCACATCAGTAAAATCTGTCGATGCCCCTGTCTTGCATGTGGAAATCGCAGTCCTACTGGCGAAGGGCACGATAGAGCCGGTCCCTCCAGCCGATATGAGGAAGGGGTTTTACAGCCCTTACTTCATTGTGCGCAAGAAGACACTGGTTTACCGCAAATCTTGGACCTGCAGTTTGCATGCGCGCTTCACAAGCTGCCAAATATGCGTTCCCCCCCGTGAGCCTATTCGCACAGACGCTGTGCAAGATCAGGGAGGACGAGGAGCAGGTCTTGTTAGTGGCGCCATATTGGCCCAACAGGACCTGGTTCCCGGAACTCATGCTCCTCGCGAACTTGTCGAACCGGTTATCTCCTGTGTTCTCATCTCAAGCAGGTAGTGGCACTGAGTGGCTGGTTCAGAATCGGCTTGCGGTGTCCATAACGCCTAGTTCTCCAGAGAGTTCCCTAACCAGGCAAACCCTGTCGAGTCTTCCAGCACTCTGGCGGCCGGACGTGGCCTTTCATCCAATGAATTCCTGAAATCTGGTGTGAGGCTAGTGCCCATATGAGTGACCCAGATGGGATCCCATATGCGTATTTCCACGGTACAGTTACTAGGGCCGTGTTTCCCCTGGCAGGCTATGCTCTGCTGTCTCTAGATGATGCAGCCCGAGCCATCTCAGAGACTTCAATGTGCAATAGGACCCTTTTGGGTTACTCCACATGAGTTAATGTCAATCAGCCCCCTCTGGGAGGAGGTGACTCCGCAGCGTGCCTCTTCCAAGTAGGAAGGGCACGCTTTCCCAGTGTTATCCAAGTCCTACTGTTTGGGATGCTCGAAGAACAGCAGTGGTCGACCTTCTCTGTGTAGAGCCTGGTCCTATCGTCTGCCTTATAGGAAGGGTCAAGGGGCCTTCACAGGGCACTGGAGGGGGCAGCACCTGTGGCACGTTGGAAGGGATTCCCAATTCGTCAGTCACCAACGTGACATCGAGAGTGACCGACTGAAAGCGAACGTCTCGGTTACATGTGTAACCCTCGTTCCCTGAAGGAGGGAATGGAGACGTCACGTCCCGTCACCACAGTAGCTGTACCACAGCTGAGCTGCTGGGTCACCGGCTCGGCTCCTCAGTGAAAACATGAATGAATGCGGTGCACCAGAGTGAAGCAGAAGCAGCAGAAGCAGAAGCAACAGAAGCAGACGGCGGGGTGTGGCAGCCAGATGTGAATTTCGCATGCCAATGTCCATTGGCTCGTTTAGTTACACTCAAAGTGGATTGGTCTCTCTGGCGAGATTCCCAATTCATCGTCACCGACGTGACGTCTCCGTTCCCTCCTTCAGGGAACGAGGGTTACACATGGAACCAATACGTTACACTTTATTTTAAGGTGTCTTTGTTACAGTGTAATTATAAATTTAAGAACTGAGTAATATTAATTAACTACATGCACTTACTATATGGATAGGGTTAGGATTAGGGTTTGGTTTAGGGTTACATGCATGTAATTATGCATAATTCATTGTTATTACAATAGTAAGTACATGTAACCCGTGTACTGGAGACTTTAAAATAAAGCGTTACCTTATTTTGTTATGTACCATAGTACTGTTTAATAACCATATTCCAAAATACACATACTAACATGATAGTGTAATCATCAAAAGAAAACCAGTTGCCATCATGGTAGCTCCCTATTTTAATAGAGAGTTATGAGAATCATGTCAGTCCTCATCCCAAATCAGCAGGAGAGCACACAGAAGCTGATTACTACTAATATATTCTCCATGGATTGAATTTCCCCTGCATTCTCCCTGCAACACACACTTTGTCCTGGCACCTGCACCTGCTGCTCACCTGAGAGCTACAGGTGGCCTTGAGAGGCTGTACCCTGGCACTGGATTAAGTAAACAAATGTCTGAAGAAGGTGTCTTCACAGGTCTCGGTCAAATAGCTATTGTTGACTCTCTCAGACAAAATAAGGGACAGAGAGACTATCATAGACTCAAGGGAGGGCCTCGGGGTAACATTACCTTTTGAGGTTATAATATCTCTTCTGGATGAAATTCAATAGACAAACTTCTTTGAATTGAAGTGCTGGAGCGAATCCAGGTCGGTAACAATATAGTCGCTAAAGCAAAGAGAGAGAGAAATGAAGCTATTAGACTTATCCCTGAGCTTATAACCTACTTCCATAGGTGACACATTTCCACCCTCCATACCTGAGGCACAAGTGCTGAGGATTAGAGAAGTAGCCAATGCAGTGCAGTGGATCAACACAAATAAGCAGGCCATGACGGAGGCTGACAGCTGACCTTTGCCGAATAAAGCCATGACAGATATTAAAACTAATATCTTGAGGTTCCTAAAGGATGAAAAACGAAATCCTAGTCGCGTAATGCCAGCCAGATCGGTGCAATTACCTGTTTTTATGTGTTGCTCAATACAGACCTTTGGGACTTGGGCTGGAAAAAGGAGAGAGCTGCGCCTTGAGACATGATCATGTTTTCAAAAAGTGTCATCTAAGCTGGCAATCCCCTGTCTATTATTCCATCGGAACGCTGTAGTCTGCTTAGCACCATAAATATCCCGTCTGATCAGGGTTTGAAAGGAGCATTATGACTCGAATGTGATGATTAATTTACGTCTACTTGAATTTTTTTTTTTTTTTGTGATGTATCTGTTATGTATAATTACTAAGCAGATTTGTGCCTCATGAGTAAACGTCACACCTGTGCTGCAAAAAATATATATATATTTGTTGTCTAATTTTCCAGTGAAAATGTTGAAAAATCCTTAAACAATACATCCATAATATATTAAGTATACTATTATATTATTATTATTAGCTATTGTTAATATCAGCTTGTACTAATGTTATTAAATTCAAAAGTTGTATCTTTTCATATTATTTCATCAACTTGAAATCAAATGAACTAACCATGAATAGTTGTATTTTTAAATAATTTTAACAAAGATTAATACAAATATAATACCCAATGTTAGTTAAGGTTAGTTAATGCATTACTAATATGTTTCCAAATTATCTTTTACTTAAAGAAAACTATTTTATGAACAATTGCAATGTGATATAATTTTTATGACAATTAAAAAGGGACAAAAAGTGAATTCCTACTGTTAAAATGCAAAACAAATAGTATATTATGAAAGTTACATACCTCATGGTAGTATTTGTTGCATTTATTTATTGTTTTAAATAAAATAAAAATCTTTGCATTACAATAGTTTAATGTTACACCGTAATCAGAATCAACACAAAAATAACTTCAGGCGAGCAGGCTCAGAAGTTGGGAATACGTGGAAAGTCACCACTCCCGAATGAGTTCGCGCGAGAGAACGTAATCTTTTAGTTTTAGTTTTAAGTCGGTTTGAACAATCTGGATAAGCGCAAGTAAGTACTATTTTGATTAGCCGTCATACCGACAATAACTGTGCACTGTGTAACCAATGAGTGACGTATACGCGTGAGAGATCACTTCCGGCGCTTGCGTAAACTATGCCAGAGCGTGTACACACCTCACGCACCGGATGCCATGCTCGCACCCAAAGACAGTTGGACATAGTGGTGTATTAGAGGTAAAAAATTATATAAATACTGTTCGGTTTCTGGCACAAACCGATCGTTTCGTGTCTTAGGACATCAATGTGTCGTCATGAGCCGCAGGGTTTAATTTGGATTTGTCTGTGTGTGTTTTTTTTACTCTCATAGATGTTGTTACCATTGCCATGCATTATACGACTGATAGACTGCAACGGTTAAAGTTAAAAATCATCATTTGTGTTCTACTGAAGAAACAAAGTCACCTACATCTCGGATGCCCTGGGGATAAGCAGATAAACATAAAATTTTCATTTTTGGGTGAACTATCCCTTTAACATTACATTAACAATTAATAATGTAATGTAATGAAACAATGCAATTTTTAAGCATAAACCAAATTATAATGATATTAAATTGTCTAATGTGATTAAAAATAAACTTACTTTAACGATAAACTCTCTGAAAGTCTCGATATCAGTTTTGCTTCAAATAAATGTATGTTGTAAGGATGTTTAAATATCTGTACTGTAAAGCAAGACAAAAAATACTGATTAAGAAAATATTTGGTGTAAATATGCGACAGATAGAAATTGGTTTACAGCTGGGGGAGGTGTTTGGGAGGCCTTTGGGAGTCCAGCTGTTAGTCCTATAATGCGTGGGTGGTCCCAGACATCCATACATGCATCACTAAAACCAACCAATCCACAGTGTTAAGATTGATGTACATTAAATCAGCCACAGATCCATGCAGCGGGTGTCTATAAGGTCAGCTACGCTTCGCTTTGTCACAGAAGACCCAGTCTCAAAATACAATGAATGCGAAACTAATCCTTTACTCAGAGCACTGTGAGCATGCCCTTGTGAACATTACAGACATTATATAGATAGTATATATGTATATTATATATATATATATATATATATATATTATATATCTATATAGATTATTATATATATATAATAATATATTTAATGTATAGAAAATTAATGTTTCTGACACCCTAAATGCATGTTTATTGCAATTAAATGGAAACATATTATGATTTAAATTAGTATTAAATGCAATCATCTGATTCTGAACTTTAGGACACTTTCTGACCACTTAAGTAAGACTAGGACTTTATCTTTGAAAGTTCGCAATTACTTATTGTATATTGAAATAAAAAAATATATACTTTAATGTAATTTGCATTGAAGGTTGCATGTCATATATTTGTAATCACACATTTGTAATAATGAAGAAAATGTCAAATGTATTTAACTTTTAAATAATTTTATTTACTTAATGATTAAACCCACTACAGTTCACATTATATCAACAACTTTTTTTTTGTTTTTTTTTTTGTTTTCATATACTTCAGAATCAACACAAAAATCAAAATAAGTCAATCCTTAAAGCATGAACAAAAAGATATTTAACATAACAGTTTTAAAAATTGAACCTTTTAATTTGCATTTTACATTAAAAGCCTGTTAAAGTGTATGTGTAATTAAAGTGAACTCTTTAAAGGGGTCCTATTATGCTTTTTCACTTTTTAAACTTTAGTTAGTCGGTAATGTTGCTGTTTGAGCATAAAAATATTTGCAAAGTTACAAAGCTCAAAGTCCACTTCAAAAGGAGATATTTTATTTAACAGAAATCACTTTTCAAAACTACAATGAACGACTCGTTTGGACTACAATGCATATTTACCGGGATTTGTGATATCACAAATACCAACAAATGGGACGAGACCTGGTTGAGAGGCTGCACTAGAGAATACAACAAGTGGTTATCACTAGTCGTAGACACGCGAGCTTTTCCCCAGGCAGACAACTTAGAGTGCTTACAAACGCTCCGGGTTTAAATCGCGCTCAATTTATTTGATTTTGACACCAGATTTAACACTGAAGCTTGCAGGCGTTATGGTAGGTGCAGACATTTCCCGCCCAGGTGCGCCGAGTGAGCTAATCACAGCACATCACTGGCCCAGCTACCACCTCACATCATCACTTGCCCTCTACCACTTCCCACACACACTGGCCCAGCTAACCAATAACAACACACACTTGCCCAGCTAACCAATCACAGCACACACTGGCCAGCTAACCGATCACAGCACACACTTGCCCAGCTGACCGATCACGGCACACACTGGCCCAGCTGACCCATCACAGCACACACTGGCCCAGCTAACCAATCACAGCACACACTGGCCCAGCTAACCACTCACAGCACCCACTTGCCCACTAACCAATCACACACACACTGGCCCAGCTAACCAATCACAACACACACTGGCCCAGCTAACCAATCACAGCACTCACTTGCCCAGCTAACCAATCACAACACACACCGCCCCAGCTAACCAATCACAACACACATTGCCCCAGCTAACCAATCACAGCACACATGGCCAGGTGGGCCCCGCCTTAAAAAAAACCAATCACAACCCACTCTGGCCCAGCTGACCAATCACAGCACACATTGGCCCAGCTAACCAAATCACAACACTCACTGGCCCAGCTAACCAATCACAGCACACACTGGCCCAGCTAACCAATCACAGCACTCACTTGCCCAGCTAACCAATCACAACACACACTGGCCCAGCTAACCAATCACAACACATTTCGTATTTTTCAGAAGGCGGGCTTCATTGATGCAGGACTATCTAGCCGTTCATGCCAGACTGTGGAGAATGTTGTTGTAATAATGTAAAATATGTGAAAATAATTTGTTTTTCGAACAACCTAGTAGGAGAGCCTGTTCTAGTACACCCCAAAAACTAAATCAAGACTTTTTAAAAGAGCATAACAGGACCCCTTTAAGTACATTTAAGTGGTCTTTATTTAATTAATATTATCTATCCATCCATTCTCCAAATGGTTTATGCTCTGTATGGCAGTGCAAGGCTGGACATTAATATTTTATTAAATGCAATATACTATGTACTAAAAATAAATTTTAGGATTTAAGATACACTGCAAGTACACATTCAATACAATTAGCAATACAGGATCTCCGTGTGTAATTAATTTTCCACAATGTCAAAAATTTAGTAAAAAATGGTTTCCAGTTTCTGCGTGGGCAAAACTTGATGAGGCATGTTGACCTTCAAAGTAGTCTTGCGGGTAATAGAACAGCTGTTTCACTGGCCTAAACTCACCACCCACACGACCCAAACACAATGAGACCGGGAAATGGCACTGAGAGTAAACACCTGTTCTTTTTCACATTGACAAAGAGAACATTCAATAGCAAATATCAATCATTGTGGACAATGAAAATACTAAGAAAATAATACACATTCACAGCCTCATATGAACGACGTAATGTCCTACATTTTTCATATCTACATTTACATTCTGACAAAACTATCCAATCATAACCCTTTAATTAGCAGTGGGGTTGGGGGTAATGCATTATAAGTAAAGCGAGTTACGTAATCAGATTACTTTTTCAAGTAACTAGTAAAGTAACGCATTCCTTTTTTAATTTACAAGAAAATATCTGATTTACTTTTTCAAAAAAGTAACTCCAGTAACTCCAGTTACTTTGTTTTCCATGTATTGACTGACAGCTCTCCTGTCCCCATATCGGGAGAAATCGTGAGTACAGAGGCGTTGTGTGCGCTGTGTGAACATGATGTTACTGTAGTTCTAGACTAAATGTGAATGTGCATTAATTCATCCCACTCACAAAAAACAGATTTAGTATTCATCAAAATGAATTAAAACAGTGAAAACTCAGAATATGACGCAAACCTGCAAAAATTAAATATGTTAAATAACACAAATATATCCAATCCCATTTTATTAACCAATATCTTTGCTGCAGACCTTTGATGATCCAGTTCAACCGTACTAATAAGCACAAATGACTTTCGATAAACTAACAATTGTGCTTTGTTTACTATTGCTGAAGATTCTTCTCCTGCGTTTACTGTACAGACGTGAATTTACTTTTGCTTCAGCCTGAGGTTTATTCATTACACTTTTTGGTGTGAAAGGGCTTTTACATTTGCTATAAATAGAACTTCTTATATTAAAAACAATCAAGCCCTGATTATATTTAAAAAGTAGCGCGAAAGTAACGCGAAAGTAATGTAACGCATTACTTTCCATAAAAAGTAACTAAGTAACGTAATTAGTTACTATTTTAGGGAGTAACGCAATATTGTAATGCATTACTTTTAAAAGTAACTTTCCCCAACACTGTTTATGAGTGATCCAGTCGCTCAATCAGTGACCCCGAGTGCAGTAAACATGAGCTTGCAGAAAGAGGCTACCCACTCGACAACCATGCTTCACGTTTCTCATATGTGCAGAGTTAAATAATGCACTCGCTCAAAGATGGAGGAGCAGAAGGAGAGCAAGAGGAAAAAAAGACTGGCTCACTTGTTTTCAAACCCTTCCCTCTTAGCAGATGTTGTTAATTACACAAGCGTGTTTGACATAGAGTTCAAATTGCACTGTTTTCAACTCAAACAACTCTCACACAATTATTCTGCCAAGGTTTGTATGCATTGGCACGTCATTTCATCTCCACTATTGTTTGGTTTGTTATTAGCGGCTGTTTTCTCAGTGTGTGTATGTGGAGAACAGTTCCGCACCGGCCTCATGACCACTAAATACGGTCCCCTGGTCATTTTGCAGCCAGTGAGAGAAACTCACTTCCTGTGCTAGAGTTAGAATGACTATGTTTTGCAGATTTTGTTCAAATGGTGGTGTTTTCTCGCTGTTTTACAGATGCCTACATCATTAGTAGCTAGGACATAGAGTATGAGGAGCGTGCATTCAGAGTTTAATCTTGAATCAGTGTTGTCAATAACAAGCCATTACAATCCTGTTATAATCAGGAATGACTACATTTTGTATTCAAATACTGATATGCATTACCAGTCACTATTAAACAAACAAACAAATAAATGTTGTCATTACATAAACGGTGGTATTTGTTTCTGATTCGATTCTCATTTCCGTACCAGTAAATTCTCAGTACCATACCAAGAAAAAATAAATAAATAAATACAATTATTGTTGCAATTTAAATCAGTACAAAAACACATTATAACGAATCATAGTATGTATAAATATTTAACAATTTACATAATTTTTTTTTTTTCACACTGCAATAATGAGATTTTTGTATTAATTGCTTAATTGTCATGAAAATCATGCAAAAAAAGATTTCTGTATCAACAAATGCAACAAATACTACCAAACAAATACATGCCTTACAATTTACACAATATACCTTTAATTTTTTGCATTTTTACAATAAGTATTTATTTATTTATCATGACAGTTTTTGGAAAATTGTCAGATGGATTGATTGATTGATTGTTTTTAAATAGAAATTTGGTAACACTTTGTTTTGAGGACCAATTCTCACTATTAACTAGTTGCTTATTACCATGCATATTACTAGTATAATTGGCTGTTTATTAGTAGGCACATATTAATTCCTTATTCTGCATGACCATATTTTAGATCCCTTAACCTTACCCAATACCTAACATAACTACTACCTTACTAACTATTAATAAGCAGCAAATTAGGAATTTATTGAGGGGAAAAGTCTTAGTTAATAGTGAATGTAATTTCCCTAATCTAAAGTGGTACTGGAAATTGTTTATTTTCTTTCTTTTTTTTTCTTTCTTTCTATGAAAAACAATTTTGTGAGATTCAGCCAAAAAAAAATAAAAAATTTAATTAGTAGAAAGGTAGTTAATGTAGTTAATGTATTCCAGCGATGATTTATTTGTAAAAAATAGGAAATTAAGTCACAGTGAAGCTTGATGTCTGCAACAACATGTAGGTCTGAGTCTATTTCAGTTTACTGGCTTATCGTTTGAGCAAATAGCACAACAGTGCATCTGCTGTGTTGTTCACAGCACGTTATCAGAAACTCAGCTTTACATAAGCTCTCCGCACACAGACACTGATAAAGAGGTCTCCTCTCAGCAGAAAAGAGGGCTCCCGATACAATGCCACAGTTCTTCCTGTGTACACACACAAGACCCATCAATATCCTTTCCACTCTCTGAGTCAATATTAGCAGGGAGGTATTTGGCCTTGGTATTATTGAAACACCTCCGCTGGAGTGGGCAGGTGCCTCAACCCTGTGTGTAGATCCTGGCACATGGAGTTCACATGCGGTGTTCGTTCTCACACAGTGTGTGTGTGTTGTGCGTGTGTGTGTGTGTGTGTGAGCTGCCTTGTTGGTGTCACCTTGGCTTCTGTCCCAGGGACACAGCGCAGGCTGTTCAGCACTGTTTACCCAACTGCACCCCTGGACCTCACAAAACTCTCGAAAATTGAACTCTATTTCAAACCTGCACATAAACGCACACATTCTCATGACTGGAACGCAAGGACATATTCGGCCAAAATGACAAATAAACAGCCAAGAATGTAAGAGACCACCTTTCCATCCTCAATGCCAACATGTACGTAATTCGCTGTGAAAATGAAATCAAAATGTAACCTATTTACCTCGCTAATATTTATTCTTGGTCTTGTTCTTAATTTTTAACATGTGAAACATATTAGTTTGTTCTGCCTCAGAAGACATTCCTTTACGTTTTGAATTCAGTCACCAGTACATTTTGTAGTTGCATTGACTTTAAAGTCACAATATCACAGAAGCAGTGACAATTTTTTTTTTTTTTTGATTCGCACATATTTTACGAGACGGCTAATTCGAACGAGGTCGTACGAATTCGTACGTTTTGTGAAAAAACATGCGTATATTACAAGGTGGCAAATTCATAGGAATTTGTACGAATGACCACCCCTAACCCCGTCCCTAAACCTATCCCTCACAGAAAACATACAAAATCATACGAGTAAGGTCATACAAATCCGTACGAATTAGCCACCTTGTAAAATACATACAAATTAGTTGTGATTTAATGTTGGACACAGACAACTGAATGAAATGGGGGTGACACTTCAGAATAGGGAACACATATTCACCATTAACTATGACTTTTCCCTCAATAAACTCCTAATTTGCTGCTGATTAATAGTTAGTAATGTAGTTGTTAAGTTTAGATATGGTGTAGGATTAAGAGATCTAAAATATAGCCATGCAGAATAAGGCTATGTGTGTGGTTTATAAATACTAATAAACAGCCAAAATGCTAGTAATATGCATTCTAATAAGAAACTAGTTAATAACAAGTGTTACTGAAATGGTTTATTGACAAGAAAAATTAAAGGGCAAGGTTTTGGTTCAATCCATCAGTTGTTGATCGGCTGGAGGCTGCATGCAAGTTTGCCCGCTGACTTAAAATATTAAGTCTTGTTTTCCGATAAAAAAAAATTGTGTTCCATTTGAAGTTTAGTATTCTTATCACTTGGACAGATAGATGTGCTCTTGTTTTAAACATAAACTCACTTCATATTGTTGCTCAATCTTTTAAGAAAACCGAGACTTAGGCCAAAGCTACTAACAGCTTTTGCACAGGCAAATCTCTTTTTGAGTTAAAAAAACTTCTATATGATTTACCGAAGACCGCATTGAAAACTAGCGATTAAAGGGTGTGGACAGGCATTTTTGCGGCTAACCTTATTACGCATGCATTTTTTTGAGTTTTTCTTTCTGACGCAAAATTGATGAAAATCTATTTAATAAAGCAACACGAGATTAACCCAAGGTTTGTGGGATCACTTACTGAGTTTTTACCATTACTTACCCCCACAGGAGGCAATGTGTTTCCATTTCATGCCATACCTTAAATAAAAATAATAATAATTATAATAATAATATTTTTTTTTTAAAGTAACTACATTTTTGGGGGGGCGGGGGCTGTGTAATGCAACACAGGTATGTTTTATGCTCTATGCTATAGCATCCATTAGCATAGCATGGCTTCTTCTACAGCCAATTATCTCCTGAAAGGTCAACCACTGTCATGGCAGAGCAACAGTTGAAGGGTCTGACCTAAACCTTGAATGTCACAAACCGTGTATCCGCCTGAAGCCACTTCATGGATAACCCATGATGCTTTCCATTTGACCTCACCATCAGCCTGAAGAGGGCAGCCTGGGAGATCGTTCTCCTGGGTGTCAGCTGTGTTGAGAGAGCAAGGTCACACCTGCAGGTGCCTGGCGGGGTGATAGATGATGTTTCTTTAAACTCCAGAGAGCATGGTTCTTAGGGATCGGCTGTTTACTCCCTCTTGAAGTATAATGGGCTCCTTTGAAGGGGCAGAACACCGCTCGATTAGTTAATGACACACATTCGGCTTAAATCAAGCATAATCACCATTAGCCACTCAGGCAGCTCACATCAGCTGTGGTATTTCCTACTATTGGCAGGGCTGCTTTTAATAGCTTTGCTCATTGTGCATGAAAAACAGGAAAGGGGTCGAGTTGCATTGCCAGTCCTCATTTAGACTGCATTATATTACTGGTCTGGGCCTGAATCAGCATTTGCAGACTTGATTCTTTTCTGCAATGTGTGGTTTTATTGTTAGCCGTTCTGATTGGTGTTGTCTTTGCTGGAACAACAGCTGCTCTAGACTTGACTAGCTAGTCTTCAGGTTGAGGTGGTTAGTCTGTTTTGATGGTTTTCTCAGGGTTTAGGCCATTTGTGAGGCTGCAGGGACCTGTTGACCAGCTAACCTTTGTGAAAAAGAACTGTGCTTAATTGCACTGTATGTGCACTTGTGTACTTGCAGAACATTTACTGTAAATTACATAAAAGGTCACATGAGTGCACTTAAAGAGAGCACACACACACAAAAAACACTTTTAAAAAGTGGACTTTTGTGCATTTGCAAGTGCATTTTAAATCATTATATTTTAATCATCTTTTATCCTGATTTTAAAGAAGAGTGTTTATTTTCATGTGACTTATAATTATGAAATTATATATATATAGTTCTGGATAAGTGGGTCAAAATGCACTCTTAAAGGGACAGTTCACCCAAAAATTTAAATTCTGTCATCATTTACTCTCCCTCTCAAGTTGTTTTCAAATCTATATGAATTTCTGTCTTCTGTTGTACACAATTAAAATGTGCACAATTCATTTTTTTCTAATTTATTTATTATTTTACTGTTTTATTTAACGAAAATGTCATTTAATAAACCGTTTTAAATATTACCTTTTAATTTGTCCATTTAAAATGTGATTTATTTATTTATTCATATTTGTTTTGAATTAGTAAATTGACCGTGTAATTGACCTTAATGTTATTTTTAAGCGTCACTCCTACTCCTCCATATCCAAGACTGCTAAAATGACTTGTCTCACAACGTGCAAACCTTTTCAACTGAGGTAGCAGTAAAATATGTACTTTTTATATCAAGAAATAACTGTGGCACTTTGATATTAGGTCAACCTGCATCACACTTCTACAGTGTCACAGAGAAAGAGTCTGCATTCAGGTGTAGTGGGTTCAGGCGTCACATGAGCTCCTTTGCTTGCATTTTCTTTTGCTCCAGAAGCAGGTAAGACACAGACATAGGATGTTTAAAGGACAGCAGATAATCTTACAGGCTGCGAGGATCAGTTAAGCTTCTTGTCAAGTGCTGCTCTTCAGATCTGGCCCTACGGCACAACCGTGAGATGTCAGGGTAACAGTCTAGACAGCAGCTGTCTCGCTGAGAACTTTTCCAAACCTCCACATGAGACATCATTTGTCTCTATTCAAGCCCAGTCAGAGGGGAAGCACGGCTTTCGCTGCATAGTTTGCTTGAAGATAAGGGTTTCATTGGACCGTTTGCCCCACAGAAACATTCCATCAAAACTGTCTTCAAAGTAAACACGGGCATCGATGCTTTCAGGCATAGAAGTGTTAAAGAGCACCTGTTAGAACCCATATAGAGGCTAAACAAGCCTAAGAGCAATATTACAAGAGTGAAATTTAATAGTTGGTCATTCATTGCCAGCAACGTTTGGGAAAGTTACTTTTAATGTAATGTGTTACTTTACTAGTTACTTTGAAAAGTAATCTGATTACATAACTCATGTTACTTGTAATGCGTTACCTCCAACACTGAATGCCAGGTGGTATTGCTTGATAGATATCATTTGAGGTGCTTGCATTATTATTACTATTGTTGATAGGTAAAAAGATCATAATTTTAACAGTAAGAGACTATAAAAACGCTACTGTAAAAACACGGTTCATGGTAAACTCCCTCACTATATACTAAAAAGTGTAAAACTGTAATAAATCTAATGGGGCATTTCATGTCATTTTAGTTTTTGGAAGTGAAGTCATCTTATAACTTGCACTGAAAAGCTGTAAAATGATATTCTCAGAATTCCCTGTGTGACACTTTCTATACTATTAATCTTAGTGTTTATATTGGTATTTACCTCAGCTTGTATCTCAGTTTTATTCATCATGTGGCTTTCTCTTTGTGTGTTTTTTAGGTGGTTGTCAGTATGTTATAAAGGTAAAACATTAATTTAAGTAATTTGGTATATTAACGATGTTTCAGTTAATTGAATAGTTTTTACTGTAAATTTCAGTTTAATCTGTAAAGCATAGAATGTTGCTGTACCATATTTTATGGTAAAGTTCAGGCAAACACAGCTGCAGTTTATTTATTTTTTTATCACAGATTCTGTTATACATTTTCTTTTACATTGGTGTTACTACTGACCTAACCGTAAGTATTTTGGCACGTACCTATATAAACATTTGTGAGAAATATTTTGAATTGTGTGGCTTATCGATTAAAATTTTTTTACCTAGCGCATAAAAAAATATTTACAATTTTGAAATTATTTTTTTTTTAAATCATACAGACTTATACTGAATGAAGGCATTTTTACAGATCAGATTATCATGTACACTTTTGTCTTGGGCCACTAGGCCACCATATAGCAACCACCCAGAACACCCTTTTTGCACAAGCAAACATCACTGTCATTTTCTTGAGAAAATGTAATACATTTTGTAGGGCTTTAACTGGAAATCTACATTCCAGCAATGTGGGTAGTCAATGTTTCTCCATGAGAGAGAAGACATAAGAGTGAAAAAATATTATGTTGTATCTCCACTAAACAGTGAAATGAATCTGATTGCTTCGACTGTTATTGGCATTCATGCAGTTATTTATTGTAACTCGCATACTTGTCACCAGACTTTGTGTTAAATTGTTTACAGTTTTAGAGGTTGAGAAGCATTCCAGCCTCATGTAGCATGACAACAGGGCCAGCTGTTCAGAAATAAGCTGTCTTAGAGCGCCACCTAGTGGTCATTTTGTGCTGTAGTGTCTGAGCACTGTTGATAGAGATTCTTATTCTTAGAAGACTTGGATCCTTCTTTTTTTTTTTTTGCTTGTTTGTTTGTTTGTTTTTCATACAGACTGATTAAACGTCTCCTCCCGTTATAAGATATATATATATATATTATATAATTTATATATATAATATATAATATTATATACACAGTTGTCAAACCTCATAAAGGTACACTACCTTACGAAGTTGTTTGTTTTTATTTGTTGGCTTTTTTGGATGAAATAAGGTAACCTTTAACTTAACACCTTCTTACTTAATATTAACACTTTACTTAAAGCCTTAATGTATAATGCATTATTAATGTATGTTGTAAAGCAATTGAAGTGCATTATAATATTTGAAAGTCTCTTTGTCACGTGTTTCAATGCATTAGACTTTCTAAAGGCGTAACAATGAATATATCGTATCTATCGAAACGTTCTTCTGTCAGGATGTATATAATAAATATAATACATTTATTTGTTGTGTTTCTCCCTGATTCATTTTAAAGTAGAAATGTTGATATTTTAAAAACTAATGGCAGGCAATATGTTAGCACATTAGAAGGTTTTATCCATATCTATCCTGCTAGTTTTGTTTGCAGTTTATTTGAGGCTGTGCTTGCTGTTCTTCCCAACAGTGTTTTCCAGCTACTTCATTCAGATCATAAAAGTGAAGGGCCCCGGGTTTACTACACCCTTAACCACAGTTACAGTGGACTCACATCAACGTTGAGCCCGCTCCATACGAGCTTCCCACATACAGCCATAAAACACAAACATCAGACGGGGAAGAGAGCCTCTCCTGACATTCAGTAAAGCGTTTCTTTCAGTGGAGGGGGAAGACGAGTGCAGAACACCATACTGGAGGAGCACCTTATAATAACCTTCAAACACCACTGAACAGCAAAATCACTTCACTCAAATAAATCACTTCAAACAGATGTTGAGTGGCATTCTTAACCCACACATAACTCAGCTCTTGGATTCAAATGAGTAATGTGTTCATAACTGTATACAGTATATGATTTGGCTATAGCTCAAATGAACCTGAGCATCTTAAATCTGTTAACCCCCATAATAATTCTGTACTGTAAGTAGGTGGAAGCACATATTGACCCCAAAGGGTAAAAAACAAGAACACATGTAATACACATGACATGAATATAACGCAATAAACACAGACTAAATAACATGAATTGTTCATAACTGATAACAATAATAATAAATTTACATTTAGTCATTAAGCGGACGCCTTTATCCAAATATCAATAATAATACCAAATATCAACATTTAAATACAAATATAATTAAATGTTACAGCAATGTCCTTTTTTCACAGGAAATGAGAGGTTTTTTTTAACAATATTTTATACAAAAAAATTACATATATTTTAAAGAAAGATTTTAACCATAACTAATTAGATAATCTATGCATTTACTTACACAAAAAAACATTCTAATAATATTTTACAATTAAAGTGCACATATCGTCTTAAATTGACAGAAAACTATAAGTTAAACCATATACTTAACAACAACAATATTTTACAGTAAAATTACTTGTATCGTTAAATACAACATTGATTATTATTGAAACACACTGGGAAGTTAATTTACACACATTTCACTTTTTATATGAACTTTTTATTATTGTATTTTTTAATACATTTTTATATAATTTTAATATTTTGTTAATTATATATTTGTACATATATGGTGTTAGTAACGAAACATGGTAGGGTAACTTATTATTAATTAATTTTTTTTATTTTACAGCAGAATGCACCAATCTATGCACCAAATGCAAAATTATGCATAAGTTTGATGCCCGAGCATCAGACTTTTGAGTCTTTTCCGAATTTTGACCTGTGACAACTGATCATATTTTCATTATCATGTTTTTTGAGAATCACTTATTCTCACTTGGAACAATATTTTCATTTCTAGAAAACTCAGACATGTGCCCGATTCATTGCGCCACTGATATATGTACCAAACAATACTATAAATACAATATAGCTAGATTTAAAATCCAGAGGATCACTTGTATTGTCACTTTATTTCGTCATGTCGCTCAGCAAACTTGTTCTTACTAAAGGACTGGACATAACAGTATGACTTTCTGTAAAACTGATTTGAAATGATATGTGTTATGAAAATTGCCTTCAACAAATACTCTTTGCATACAAACAGTTCAATGATGCCAATGTCATTAAAAAGCTCATTAGACAGTCACTTGGACAGTGCATATGTTGGGACGTGTATGGTGAACATGTGGCAGACATGTAAATGTGCAAAGCCACTGTTTAAAGCATAATGGCCATAAGAGAAATGTTTGTCAGCTGTTTTGCTAAAGCCAGCTGTCGTTTAACTGGGTGGAAGTTACAGGACCGACTTGATCCCGCTCATCTCCCTTACAACACACACTTCCCTCTGCAGTGTGTGCATACAGATGTTCCTTAAAACCTATAATCTGTCATTTGGGAGAAATCTGAATTCACAGCCTTCAGCTACAAGGCAGAAACGTTCTTCAGGAAATATGTGTAGCGACAGCTGTGGTTCGCTCCCGCTAAGACTGCTGAATAAACCACTGTCTTGAATCAAATCCATTACACACCACCTCAGCATGCAAGAAGGACCTTCAGGAAAGGCTGTGCACTTTGAAAGCTTGGCAGAATTTCAAAACCCAAACAAGCATTTGGTCAGCTTTCGCACAGGTTTGGTTTTAAATATAACAAATTGGCCTACACACTTTTAAATGATTCATAATGGGAGAGCCTACTGGGATTAACCATAAAAATCATATTTAAGTTGCCATGAATATACATTCAAGTTCAATCTGTTCAATGTATCATACAGTTTATTCAAGTGAAAACTAAAAAATAGGAAAGTATACTTTCAGTCTACTTTGATGTACTTCTCAGACATGGGCTTTATGTACTTCTCAGAAATATACTTAAAATGACATTTAAGTATACTTGACTTATACTTAGAAAAAGTCTAAATATATTTGAGCTATACTTGTGTTCCTAGAATCCGTGTTTTCATTGTTATACGGTAGGGGGCGCTAGTACACATTTTCTGTACAGAATTTCCAAAAAAACACAAGTGAAGAAGAAAACGAAACAACAAATGCTTCCACATGTAATCAGCATCAAACAGCATCAAAACTGTGTGATGTTATGAAATAAAATGTCGACCCATGAAGAGGTAATAATGACTGTCAAGCTTTGGGGTGTTGATCGACTCCATCTACATTTTGATTATCATTCTAAATCCAATTCATAGTCTTTTTTCAGCTTTTTGTTCAAAATGTTTTTTTTTTATTTATGAAACTTACCCACATTCGAGTGTTTATAAAAAAGAATCCATGACGCTAGAATAAATTTTTTTTGTTTTCAAGCAGATACCCTATTCTTTCTTTTTGTGTTTTGTATGTTCAGATATTCATAACAAAATATAGACAAATTAATACATAAATAGGGACGTAGTAGTATACTTAAAGTATGATGTAAAGTTCACTTAAAGAAAACTTACGAGTACACTTGCAGTATAAAACTACTAAACTAGTAGTTTACTAAGACTATACTTCAAAGTATTTAATTAGTAAACTATCAGTATACCTATAAGTTCACTTTTAGTATAGTTGCAGTACAAACTAAAAACATAGATGTAAACTAGTTGTGTACTCAAAGTTTACTAATGTTATACTAAAAGTATACTTTTATATACTAGAAAATGAGCCAATTTAGTCCCAAAGAGTATTGAAACAGTACACTTACAAGTATACTACTAGTACACTGATATTTGTATACTTACTACATAAATTATACTTAAAAAATATACTTGAACTTTACTTAAGAATACTTAATAAAATAAACTTGAAGTACACTACTTTTTGGTAAGGGGTCCTAAGGAATAGTTCCGAAAAGAATTTCTGTCATCATTTATATCTCTGTTGTTAACAAAAATGCATGACTTCCTTTCTTCTGCGAATGCAAGTCACACATCATCCGTTGTTTATACACTGTGGGGGGGGGGGGGGGGGATCTATTTTTTTATCATTTTTCTACAATAAAACAAAGATTACACCACCCTGCATCGTATTTGCTGAATGAAATCCAATACTTGTTTCTCACTAAATTTGGTTGCTGATTCCAAAAATAGTGTCTATTTTGCTGTACCACATCTCACTTTCTCACAAAATATGATGTTTAAATAGTATTTTGTAGCATGTTTACTTTCAACAACCATTTGTAAGGTGAAGAAATCTTATATTTTACTTTGGGGGGGTGTTAGTACATCTAAATGGGTGACCGAAAAAAATTACAGATTGGTTTTTGTTTGTTTTTTTTTGACAATTAATAAAGTTTTTTACATTAAAGGGAGTATTTGCACATATTTTCCCACTCCTTTGCAGATTATAAGTTAAATTATAAATTTTGAATACTACTTTTTGTCATTAAAATAAAATTTTTGACATTTGACTGCTTTTGTTATTTTGATAAATGCATTAAAGCTGATACATAATAATTTTGTGTAAAAACTGTATGTGATGGAAAGTATTTAATGATATTTTACAAATGCATCATATGAAACAGCAGGGTCATCAAATTAGGCAATATTAGGCCAGTCCGCAGTTTTTTTGTTTGTTTTGTTTTAATCAGTGTGTTACTTGTGGTTTCTATTTAATTATTTGCTAAATTGTCTAGCGATTATGAGTGAAAATTATTTCAACGTAAATTCTACACCAATTTTTTTTTCAGTGTATAAAAGTAAAAGGGGTCACAAGCAACAACCATTTTTCTCCACTGACTCTCATTGTATGGACTTTTTTAAGCATCTTTTGTGTTCCAAAGGGTGAGTAAACGATGACATGAATATGACAGGACTATCCATTTAAGACATAAATACATTATTGTTTGGCAATGAAACGGTCCAGTAAAAGGTCATTTCACAATCCATGGAGCTGCATATGCGAACACAAGCTTACGTCTCAGATCAAAAACCTGCACACGTGCCTTCAGCATGCCGTGATTTCCTCTTAATGCAAAAGCCCTGTGAGTGGGAGCAAGAAAACGGAAGAAAGCGAGAGGAGGGGTTGATGCCCGAGAACCGGGCTCACAGCCGAGTCTGACTTTCAAAAGTAATTTGTCCCACTCAGTGAGGGTAAATAAAAGTCTCTTATCCTGATTAATCTAGCCATCTACACTGAACAAGGTGAATGGAAGGTGGCACAAATGAGGGTGAAGAATGTTTGGTGCGCTAGTGTAAACAGCCCCTGGGTCAGGCTCCGCTCCATCACTCATGGCAGGGGCTGCCCCCTTGGGTTCAGGGCCCGACCATTTATTTAGAGCCAACAACAGCCGCGGTGAGGTCACAGCAGTGATTAGATGGGGAGAGAGGGGAGGCGATCACATAGAGTCTGGGTTATTCCCACAACTTCCTCTACTCTTTTCTTTCCGTTATGCGTTCATCACACACAGAGAATGTTTAAAACAACACACTACTAGCTGAAATTTCTATAATTACTTTGAATATTCAGAGCACACTGCATGGAGTACTGTATCCCACAATGCAACGCACCTGAATTGAAGTAGCCAAATCTCATTCATGTCTCATTATTTAAAGCGACCGACAAATGTTTCGGCTTAAAATACAACAACATATACAAATAAAATATTTAAACTGCAAGGTAAAGGTTTGGACACAAACATAAACTAATTTTGTTTACTAAAAACTATTTTAAAGAATTTGTATTATTCTAAAATGTGGTAAATAGTACTAAAGTATGGGTTGGTGTCCAAACGTTTGACAGATAGTGTATTTTTGAGATGATAGCTGGCACCACATGCTGAACAACATGCAAAATACTGAAGTCTTAAGACAACAATCTTAAAGGTGCAATATTGTCTTCAGAAACATTTTTTGTTAATGCTGGTTGAAAGTCTCTTCACACCCTGATAGCAATCATACATCACCATCATGCAACAGTCAAACACGTCCATGTTTACATAGAAAAACTATTGAAAAGCAGCGCAATCGAATAAAACACCTGTGAAGAACTACTAACGTTACTGTATGTCTGATATTTCATGTTTTTATCATGGTGACAGGCTGAAAGCTGCTTTTCATTGGTTTTACAGAACATTTATAGTAAATAATAGTCACATATGCAACAATATGAGGGTGGGTAAAACAAATTTTCAATTTTGAGTGAACTATTCTTTTAACTATAACTTAAAAGTTAAATCACTTGCCAGTTACAATACCATCAGCAGTTGCTATCATTAATTTCTCACCGTGTCAGGTTATGAGACACATCACTGGGCTGTAGGCTAGGCTACAGCAAGCAGGGAATTCATGAATGCTGATTGGAGAGAGCACATGGTTGTAGTTTTATTGGATCACAGGCTGTAAAAAGTTCTTTGACAGACCACCTCAGCCTCTTTCAGCGCAGATAAGTGAAAAAGTGAGTGGCGTGACATGTGGCCAAGTTTGGTGACCCATACTTGGAATTAGTGCTTCGCATTTAACCCATCCAAAGTGCACACAAACAGCAGTGAACACACAAACACGTGAACACACACCTGGAGCAAGTGGGCAGCCATTTATGCTGCGGCGTTGGGGGTTCGGTGCCTTGCTCAAGGGCACCTCTGTCGTGGTATTGAAGGTGAAGAGAGCGCTGTACATTCACTCCCCCCACCTATAATTCCTGCCGGTACGAGACTCGAACCCACAACCTTTGGGTT
Source organism: Sinocyclocheilus anophthalmus (assembly GCA_018155175.1). NCBI lineage: Eukaryota > Metazoa > Chordata > Actinopteri > Cypriniformes > Cyprinidae > Sinocyclocheilus > Sinocyclocheilus anophthalmus. The sequence continues at coordinate 12,715 of JADLZN010005045.1, read as the reverse complement.
ACAAGTACGACTCAGATAGGCCATTTACCGTCACATCTCTCTATGCCCCAGTTCAACCCCACACATGCCCAATGTCACTGACAGCATTATTAATGCAGATCTACAGATGAAGTACACTCGCTGACCCTGGACTTCACAGAATGCCATTAGTTTGTCATTAGCTCCATGAAACATGCAGCTTTTTACAGTGTGCACAAATACATAGTAAAATCAAATGGGAAAAAAACCCATAAAGGTTGCATTTGTCACCCGACTGGCACGGCATGCATTACAGCTTCTACAGCCAAACAATAAACAAATATACAAAGGGCTAATGCTGTCACACGTTCTCCTCTGAAGATCGTAGAATTGTGATGTGATGTAATGTGATGTGATTTGCATTCAAAGGATTTTGATCAGAATAAAATGGGCTTGCCATAGCCTTAGCCTACAACACTACAACAGTACACTCTAAAAAATGCTGGGTTACATATAACCCAGTGCTGGGTTAAAAAGGGACAAGCCCAGCTAATGGGTTGTTTTGACCCAGCGGTTGGGTAACTACCCAGAAGGTTGGGTTAAACATTTAACCAACCCGCTGGGTCAAAACAGCCCAATTGCAGGGTTTGTCCCTATTTTACCCAGCACTGGGTTGTTTTTAACCCAGCATTTTTTAGAGTGTGTGTGCGACCCAAGTATGAGTCCTGGCTTGAGGTTCTTTCTCTATCACATTCCCATACACTCTAAAAAATGTTGGGTTAAAAACAACACGTGCTGGGAAAATCGGGACAAAGCCCAGGGGGGGGCCCCAATTTTTGGCGTTGTTTTGAACCCCAGCTGTTGGGTTGTTTTGACCCAGCGGTTGGGTTGTTTAACCGCTGGGTCAAAACAACCCAATTTGGGTTTGTCCTTATTTTACCCAGCACTGGGTTATATTTAACCCAACATTTTTTTGTGTACCTACTACCTAATCCTTATCTAAATAAAGACAGAAAGCCCACAAATATAACTGCATTGCATAAACGGAACTAAAACTAAAATGACAAAAAAAAACGCGAAATAAGATAAAAACATTTTTTTTAAAAACATTAAATATAGGGCCTACATGATTATGATCAATATCAATTTGTTCCATCGTGATTCTTTAATCACAATACACCCCAACAGAGAAAGTCAGGGCTCAACAAAGTCTCGCTTGAGTGTTTTACTGTAAACATCTAAAAGACTTTATGCTGGTGTTCACATACTGTATCTCCTAAATATGATCATTCTGACAGGACTTGAAGGCATACTTTTTGGAAGTCTACACGTCTGAGAGCTTCTTGTGTCCCAACAGAGTATCAAGCATTGACAAAAGTCTTTTTTTTTGCAAATAATTTTAAGAAATATTTTTCCATCATCTACTAGCCAACAGCCATTTCCCAGTATACCACAAACTGTATCGACTAAGCGTTCTTCAAAGTCATTTTATGTACAGTCTCGCTCTCTCTGTAGGATTGTAAGACAAATGCGATATCCCACATCGCATCATTAGACATGAGGCTGTTTAATTAAACCCTCAAGCAATGCCAGCAATAGCCATTATGAGCCTCTCCTCCACCAAGCTTTTAATTAGTCCCTTAGACCCTCTACTTTTCCAGACTCCTTCCACTTATGAACTGCCTTTCAAAGACTTTCCAAACTTCACTCTGTATGTTCTTGAAACCAAAGTCCCAAAGGTTCCTCTGAACAAACAGATGAGTGCCAGCTCTGAGTATAATGGACTTTGGATAGCATGTTTTACTGCCCTCTGTAGGACTCTGGCGGTTTGCTTCAATATAGACTCTGTCTACACTGAAAATTACAATAATAAAAGAGTGAAAGAGAAATATTCATGCAAAGGTTAAGTCTGTGATTTCAGTGCCAAGGACACCAAATAGAAATGCTACATTTGTAATATTATCAAAATATGTTTAATATGTTTTAAAACGGTGTAATGTTATAGGGTTATTTGCATATTCTCTAAAAAGCATTACTCTAAAAATAGTACAAGCAAAACCTTTCAAACATACTGTTTTCTCACATCTACTGACGATTTCCATCTATTTCTACTTAATCCAACCCATAAAAATGTCTTCTTTTCATGTTACCTGTTTTGACACAGTCACAATCAATTCTATTTTTTATTTTACATTTATTAATTATTCTTAATTATCATTAGACGCTACCAAAAGAAGCACATTATAACATACCAGAGACATTTTTTCAGCATACAGCTGTTAAAAAAAAGTTGCTAATGATTGTATAGTTGTAGTGTCTATGTTTTCTGTCTATATTACGCAATTAAGAAAAACATGAGAGATCGATTCCATTCCAAAATTGGATTTTCAAAGTTTTTCAATTTCATGTTGCATTTGTTGCACAAAAGCAGAAAGTCAGAAATTATGGTATGCTATTAGATGAATAATTGCACTGTTCAAAACACGTTTACAGCCCTAGGGCTTTAGGGATAAGAAGAATCATTAAAACTGTTTTAACAAAAAAGCAATAAGTCTGAATTACTCAATACATCCCTGAAAGACTCAATACATCCCATAAATAATTGTCTAAATTATCTAATTTTGTTTAAAATACAGCATCCTGAAAAAGGAAGTTTCTTGTTTATAAATGTACAGTGGTGTGAAAAAGTGTTGGCCCCCTTCCTGATTTCTTATTTTTTTGCACGTTTGTCACAATTAATGTTTCAGATCATCAAACAAATAAAAATATTAGTAAAAGATAACACAAGCAAACACAACATGCAGTTTTTAAATGAAGGCTTTCATTATTAAGGGAAAACAAAATCAAAACTACATGACCCTGTGTGAAAAAGTAATTGCCCCCTAAATCTAATTAACTGGTTGTGCCACCCTTTGCAGCTGCAAACTGCAATCAAGCGTTTGCGATAACTTGCACTTAGTCGGTTACAGCGCTGTGGAGGAATTTTGGACCACTCATCTATGCAGAATTGTTGTAATTCAAACACATTGGAGGGTTTTCGAGCATGAACAGCCTTTTTAAGGTCATGCCACAGCATCTCAATAGGCTTCAGGTCAGGACTTTGACTAGGCCAATCCAAAGTCTTCATTTTGTTTTTCTTAAGCCATTAAGAGGTGGACTTGCTGGTGTGTTTTGGATCATTGTCTGCTGCAGAACCCAAGTTCGCTTCAACTTGAGGTCACAAACAGATGGCCGGACATTCTACTTCAGGACTTTTTGGTAAACAGCAGAATTCATGGTTCAATTTAATCACAGCAAGTCTTCCAGGTCCCGAAGCAGCAAAACAGCCCCAGACCATCACACTACCCCCACCATATTTTACTGTTGGTATGATGTTCTTTTTCTGAAATGCCGTGTTACTTTTACGCCAGACGTAATGAGACACACACCTTCCAAAAAGTTAAACTTCTGTCTCGTCAGTCCACAGAGTATTTTCCAAAAGTCTTGGGGATCATCAAGATATTTTTTGGCAAAACTGAGACGAGCCTTTATGTTCTTTTTGTTCAGCAGCGGTTTTAGTCTTGGAACTCTGCCATGCAGGCCATTTTTGCCCAGTCTCTTTCTTATAGTTGAATCATGAACACTGACCTCAACTGAGGCAAGTGAGGCCTGCAGTTCTTAGGATGTTGTTGTGGGGTCTTTTGTGAACTCTTGGCGGAGTCATCGCTGTGCTTTTGGGGTAATTTTGGTCGGCCGGCCACTCATGGGAAGGTTTTCCACTGTTCCATGTTTTTGCCATTTGGGAATAATGGCTCTCACTGTGGTTCGCTGGACTCCCAAAGCTTTAGAAATGGCTTTATAAACTTTTCCAGACTGAAAGATCTCAATTACTTTCTTTCTCATTTGTTTCTGAATTTCTTTTGATCTCGGCATGATGTCTAGCTTTTGAAAATATTTTGGTCTACTTCACTTTGTCAAGCAGGTCCTACTTAAGAGATTTCATTATTGCGAACAGGTGTGGCAGTAATCAGGCATGGTGTGGCTAGAGAAATTGAACTCAGGTGTGATAAACCACAGTTTTAACAGGGGGGCAAAAACTTCTTCACACAGGGCCATGTATCTTTGGATTTTGTTTTCCCTTAATAATAAAAAAACCTTCATTTAAAAACTGCATCTTGTTATCTTTGACTAATATTTAAATTTGTTTTGATGATCTGAAACATTAAAGTGGGAAAAACATGCAAAAAAATAAGAAATCTTTTTTTTTTTGGAAGGGGCCACACTTTTTCAACCACCTGTATATATATATATATATTATTTACTCGCTCTGTTTCTCCATCGGCGCCTCCTTTGTCTATTTTATTTTATTTATTTTTGTACTTTGGTGAAAAATAAATGTAGCGAAGATGAATAATTTTGTTTTATTTTACTCAAATAAAAGTAAAAGTACCACAATTTAATATACTCAAGAAAGTAGAAAAAATTTACTCAAGTACTGTAACGAAAGTATTTGTAATTAGTTACTTTCCACCTCTGGTGGTAGGTCACGGTTACAATAACTTATAGGACATTAAATACTTTTCTTACTCTGAAAAACACAAGAAAGAAACGAGTGAAATGTACGAGGCTTAAGACAAAGCTATATGGAGACAAAAGGACAGCTGATCTTCCTTGCAGTGGCAAACAACGTCTAATCAGATATCACCCTAAATGTGAATGTGAACTTGCAAGCGTCTTGGTGGAAGAGTCGAGACTCATTATTCCATTTCTATTCATCAAATCCCTGTGAAACTTGTTCAGCTTATGTCTCAGTTGTTGAATCTTTTCACATCCATACAGATATTCACACATTTAAAGGGATACTCCACCCCAAAACAAAAAATTTGTCATTAATCACTTACCCCCATGACGTTCCAAACCCGTAAAAGCTTCGTTAGTCTTTGGAACACAATTTAAGATATTCTGGATGAAAACCGGGAGGCTTCTGACTGCCCCTTGACTGCCAAGTTAAATAACACGCAAGTCCAGGGAAAGATGAAAGACATCGTCAGAATGAGTCCATCCTGCATCAGTGGTTCCAGCAGTAAGTATGAAGCGACGAGAATACCTTTGTTACGCAAAGGAAAAAAATTCGACTTTATTCAATCAATTCGTTCCTTCGTCTCTCAGCTCATCGTAGCGCCATTTGTAGAATATCCGCTGAACGCAAAGGCGTACACTATTCTGTGTCAGCCGCGGTTTTCGTTCAATCAACGCACGTAGAATTAAGTAGAAGGAAAAACTATCCTGTGGCTGCTGGCTGACACGGAGTAGCGTTACCGTGCTTGCGTTCAGTGGATGGTTCTCCCAATACTGGCGTCCGGTGAGGCGGGAGAGACACGAGGAGAACGAATTTTGAATAAAGTCGTTTTTTTTTTTTTTCGCATACAAAAAGTTCTCGCCGCTTCATAACGTTACGGTTGAACCACTTATGGCAGATGGACTATTTTGATGATGTTTTTCATACTTTTCTGGGCCTTGACAGTTTTATTTACTTGGCAGTCAATGGGACCGTCACAAGCCTCCCGGTTTTCATCCAAAATAGCTTAAATTGTGTTCAGAAGACGGACAAAGCTTTTACGGGTTTGGAACGACAAGGGGATAAGTGATTAATGACAACATTTTAATTTTGGGGTGGAGTAACCCTTTAAGAAAGTCCTCATTGAAAAGGCCAATATAATTTAATTGTGATATGCTTCTAAGGAAAAAACGAATCCGTAACTGGATCGGTTGGATTAGTTTTTTTTGGAAAGCACATTTCATCTCATTTAAAACGCTGAATATAAGGGGGGGGGGGGGGACAGCAATACTCGCAAATGAATTGACAAGACAGAGAGGATTTACTAGTTTTAATGGGACTGGTATTATGAACGGTCCACATTTCAGATTATGTAACCCCTGATATAAAACATACTCAAGACTCAAAAGAAAAAAACATACCATTCTCTTCAAATGCAACTGAATAAAACAATACAAAAATTGAAAACAAATACAAAGACCAGTTTGAAACTAGTCACGATCTTGAAAAGAATGATGCTCCTCAACACAGCATCATAACACGTCACCGGGCAAATGACAGATAGTTGTTGTGCTTAATCCCGAAGTCTGCTAAATATTTGCAGGAAACTTCAATGTTTCACCAGTCAATTCAATCAAGAAAACCGTACGTGTTTTCCTCTATGGGGATGCTCAGTTGAGTCTTTTCTTTTCTTGTCCTCTGCATCCCACAATGCATTCCGAACAAACCGCGATGCTGCATCTTTGTCCAGACGTGCAGCTTTTCTTTTGTCCGTGATCTCTTTGACTTTGTTCATGTATGTCCTGATCCTATCCTGTGAGGTGAAGGGGGATGTTAGTTCCCTTCTCAATTAGTCGATAAAAACAGTAAACTATCCTTCATAAACAATGCAATTTACCTTCACATACTGCATTTCTGTTCACAGATTTAATACATGCCCCGTATAATAAAAATAAAGTTCTAGTTTAAATTTAAGTTGAGCTCTATAGACTGAATTTGTGGCATAAAGTGGATTATCACAGAAAAAAAAAAAGTTGCTATGAAACTAGTGATTAAAATCACTTTGCACCTAGTCTGTGCAAAATTATATCCAATATTTGAACAGTTTTCATGACCGTGATCACCATTTGTGACCAGTGTTGTGCAAAAATTTCATATTATAGGAAAAAATATATAAAAAAATAAAGTACAGGCAATTATTTACTGTGGTAATCCACATTGTCACAAATGCTGCTGATGAATTTTTACTTAAATTAAACCTAAAACATAAGTAAAATGACAAACTTATCTTACCAGCTCTTGTTTAATCGCATGGTCTTTCGGATTGACTCCTTGTGTCACCAGATACACTGAGAGGGAAAGTTAAATCTGGTCATAACCTGTTAACTTTCATTACACGTGACGTGAAAGTAGGTGTGCGCGATATATATCGTCTGCGATAATATCGTAACTGTTGTTTTAACGATGTGCGATTTGACATTATCGAGTATTTTGAAAAAACCATTCAAACCCATCCCTACAGAGCGCCCGCATACATTACGTGAAGTATAGAGTAGTGCGTGTGCGCATTTAGTGTTTTCTTTCACTGCATGATTCAGACTATTAAAATGCATTTAGAATTATCACAAATTCAAGACAATGATGACAGAAAATTTATATATTTATACCACTTCGTATAGTTACTAAATTTCACACGAAGCGTGCCGTTTTTCTCCAAAAATTACCATGATTACAAATGTGACATTGAATTCAATAAACAATAAGTTAATTAAGAGACTTACGTTTTAGACACCATATTGCTTGTTTTGCTCTATTTCGCCAACAAAAAACATTCCAAACACAGCCACAGCACAGTTTTGTGTCTCTGAGCAACATGACGGCGTTTCGTTCTTGAATGAATCAACCGTTTAAAGGATTCGTTTCAGTCGCAATGACTCAGTCATTAACAGTGATTTGGCCAGTGGTTCCCTTTTCGTTTTGATTTTTCCTGTTTTTTTAATCATTTCAATATCAGTATTCAACGTTTTTTTACCGTTTATATACAAAACAATTATGCATTGTAATGGCAGGTAAATGCATTCATGTCTAGCATTAAACGAAATACATGTGCTGTAACATACAGTCTAATGCACTTCGATTGAAGCTTCTGTGTGATTTCATTTGCTTGTAACAGCACACATGTCTTAGTATTCTAATTCCTATTAAATGTAGACATTTGACTTCAAAAGGTAATGGAAACGTTTAGAAAAAAAGGGCTTTATAAAGGGAAACAATGCCCATAAACCAAAAACCGTTTAAAAGTATGGAAAGATTCATTTTATCAGATATGACAACTGAACACCACCCAGAATATGAAGAATATCAAACACTTTAGGAGTCAGCTCTTCGGCAGTCTTTAAGATACCAGCATGATAACACACTCAGCAAAATATCGTCATCGATAAAGTCCCAGAAAATATCGAGATATTCTTTTTTGTCAATATCGCACACCCCTACGTGAAAGCAAACCATGAAGGTGTAAATCTTACTCCAGAACATTGAGTTGAGGGCATATGCAGACATCAGATCCAATTTAGCTCGATCAAGAGGATCCATCTTAAATCAGGTACAAAAAGATTTGAAAAAATAAGCCATTCATATGTGATAATGTTCATATAACTGCTCATTTGTGCATTTGCTTTCACATACTTTCAGCAGATTGTGACTTCTGGATACGGACACGAGCGTTTGGACCATATTCTGGACAGAGCTCAAAGAGGAATCAAAATCATTCAGGTTTTCCTCAATTTCAGTGGGATTATCCTCTGCTGGACCATCATCAGCCATCGTATGAACACACTGAAAACATAATGATATATTATTCAAAATTATTTCATATAAATCAAGAGTTCCTACCAATGAATTTAGTTTGTGGGTTTTTAAATTAAAAACATGCACTAACAAAGACCAACTTCAAACTATATTTCATAACTGAGCATAGCTGAAAAACTAAAAAAATCCACGACTTCTCCATGATATTTTATGATTTTATTAACTTGACTTTTTTAGGCCTGGAAATGTAAATTATGATACTTGACTATATGTGGGCATACATAACAGATGATTAAAGACACCCTAACCCAGATTATGTTAACGCTGTAGCATTATATATCACTCGAAGCATATCAAACTAATAATAAGTATAAAACATACGAGATTATAACAAGTAGAGTCCAGCTTTTTCCACGTGCGTTAGTGACTGCGTGTAATAAAAGCACATTTAGTGTCGCTGACTGAAAAAATCAATGAGACGCCATCGAAGACAGCTCATTAAACACTTATTAAAATCATTGTTACGCATAAAACAAGTCGATGTTATTTATAAAGCTCTTACCTGTAACCACACGCGACACTGAGCCTTCACTGAACACAGAAAAAAAACCGCGGGCCGGTTTCAAAAATAAAAGCATGCACAAAGTAACAGTAACTTCTTCTTCTTCTTCTTCTTCATGTTTTATGACGGGTGGCATCCACCGTTAAGGTGCATTACCGCCACCTACTATACTGGAGTGTGGACCAGAGTGACTGACAGAACTTATATATATAACATATAACCCGTGTGGGAAGGGAAAGTTATTTTTAAAAGTTATGCATTACAATATTGTGTTACTCCATTAAAAAGTAACTAATTACGGTACTTCGTTACTTTTTATGGAAAGTAACGTGTTACATTACTTTTGCATTACTTTCGCGTTACTTTTTAAATATAAACAGGGCTTGATTGTTTTTAATATAAGAAGTTCTATTTATAGCAAATGTAAAAGCCCTTTCACACCAAAAAGTGTAATGAATAAACCTCAGGCTGAAGCAAAAGTAAATTCACGTCTGTACAGTAAACACAGGAGAAGAATCTTCAGCAATAGTAAACAAAGCACAATTGTTAGTTTCTCGAAAGTCATTTTTGCTTATTAGTATGGATCATCAAAGTTCAGCAGCAAAGACATTGGTTAATAAAAGGGGAAATTTAGATACATTGTAAGTATTTAATTATTGTAGTTGGGTCAATTTGAGTTTGCATCGCAATGTTTTAATTCATTTTGATTAATACTAAATCTGTTTTTGTGAGTGGGATGAATTAATGCACTTTCACATTTAGTCTAGAACTACAGTAACATCAGGTTCACACAGCGCACACAACGCCTCTGTACTCCCGATTTCTCCCGATATGGGGACAGGAGAGCTGTCAGTCAATAAATGGGAAAACAAAGTAACTGGCATTACTTTTTTGAAAAAGTAACTCAGATATTTTCTTGTAAATTAAAAAAGTAATGCTTTACTTTACTAGTTACTTGAAAAAGTCATCTGATTACGTAACTCGCATTACTTATAATGAGTTACCCCCAACACTGATTTTGTAATTATATATATATAGAGAGTATACTATATATATATAGTATATATATAATATTAATATGAAAAATAACAATTTACTGTATATTCTATTTATTGAACCCAGTTCCGCAAGAATACAATTGAAGAATTAATTTCCTGTTGCCGAGATTTGTTTGATTAGTATTCGGTGAGTTCCTTCGAATATTCTCTTTTGTAACATATTGGACATAGAACATGTTCTACTGAATCCTCCTCCTGACAATACTCACACAGACATGTGGGATGTTTTCCAATTAGATGTAATGTCTTATTTAGTCTTGTGTGACCCAGTCTTAACCTTGATGTTATATTTTCCTCCTTGGTACTTCGCCCTGTCTTCCTCATCCTTCCCACTTCTTTCTGGATGTTATAAAGATGTCTGCCTGTACTTCCCTTGTCCCATTTATCTTGCCATTTACTGATGATTTTACTTTTAATTATTGTCTTTATTTCTGCTTATGCAAGTAACTTTACAGTGCACAGTGTTAAATATCAAACATTTTAACTTACAGGGCATTATGCAGTGTGTTTTTTACACTAATACACTAAGTAAATATCACACTAATAATTAACACAGTGCACCTAAACAGTATTTATTACTATAAAAGTAATTGTTTATTGTTCATCCTCCCTGTTGAAAAAAACAGCATATGTTAGGTTAGGTATGTTTTGACGCTGGGATGCTGGTTTAAGCTGGTCTTTGCTGGTTTATGCTGGTCATGTGCTGGTAAAGGACCAGCATAAACCAGCAAAAGCCCAGCTTAAACCAGCAAAGGACCAGAAAGGACCAGCTTAAACCAGCAAGGACCAGCATAAACCAGCAAAAATACCAGCAAAGGACCAGCTTAAACCAGAAAAAGAACCAGCATAAACCAGCAAAAAAACCAGCATAAACCAGCAAAAGACCCAGCATAAACCAGCAAAAGGACCAGAATAAACCGGCAAGGACCAGCTTCTTAAACCAGCTTAAACCATCAAAGGACCATCTTAAACCAGCAAAGTACCAGCTCAAACCAGCAAAGGACCAGCAAAGGACCAGCTTAAACCAGCAAGGACCAGCATAAACCAGCAAAAGACCGCATAAACCAAGAAAGACCGAGCGGAAACCAGCAAAGGACCAGCATTAGCATAAACCACGCACAAGGACCAGCCTTTTTAAACCCGCAAAAGGACCAACCCAGCATTAAACGTTAAAGGCCCCCGCCCACTTAAACCAGTAAAGGGCCAGCTTAAACCAGCAAAGGGACCAGCTTAAACCAGCAAAGGACAGCATAAACCAGCAAAGGACAGCATAAACCAGCAAAGGACCAGCAAAAACCAGCAAAGGACCAGCAAAGGACCCGCATAAACCAGCCCCAAAGGACCAGTTTAAACCAGCAAAGGACCAGCAAAGTACCAGCTTAAACCAGCAAAGGCAGCAAAGGAACCAGCATTACACCAGCAAAGGCCAGCATAAACAAACAAAAGGACCGCTTAAACAGCACAGGACAGCAAAGGCCCAGCATACACCCCGCCCGGACCAGCATAAACCAACAATAGGACAGCTTTAAAACCCCCAACAAAAACGGACCAGCAGAAAGGACTAGATTAACCAGCAAAGACAGCTTAAACCAGCACCGGACCAGCATATAAACCAGCAACGGCAGCTGAAACAGCAAAGAGACCAGCTTAAACCAGCAAAGGACCGCATAAACCAGCAAAGGACCAGCTAAACCAGCAAAGGACCAGCATAAAAAAGCAAAGGACCAGCATAAACCAGCAATAGGACCAGCCAAGGACCAGCATAAACAGCACGGACCAGCATAAACCAAAACAGGGACCAGCTTAAACCAGCAAAGGCCACGCAACGGACCAGCATTTATAAACAGCAAAGGACCCAGCATAAACCAACACAAGGCCACCAGCCAAGGACCAGCATAAACCAGCAAAGGCCAAGCATAAACCAGCAAAGGACCAGCAAAAAACAGCAAAAAACCAGCAAAGGACCAGCATAAAACCAGCAAAGGACCAGCACATGACCAGCATAAACCAGTAAAGGACCAGCTCAAACCAGCAAAGGACTAGCATAAACCAGCAAATGACCAGCTTAGCCAGCAAAGGACCATCTTAGCCAGCAAAGGCCAGCATAAACCAGCAAAGGACCAACAAAAACCAACAAAAGGACCAGCAAAAACCAAAAAAGGACCAGCAAAAACCAGCAAAAAACCAGCAAAAACCAACAAAAAACCAGCAAAAGGACCAGCATAAACCAGCAAGGACCAGCATAAACCAGCCATCCAAGCCGTCAAATAATCATAACTAGAAAAACGCATCATAAATGCTGTTTTTTCAACAGGGTCCTTTTAGCCCACTTCATACGTTGTTTGTTGCTTATAAATTGTGAGGGGAAAAAAAAAAAAAAAGGAAAACAAAACAAAAAAAAAAAAAAAAACGTTTTTCGTATATTGTAGTCCGTATGTTATCTGGATAATTAATTTTTTAAGACAGCTTGGGGACCCGTTTTTATTGTTCATATTAAAGTTTTGATTTGGGTTTTCCCCTGGGAAAAAGCAGGGACTTCTACAACTCTACGGCGTTTAATTTGGCTTGATTATTTAATTTTAAAAGTTTTTTATAAAAGGCGGGGTGGCTGCGCGTTTGTACACCTTATATTTTTTTAAACACGTGTCCCTTTTATAAAAATCATCATGTGATACAATTCCTAAGTTAAGCACAGCCAACCATACCAACTTTATTCAAGTCGCGCCGTTTTTTTACTTCGGAGGGGGGGGGGGGAAGGGGGGGGGGGGGGGGGGGGCCCCAAACAATGGA
>JADLZN010005044.1:0-19330 GCA_018155175.1 Sinocyclocheilus anophthalmus | reverse complement strand
TTTTTATTTTTTGTTATGTTTTGTTATGTTATGTTATGCTATATTATGTTGTTATGTTATGTTATGTTATGATATGTTATGTTAAGGATGTTATGCTATGCTATGCTATGCTATGCTTTGTTATGTTGTTATGTTATGTTATGTTGTTATGTTATGCTATGCTATGCTATGCTATGCTATACTTTGTTTAGTTTAGTTTTGTTTTATGTTTTTTTTTATGTTTTGTTATTTTTTGTTACGTTATGTTTTGTTTAGTTTTGTTATGTTATGTTATGTTATGATATGCTATGCTATGCTATGCTATGTTTTGTTTTATGTTTTTGGTTATGTTTATGTTAGGTTATTATATGTTATAGTTATATTTTTGGGTATAGGTTATGGGTTATGTTTTGTTTTGTCATGCACGTCACGTCACGTCACGTCACGTTGCACTGTCGCGTCGCGGTTTTTATTTTTGCTATGTTATGTTATGTTAGTTATGTATTGATGTGATGTTATGCTATGCTTTGTTTGATGTTTGTGATTTTTTTTGTTATGTTATGCTGGTTTTGTTATGTTTAGGTGTGTTAGTTTGGTTATGTTATGGTATTGCTATGCTATGCTGGTTTGTTTTATGTTTTGTTATTTGTGTTATGTTATGTTATGTTAGTTTTGTTTGTCAGTCTGTCGATTCAGTCATGTTCAAAGTTAGTACGTTACGTTGCGTTGCCATTTGCGGTGTTATTTTTTGCTATGTTTGTGACGTTATGTTGGTTTTGTTGTGTTTTGTATGTTATGTTATGTTGGGTTCTGTTTATTTATGCTATGTATGCTAGGCCTATGTAGACTTTGGTTAGTTTAGTTTGTTTATGTGTTTTTATATGTTTGTTAGTTTTGGTCCGGTATCTTTTGGGTTTGTTATGTTTGTTATGTTGTTATATGTTATGTTTGTTATGCTATGCTATGCTATGCTATGCTATGCTATGCTTTGTTTAGTTTAGTTATGTGAATGTTATGTATGTTGTTGTTTGGTTAGGTTATGTTAGCTATGCTATGTATGCTTGCTATGCTTTTTGTTTTGTTTTGTTTTATGTTTTGTTATTTTTGTTATGTTATGTTATGTTTTGTTATATGTTATGTTATGTTATATGTTATGTTATGTTATGTTTTGTTTTGTTTTGTTTTGTTTGTTTTGTTTGTTTGTTTGGTTTTGTTTTGTTGTGTTACGTTCTGTTATGCTTTTTTTTTTTTTGTTTTGTTTTGTTTTATGTTTTGTTATTTTTTGTTATGTTATATGTTATGTTACGTGACATTGCGTTGTGTTTTGTTTGTTATTTTTTGTTATGTTTGTTTTGTTTGTATGGTATGTTATGTTATGTTATGGTATATGTTTTATGTTATGTTATTTTTTGTTTTAATTTTTTTGGCTAGTGCGCTTAAAAAATTTTTGCCTGTTGATGCTATGCTATGATATGCTATGCTTTGGTTTGTTTTGTTATGTTTTATGTTTGTTATTTTGTTGTTAGGTTTTGTCAGTTATGTCATGTATGATACGTTACGGACGTTGCGTTGCGGTTTTACTTTTTTGTTGATTTTTTTTGTTATGTTATGTTATGTTATGTTACAGTATGTTATGTTATGTTATGTTATGTTATGTTAGATTATGCTAGATTATGTTGTTATGTTATGTTATATGTTATGTTATATGTTATATGTTATGTTATGTTATGTTATGTTATGTTATGTTATGTTATGTTAGTTATGTTATGTTATGCTATGCTTTGTTTAGTTTAGTTTAGTTTTGTTTTATGTTTTTTTTTATGTTTTGTTATTTTTTGTTACGTTATCTTTTGTTTTGTTTTGTTATGTTATGTTATATGTTTTATGTTATGTTATATTATGCTATGCTATGCTATGCTATGCTTTGTTTTGTTTTGTTTTGTTTTGTTGTGTTGTGTTTTGTTTTGTTGTGTTGTGTTTCGTTGTGTTTTGTTTTGTTTTATTGTGTTTTGTTGTGTTTTGTTTTGTTTTGTTATGTTATGTTATATGTTTTATGTTATGTTATATTATGCTAGGCTATGCTAGCTGTTTTGTTTTGTTTTATGTTTTGTTATTTTTTGTTATGTTATGTTATGCTATGTTATGTTATGTTTTATGCTATGCTATGTTATGTTTTATGCTATGCTATGTTATGTTTTATGTTATGCTATGTTATGTTATGCTATGTTATGTTACGTCGTTACGTTGCGGTTTTTTTTTTTTTTTTTTTTTTTTGTTTGTTTTGTTTTGTTTGTTTTGTTTTGTTTGTTTTGTTTGTCTGTTTTGTGATGTAGGCTCTGCTATAGTGGTTATGCTATGTATGAGTAGTTATGTTATGTTATGTTATTTATGATATTGCTATGCTATGCTATGCTATACTTTGTTTAGTTTAGTTTTGTTTTATGTTTTTTTAATATGTTTTGTTATTTTTTGTTACGTTATCTTTTGTTTTGTTATGTTATGTTATGTTATGATATGCTATGCTATGCTATGCTATGCTATACTTTGTTATGTTATGTTATGTTATGTTACGTTATGTGTTACGTTGCGGTTTTTTTTTTTTTTTTTTTTTTTTGTTTTGTTTTGTTTTGTTTTGTTATGCTATGCTATGCTTTGTTATGTTATGTTATGTTATGTTAAGTTATGTTGTTGTTTGGTTGTGTTTTGTTTGTTTGTTTTGGTTGTTGTGAGTATGTTATGTCCTGTTTTGCTATGCTATGGCTATTACTTTGTTTTATGTTAGTTTATGTTATGTTTTTTTTATTATGTGTTGTTATTTTGGATTACGTTATCTTTGTTTTGTATGTTATGTTATGTTATGATGAAGGGCTAATGCTATGCGATGCTATCTATGCTATGCTATGCTTTGTATTGTTCTGTTATGTTAGTTGTATGGGATGTTAGGTTATGTATGTTATGTTATGATGTTACGTTCGTTTACGGTTGCGGTTTTTATTTTTGTTAGTTTTGTGAGGTTTGTTTGTTTTGTTTTGTTTTGTTTTGTTATGTTTAGTATGGTTAGGTTAGGTCTGTCTGTTATGTTAGTTATGTTAGGATATGCTAGGCTAGTGCTATCTATGCATGCTTGTTATGTTATGTAAGTTCTTACGTTACGTTACGTTGCGTTGTGTTTTTGTTCGTTGTTTATTGTATGTATATGTATGTTTGTTAGTTGTGTTGTTTGTTTTTTGTCTTGTTTGTTTGTTTTGTATGTTATGTTTTTATGTTATGTGTTATATGTTATGTTATGTTATATGTTATGATATATGTTATGTTTTGTTATATGTTATGTTTTGTTATTTATAATACGCTCATGTTATGTTATTTATAAATCATAAATATAGACCAATTTGTAGCAGACGTCACTGTTACGTCACTTGCAGCTGCACGCGCATAGCGGTGGCAGAAAAACACTAAACGGGTAAAATACATGGAATAAGAGAAAAAATGTATTGTTGTGCCTTTGATGTCAAGATCGGAATGCAAATAATTTTTATAGAATAATGTCGTCAAAGACGCCATTTGAAGCTAAAGGTAGACGTTTAAACGGACAGACTGTGGATGAAACCTGCTATGATTAACCTACTTTTAAAGTATACATTTGATTTAAACAATAGGTCTATATAATATTCATATAGGGAACATATTGTATTAGCCCTTTCAGTTGAAATACATGCATGAAATACTACAAACCCAATTCCTAAAAAGTTGGGACACTGTACAAATTGTGAGTAAAAAAGGAATGGAGTAATTTACAAATCTCATAAACTTATATTCTATTGTGAATAAAATATAACATATCAAAAGTTGAAAGTGAGACATTTTGAAATGTCATGCCAAATATTGGCTCATTTTTTATTTCATGAGAGCTACACATTCCAAAAAAGTTGGGACGGGTAGCAAATAGAGGCCGGAAAAGTTAAATGTACATATAAGGAACAGCTGGAGGACCAATTTGCAACTTATTAGGTCAATTGGCAACTTGATTGGGTATAAAAAGAGCCTCTCAGAGTAGCAGTGTCTCTCAGAAGTCAAGATGGGCAGAGGATCACCAATTCCCCCAATGCTGCGGCGAAAAATAGTGGAGCAATATCAGAAAGGAGTTTCTCAGAGAAAAATTGCAAGAGTTTGAAGTTATCATCATCTACAGTGCATAATATCATCCAAAGATTCAGAGAATCTGGAACAATCTCTGTGCGTAAGGGTCAAGGCCGGAAAACCATACTGGATGCCCGTGATCTTCGGGCCCTTAGACGGCACTGCATCACATACAGGAATGCTACTGTAATGGAAATCACAACATGGGCTCAGGAATACTTCCAGAAAACATTGTCGGTGAACACAATCCACCGTGCCATTCGCCGTTGCCGGCTAAAACTCTATAGGTCAAAAAAGAAGCCATATCTAAACATGATCCAGAAGCGCAGGCGTTTTCTCTGGGCCAAGGCTCATTTAAAATGAACTGTGGCAAAGTGGAAAACTGTTCTGTGGTCAGACGAATCAAAATTTGAAGTTCTTTTTGGAAAACTGGGACGCCATGTCATCCGGACTAAAGAGGACAAGGACAACCCAAGTTGTTATCAGCGCTCAGTTCAGAAGCCTGCATCTCTGATGGTATGGGGTTGCATGAGTGCGTGTGGCATGGGCAGCTTACACATCTGGAAAGACACCATCAATGCTGAAAGGTATATCCAAGTTCTAGAACAACATATGCTCCCATCCAGACGTCGTCTCTTTCAGGGAAGACATTGCATTTTCCAACATGACAATGCCAGACCACATACTGCATCAATTACAACATCATGGCTGCGTAGAAGAAGGATTCGGGTACTGAAATGGCCAGCCTGCAGTCCAGATCTTTCACCCATAGAAAACATTTGGCGCATCATAAAGAGGAAGATGCGACAAAGAAGACCTAAGACAGTTGAGCAACTGGAAGCCTGTATTAGACAAGAATGGGACAACATTCCTATCCTAAACTTGAGCAACTTGTCTCCTCAGTCCCCAGACGTTTGCAGACTGTTATAAAAAGAAGAGGGGATGCCACACAGTGGTAAACATGGCATTGTCCCAACTTTTTTGAGATGTGTTAATGCCATGAAATTAAAATCAACTTATTTTTCCCTTAAAATTATACATTTTCTCAGTTTAAACATTTGATATGTCATCTATGTTGTATTCTGAATAAAATATTGAAATTTGAAACTTCCACATCATTGCATTCTGTTTTTATTCACAATTTGTACAGTGTCCCAACTTTTTTGGAATCGGGTTTGTATTTAAACATAACATTTTACATAACATTTACCTATTTTATCTCACAAATCTGACTTTTTTTTTCTCAGAATTGCAAGATATACTCCTAGTTTGTACTTATAACTTTATTCAATGTGAACAATTGCGAGTTTGTCAATTAATGAGGGAAAAAAGACAGAAGTTTGTTTGTTTGTGGTTATGTTATGTTATGCTATGCTTTATGTTGTTATGTTATGTTTACTTAAGTAAAAGTACAGAAGTACTTGCTTTTAAAAGTATTTAAGTACCAAAAGTAAATTTCCTTTTTTATGTCAATGCACTGTTTTATTGTACGTAAAATACTTGCAATCCTTCTGATGCAACTTAGAATACATTACACACATAGTTAGCGTGTAGTATCTTTGGAATAAAGAGCTTTTAGAATGTAAAAAAACCTATGGGGGGAAAAATTAACACCCTATACCCACCCCCACAAAATCAGGATGGTAGTGATCTCACACATCTCTGACAGTGTGTGCACACATCTGTGTAGCCATTCATCCACATTTGAACAGAGTGGACAGTGGAATCCTGTAAATACAGAGTGATAAGGAAGATAAAAAAATCAAACCTGCTTTAAAATGCAGCAACACAACTGTAGCTGTATAACTTTACAACAGCAACACTGCTTTAACAAAAAAGCAAAACAGCAAGACCTATTTGACATCAAAACAAAAATGATAAAATGCTGTCTAATGGCTCTCGCTGTTCTTTGATGTCACACACAGAACAGTCTGTGCAGTGCTGCAAGTCCAACACCTATTGTGTTTTATTAGGAGACGCACAACAGTTCTTCTGTGGTTTTATAGGTAATATTTTCACGTACACAATTTAGCAAAATAAGACAATATGGTGTCTAATATAGTACCACAATATTAACTTCTTATTATTGAATGTTGTAAATAAATATCACGTTTGCAACTGGGCAGTGTTCAAAAAATGCTGGGAAATCTCTTCATAGCCCTACAAGAGTGACTACTGATAGACTGTCTAAAGAAAAGTTATGTTTTAGAGAAGAAAAAAATCACCCACTGACTTTCAAAGCTGCTACAGAGTAACGACTTTCTACTTTGAGGATCTTGATAGAAATGTAGTGGAGTGAAAAGTACAATATTTGTCTTTCAAATGTAGTGGTTAAAGTCATAAGTTTCCAAAAAAAAATAATACTCAAGTAAAGTACAAATACTCAAAAAGTGTACTTAAGTACAAAACTCAAGTAAATGTACTTAGTTACTGTCCACCTCTGGCTATGCTATGCTACGCTACGTTGCGTTGCATTATGTTTTGTTTTGTTATATGTTATGTTTTGTTATTTATAATACGCGCATGTTATGTTATTTATAAATCATAAATATAGACCAATTTGTAGCAGACGTCACTGTTACGTCACTTGCAGCTGCGTGCGCATTGTGGAGGGAAACGAGTAAAATCCATGGAATAAGAGAAAAAATGTATTGTTGTGCCTTTAGATGTCAAAGACGCCATTTGAAGCTAAATGCAGACGTTTAAACAGACAGACTATGGATGAAACCTGCTATGATTACCCTACTTTTAAAGCATACATTCGATTTAAAATAGGTCTACATAATATTCACATATGGGACGTATTGTATTAGCCCTACAGTTACAGTATGAAATACAGATGAATACTATTTAAACTTATTTAACACTTGTACATAACATTTACCAGTTTATCTCACAATTCTGACTTTTTTCTGCTAATGCAAGTATATCTCATAGTGCGGACTTTAAACTTTATTCAGTCAACAATGCGAGTTTTGAGTTTGCATTCGGGGGAAGGAAAAAAAAAGCCAGAAGTGTGGGATTATAAACTAAAAAAGAAAGAATGACGAGTTGATTTTTCTTACCAGAATTGTGAGAGATAATCTCGGAATTGCAAGAAAAAGTCAGAATTTTGAAATATAAACTCAGTTACATTTTTAAAAATTATTTTATTCCATGGCTTGAATAGTAGCCACAAAAACGTCATCACTGTTTGCAAACACTGAAACTGGTCTATATGACATTATGTTGACCAATATGTGAGGTAGTTTGTGTTTTGAAAACCAAAAACCTCACAAATGGAAGATCACTGAAAATACAGCCAGAAAGATTTTTTTTTGCACACATATGTTGCTGCACAAACAGATGTGACTCTACTTCATCTATCACACAAAGTCCAGATCTTAAGAATAGCAGATCGTGGTTGTGTTTTCTCGTCAGGCCCGGTCTCTGTGGTTCTGATTGTCGGGCGTTTGCTCTGAGGGCCGCAGCCGAACGTCTGAAGGCTCGTCCCGTCTCACGCAGCGGCTGTGAGAGGCCTCTAGCTGTCTTTGATTTGATGTGATGATTTCTTCGGTCCGTTCCCATGATGCCTGTGTGAGCGCTCCATTTATCATCTCTTTACTGTTAGACAGACAGATTTTCTAGCTGACTGCATGAAAAGCTGCCGAGTACATAAATTAGACAGAAAGAGAGAGACTGAATGACAAACATCTGAAGCTCATTTCTGTTGTAGAAATTTATCAGGATCCAAAATTAGGGGGTAAGCATTTAATGGCATAGAGACCTTTTTAATACCCCCTGCCCCGTTAAAATGATCTCGTGTACTTTAGTGAATTTAATTTAATTTAATTTAATTTAATTTAATTTAATTTAATTTATTAATTGTATTTAAGTTAAGTAATTTATTTAATTAAGTGATTTATTTAATTTTAATTTCATTTATTTATTGTATTTATTGATGTATTTTATTTTATTTTAATGTATTTTAATTTATGTTAATTATAAACATAAGTTTATTTGTGAATTTGTGTTTAACAATCTTACACAATGTTACCAATACTATCAATATAATATAATATATAAAAACATCATAAACAAATAAACAATGTATACAATAAACAAACAGATAACAATCAATCTTATTTTTAATGTTTTCAAAGAAATTAATATGAACATTTGTATTTTATAATATATTAGTTTTAAGAATAGTAATGTTAAAACTCATGCGCATAATAAATTCAGTCGGGAATTGTTTTATGCATGATTCGTAGTTAATATAATAATTATGAGAGCAGAAAAAAAGGATAATTTTTTTTTAATTTCGACATTGTGAAAAAAGCCTTGTGTAATCATGCAAACCAATGCATTATTCCTCAATTATGGGGTAAAATATTTTTAATAGTTTGTATAGTGTTAGTTAAGTTAGATTGTATTATTTATTTATTTTTTAATAATATGACATTAGTTTTAATTATAAATTTGTACCATCCCATTGCTATAATCACCACATTGTCCAATATATGAGGTTCTTTTTAATGGTGTAGTTAAAAAAGCTTTATATTGCTAAAATATAAACAATTTAATATATATTAGTAATGCATTTATATTTATTTGCTCATAAACCACTCTTATGTGGTGCATCAACTTTTAAAAACATGTCATACGTGTCTATTATGAATTTATGTAACAGATTGTAATAGATCTGAGAGCAGAAAAAGTCTTTTCATTTAGACATTATGTCAAAAGAAGACTGTAATCATGCAAACCAAACAAGGCCAAACACACTCGAGGATCCTTCCAACCCACTTTATTCAATTAAGCACAGCAGTGGAACTCACATTGACTTTTATTTTGCATCTAAAACCGAAGATTAAACACATTTTCAGTGGATGTCAGCATCATTAATTTTAATGATCCAGCGGTGCGCTGAACGCCGATGGCAGGTGGAAAACCTCTGCTGCCCCATTTTCCCATGCCCTATGCCTCTTTAAAGCTGCATCTCAAAGAGGTATATGCATAGGAAAAAGGAACAGCGAGTGGAGTCGGCCGGACGGGAGACCTCGGACGAGAGAGACAGGGAGAAACACATTAATAAAACATAATTACAATGCTCAATGTGAAGGAAAAAATACAGTGAAGCCTTACAAATAAAGCTCGATGCCATAGAAGAACCATTTCTGGTTCCCCAAGAACCCGTCCAGTAAGCGTACTAGAACAACCATTTCTTCGTGTGCAATTTAATTTCAATTAAATTTTATTATTTTATTTAAATTTTATTTAATTTTTTTAATTAATTAATTTTATTTAATGTAATTTTATTTTATTTTATTTTATTTTATTTATTAATTTTTTTAATTGTAGTAGTAAATAATTAAAATAATAAATTAAGAGAAAAAACAAAAACTTTGACTAATGATAATCTATTAATAAAATTAATTAATTGTTATTATTTTACAATAATAGTACACTCAGAGCACCAAACATTTGACTATTTTATTATTTTATTTATTTATTTTTATTTTATTTTTAAATAACCGTTTTACGAGTGCAATTAAATAAATGAAATAAATTATTAATAATAAACAATAAACTCATGAGCAAACAAATAATTTGACCTAATAATAATTATATTAATACTTTTATTTTTTTTTTTATGTTATTTTTGATTTATTTATTTTAACCTTTGTTTATAATGGAAAGGTTTTTCATGGAACCATCAATGCCAATGAAAAACCTATTTTTTGTAAGTATAATAAATAATAGCAAGCTCATGAGCAACAAACGTTTGACAATTTAATTTAATTATAAATCCTAAACATATAAGCTTTTAATTACTGATTTTTGAGTTTGCATTTTAACCATCTTATGACTATAGACACTATGTTGACCAATATATAAGCTAGTTTGTGTTTTTATAGTTTTGCTAGTTAATCCTGTCATAATCCACCCACACATTTAACTCTTAACTCTTTTTAATAGTGCAGTAAAAAGGCTTTATATTACCAAAGCATTATAATATGGTTGTGCATATGCTTCCCCTCGTACTGCACTGCTCAAACTAAACGCATGTGCATGCAAACTCCGCTATAATCATCAGAAAGCCAGTTAAACTGCTCATATTGAGGTTAAAAAGAAGCATGTCTTACCCGACGCCGCAGCAGGACCGTCTCCTCCTGAAGACTCTTCCTCTGGGATTTTATTCCTCAGGCGAGACCTTGAAGATGTTTCAGAGAGACACAGTAACTGAGTCTCGGCCCTCCTCTCCTCCTCCGCCTCCTCCGGCTCCTGTAATCTTCAGCTGGGCACAAAAACAACCCATTGTGAAGCGTGTGAGGGATGGCATTGGTTGGCACAGCTGTTTCGGTCCGGCAGATGGTGGGCTATCTGAAGCAGAGGTTTAGGGACAGAGTGTTCCTGATGGCTCCAGTGTTTCTTATCTGTCAGGGTCTCCAAGAGGAGAGAAGCTCCGTCTCCCATGATTCAACACTCTCAAGGACCCAGACAAGGCCTGTTGGAGGGGAATGAGGACACACACACACACTATTTTCATAATTGACACTATTTTCCTAATTAATGCGCAGTGCTTGTCACAATCTGTATTGTTAAAAGCGCTATATAAATAAAGATGACTTGACTTGACTTGACTCACACAGACACACACACACACACACACACACACACACACACAGACAGACAGACACACACACACACACACACACACACACGCACACACACACACACACACACACAAATGGCCACAGGAACAAACACACACACATCACTCACAAACACACACACACACTTATCAATCACACACACACCACACCACCCACACACACACACACCACAAATCATTACTCACTCACCACACACACAAACACACACTACACATCACTCACTCACCACACACACACAACACTCACTTACACTCACTCACACCACACACACACAACGCACACACTACTCACTCAACACCCACACACACACACACACACTCTATTTCTCTCTCTCACACACACACACTCCCACACTCACTCACTCACACACACACACACACACTCCATTATCCACTCACTCACCAACACACACACACACACACTCACACACTCACTCACACACACACACACACACACACACACACACTCACACACTCACTCACACTCACACACACACACACACACACAACACAACCACACACACCACTGATGCGTTCAGGCATGTCAAGGTCAACACCGAGCTATGTCAAGGTCAACACCGAGCTCAATGGAGAAATACGAGCGAGTGTTGGAGTGTTTTGACCCGGGTCTCTGCGTTCATACATTAGAGCTGATTATAGCTGATGCTTCTCATATAGGATGACTGTAAATATTCTTCAGCTATATTTACTGCTGTTGAGGGCACATGCTCACTACAGAGGGTCTGGTGTGTGAGATGTGCTTTTATCAGGTCAGTCTGACATACAAGTGTTATATATTATTTCCAGTCAGGAGCATATGAGTGAACATCATGAAAACATGTTCACAAGCAGGTTTTACACCAACATCAAAAGAAAGAAAAAGTGTATGATTTTTGTATTATATTAAACATATAACATTTAACTTTTATTTGTTTGTTTATTTATTAGCGTGCAGACATGCATTTTTGCATGTATATCTGCATTATTTATTTATTTACATATTATGTGTATTATATTATATTATTTGTAGGTGTATTTATAACCACTACTGTGTTTTTTATCATTCACATTATTCTCATGAGATTCTCATTGCTATAATTAGTTTATTACAATTTATGCATTTATTTATGCATTATTCATTCATTCATTTATATATTTTTTGCTCATTAATTAATTCAAACATTTTATTTTATTTATTTGTTTATTTTATGCATAATTCATTCATTCATGCATGCATTTTCTGACCAAATGCTGTTTCACTATTGAATTGTTTTTGTTATTTCCAGTATTCTCATTAGATTATCATTGCTATAATTTTTTTTTATTACAATCATTATAAATGTAAGGCAGTAAAACACATACTGTTATGTATAACTACTTTAACATTTTAATATATCTTTATTTGCATTAAAGTAATAATGAGGCTGTGCTTAGTTCTTACGGAAATAGTGTCAATGCAAAAAAATTAAATAAATAAGAAAGAAAGAAAACACATTGGTCCTAAATAAAATCAGGCCTCATTTTCTTTAAGTAAAAACACAATTTCTTAATTCTTTATTTTGACCCTGGAAATCTCACATTTGTTTCCTCAAGAGTTTCAGAAGAGATGTTATTCAGATTCACTTTATAACTCTATTCTCTTACTCTATGACAACTATTGACTTATTTGTCTGTTTTTTCTCTCTCTCCTACTTTTAGGTGGCATCTGAGAGAGAGATCACACTGAGAAACAAACGAGAACTACATTCATCTTGTAAGATATCAGCAATAACATTTGATTTAATAACATTTCATTTGATTTCATTGTATTATCTTTGTATATCATTTAGATCTGAAAGGTCTGATTTTTAATGTTTCTGAAAGAAGTCTCTTTGCTCACCAAGGCTGTTTTTAACGTCAAAAATACAGTAAAAATTGTGAAATATTATTAGAATGTAAAACAGCTGTTTTCTAAGTGAATCCTGGTAAAACAATGTAATGTATTCAGTGATGCGAGCTGTATTTTCGCAATCATTACTCCAGTCGTCAGTGTCACTTGATCCTTCAGACATCAGGTTATAAATATGCTGATTTGCTGCTCGAGAAACATTTCTGATTATTATCAATGCTGAAAACAGCCGTGCTGCACAATATTTAGTGGAAACCGTGATGCATTTTATTTTTCAGGATTCACAGATGAATAGAAAGTTCATCAAAAGAACAGCATTTATTTGAAATATAAATCTTTTGTAACATTATAAATGTCTTCACTGGCACTTTTGATCAAAGTAATGCATCTTTGCAGAATAAAAGTATTAAAAGTACAGGCTTTAACACTCATACAAACTCTAAGCTCTTTCTCGATCAGAGGCTGCCATCTAACCTCAGTGTTTGAGCTCTGGGCAGTGTTTTATTCCCCGTCAGTGTTTTGCCAGATTTCACAACAGAAGCACAGATATGCCGAGCGCAGCAGGAATGTGTGTTTTTGCAGCTTTGCAATAAATCCAGCCGTCTGAAGTCAACATCCACAAGCAGCAAAGCACTTCACACTCATCCATCATCAAACTCTTTAAACTGTGTGTCCGGAAAGATCACTTTCACTTTTAGCCCACTTCACATCTGTTCTTTAGAGGAAAATGCTGCTCGGATGTTTCGCTTTCATAGTTCAGAAAATAAAATATAGATACAGCTATTAAAATATATTTATTTATAACTACATTTTAAATGTCTCAATTTGTATATCATCCAAAACTACTTGTATATTCGGGAAAGAAAAAAAAAAGATTTAAAAAAAAACATGGTATTAGAATGCATGTAATCTTCGGGCAATTTTTAAAATATATACTAATATATATTATCCAAAATCAATTCTTTTTGGACCTTTCAAGAGTATATTTTATTTTCTATTTGGAACACTGAGGCGCGTTGGACTTTATTTTTTATTTTTTTTGAAAATATTATTTCTTAAACTGTGCTGTTTATTTAGCATATTTTCTGCATATATATATATAAAGTTTTGCCCAAAATTTATTTTATGATTGAAAATTTTCTTGCCCCATGAAGTACATTTTATAGTATATGTCAGCATTTAAAGGGTTAAATATTGTGATATTTTCCAAAATATATTTTAAGATTCACCAATTTTAAATCTGGAAATTTAAATTTTCTTGCCCCTTGAAGTACATTTTATAATATAACTCAACATTTGAAGGGTTAAATGTTGTAATTGGCTTAAAAACACCATCGCAATTTATTTAGCATAATTTATGCATGTATTTTGGAAAGGGAAAAAAATAAGTGTAAATATATTTATTCTCCAAAATAAAAAAAATTTTGGCTTGCTTTTTTTTTTTGGCAATTTTAAAATATTTTTTTATGTAAATATATTTGTATTTTCCAAAATTAATTTTAAGATTTAAATATTTTATTATCTTGACACTTGAAATAAATTGTATAATATATATTGCCATTAGAATGGTTAAATGTATTTTTCTTTTCTTAAGCCGTCCTGTTTATTTAGTGCATATTATACAAATATTTTGGCCAGATTTTAATTTTTTTAAAATGTTTTGTCATGCAACTAAAAAATAATGTGGCGCTCATCTGATCGCTTGATGAGAAATAGTTCAGTATTGAGACTTTTGAGGAATGCAACATCATTTTGAGACAATATCTGTGCTAGTTTTGTTTCTTTATCACTCCACAGTTTTTCTTCTCACAAGATGCAATCATTCCCATCAGTTATGTGCTGCATTCATGTAGTGCGTGTGATAATGTGTGTGTTCGTCATCACGGAGACGACTGGACTCTGTTTAGTCTGAGCGTGATTATCTCAAGGCCGTGTTCCTGTCAGGCCTGAAAACATGTTTGTGAAGCCTCAGTAACTGTGAGATGTTTGTTCAGTGAAATGTGCTCGATTAGAGGTTGTCAGGTGCATTTACACCCACAGATCCTCAGCGTTACAGGACCGTCCTGATGCTGCAGGAGCACCTTTGGACTAAAAGCTTTTAAAGATTCATCAGCGCTGAGCATCAAACATTCATCAGGCTTCATTAAGTGCTCTCGCGTCACCTTTGCTTGTTCATGTGCTGAGGATCAGAGAACAACAGAAAGACAAAAGACAGTCTTTGTTAGAAACCTCATCCGTTTCTCAAGCAGAAATGTTACTAAAGTCATTAAAGTAACATTCCGAGTCGCGCATGTTACTGTGTAACAGTTCTAGGAATGTACAGATGCTACTTTTGTATCACGTGGTTGAAACATCAGAAGTGTTTCTTCTCAAAGATGAATCATCAGTATGTTGCATTTATATTCTGAGTATATACTGTCTGTATTTATAATAAGAGAGACCAGGGCTAGTTGTCACACTTTTCTTTCACGCCAATTATTATTTCTGTGTTGACACAAAACGTTAACATACAAAACTGCTAATATTTCCATCATTACTTTCCAGGAAGATAGGATGCAGTTCAAGACATGTTGAACACCACAGAGGGGCATGCTGACTATATGGGGTAAGTTGTCACAATATCTGTATCAGCAATATTTGTCCACTCTTCTGAGCCATTAAAGGAACTGATTGTGACTGATTTGTTTTATGGCAAAAAAATTAATAAATAAATAATTGTAGATATATGTCAAATAAACAGCATAATCTCCAAATGAGGAATTATATTATTTATAGATAGTAATTATAGTATTATTCATATTAATTATTTTTTTTGAAAATTTTTTTTTTTATTTATGAAGAGTAAAAACTATTTTAACATTCAAATGCTGAACTGTAGTATAAATATCCTTCAATGGCAAGTACATGAAACTTTTCATAGAAAATAATAAAAATATATTTGCGACTATTTACTCAAAAAAATGGCTGTCCAAAATTTATGGTTAAGATATGCTAAATAAACAGCATGGCACATATATATTATATATATTATACGCTACAAATATATTAAATATAAAAAGCATTATGACAAACTATCAAAAATACAATTTAAAAAAAAAAAAAGGATATGTTCAAATCTTTTAAACAATCCAAACTTTTTAATTATATATATATTATAATTATTAATTAAAAATTTTTTATGGCCAGAATTCCTTACTAAATAAATAAATAAATAAATAAAAGTAAATGGTTAAATAACAAAAAATATATTTTGTTTTGTAACTGGAACTTTTAACTGTGAATTTCTAAAGATATAGATACATGACAACTTCATCACATTCATATCCGGATGTGTTTGGAGCGTCAGGAGTCACAGACGGAGATGAAGAGTCCCGGGACTCAACTTACAACAGCCAATCAGTGGGAGGCTGACAGAACGGGGAATACGGGCTGATGTGTAGTGTGGGACCCATGTGTTGTGCCTCTGTGTGTGAGCTGGGTGTGTGTGTCGCTCCTTGCACCTGTGATGTGTGTGTAGAGTGGTGAGCACGTGTGCCCGTGTCGAGTGTGACGTGAAGTGTGATAGTGTGCCTGTGTGCCTGTGTGTAAAGAGAGGGGAGTGTGTGTGCTCTCGTCCGTGTTTGTTGTGAAGCAAAGTTTAATGTGATTGTGTGAGGGAGTGTGGAGTGGTAGCTGTCGACGTGGCCGTGTGTAAATGTGTGTAAGAGAGAGGGGGAGTGTGTGTGTGTGTGATGTGCCCCCAGCCTGGTGTGTGTGTAAGAGAGAGGCGGGCGGTGTTGGGTCACCCCTGGGTGTGTGTGTGTAGTGCGTTGTGTGAGTGTGTGTGCGAGAGACAGAAAGAGGCGGAGAGGTGTGTGTGTTTGTGGGTGTGAGAGAGAGAGAGAGAGAAAGAAAGAGAGAGTGTGTGTGTGTGTGTGTGTGGTGTGTGTGCCTGTGTGGTGTGTTTGTGTGAGTGATGTGTGTGAGAAGAGAGGAGACGTGTGTGTGTGTGTGTGACACCAGGTGAGTGTGTTGTCTTTGTCGTGAGATGGCAGTGGTGTACGAGAAGAGGGCAAAGTGTGTGGTCTGTGTGCTGCTGCCGCCTGTGTGAGCTAACGTGTGTTTGTTGGCTTTGTGTGAGTGGGTATGGAGGAGCAGAGGGAGTGTGTGTGCTGCTATGTCTGTGTGGGTGTGTGTGTGTGTGTGTGCGCTGGTGTGTGTGTGTGTGTGTGTGGTGTTGTAGAAGAGAAAGAAGAGAGGGAGAGAGATGTGTGTGTGTGTGTGAGAGAGAGACAGAGAGGGAGGTGTGTGTGTGTGTGTGAGAGAGACAGACAGAGAGAGAGAGGGGTGTGTGCGTGAGTGCGTGGGTGTGGTGTGGGAGGTGGGAATCACGGAGGTTCTGTGTTTTGGGAGTGTCTTGCCTAAGTGTGAAGTGTGTGTGATGTGAGAGTGTGTGTGTAGATTTCCGTGCTCCTTTATGTTATCACGTAAAATTGATGTGACGACGGCTGAGTGAGTGAGTGAGTGAGTGAGTTTTGTGTCGTGTCGTCGGTATGCCGCTCATGTGTGTGCGTGTGTGCTGTGTGCCTTGCAGTGCGTGTGCGTAGTGTAGACGAAGTCGTGACGTCGTGTGTGCTGATGCTGCTCGGCTCGTTATGTGGAGAGAGAGAGAGAGAAAGGAGAGTGTGTGTTTTTCGGTGCAGTGAGTGCGTGTGAGCCGTGAGTGTGGTGTGAGCTGTAGTGTGTGGAGTGAGTTGATGTGGTGGGGGTGGGACCGTGTGTGGAGGTGTGTGTGTGTGTGTGTGTGTGAGAGAGAGAAAAAGAGAGAGAGAGAGAGAGAGTGTGTTGTGTTGTGTGTGTGTGTGTGAGTGAGTGTGTGTGTGCGTGTGTGTGTGACGAATAGAGAGACAGAAAGAGAGGGAGAATGTGTTGTGTGAGTGTTGAGGAGTCGTGTGTGTGCGTGCGTGTGCACGTAGTGAGCGTGAAGTAGTGAGTGTGAGCGTGGCTTGTGTGGGTGAGAGAGAGAAAGAGATGGAGAGTGTGTGGTGTGTGTGTGTGTGTGTGTGTGTGTGTGTTTAGTTTGTTTTTCTGTGTGTGTGTGTTGGTGGTGTGTGTGTGTGAGAGGTGTGCGTGAGTTTTTGTGACAAATGAGGACATAAATTTGTATAATGACAACGGTATTACATAGGTATTACAAGGAGAAGGTGACATTTCAGGACATTACCCCATGTCCCCACTTTTCAAACGCTTATAAATCACACAGAATGGAGTGAATTGAAAATCTGAAATAGCAGAAAGTTTCCTGTGAGGGGTAGGTTAGGGGTAGGGTTGGTGTAGGGCAATAGAATATACGGTCTGTACAGTATAAAAACCATTACGCTATGGGATGTCCCCACTTTTCACAAAAACAAACCTGTGTGTGTGTGTGTGTGCGTGTGTGCCAGAGGGTGAGTGTCTCTGTGTGTGTGTGTGTGAGGGGAGTGTGAGTGGGAGGTGAGTGAGTGATGTGAGTGAGTGTGTGTGTGTGTGTGTGTGTGTGTGAGAGGAGAGGGAGAGACGAGTGTGTGTGGGTGTGTGTGTGAGAGAGAGACGAAGAGAGGAGAGGTGTGTGTGTGTGTGTGTGTGGTGTGTATGTGTGTGTGTGAGAGAGAGTGTGTTGTGTGTGTGTGTGAGAGAGAGAGAAAGAGAGGTAGAGTGTGTGGTGTGTGTGTGTGAGTGAGTGTGTGTGTTGTGATTATAGATGTGTGTGTGAGTGAGTGAGTGAGTGGGTGTGTGTGTGGGTGAGTGAGTGTGTGTGTTTGTGTCTGTGTGTGTCTGTGTGTGTGTGTGTGTGTGAGAGGGGGAGGGTGTGTGTGTGTTTGGTGTTGTGGTGTGAGAGGGAGACAGAAAGAGAGGGGAGAGTGTGTGGTGTGTGAGAGAGAGACAAGAAGAGGGTGAGTGTGGTGTGTGTGTGTGTGGTGTGTGTGTGCGTGCGTGTGAGTGTGTGCGTGTGCGCGAGTGTGAGTGTCTGTGTCTGTATCTGTGTGTGTGAGTGTGTCAGTGTGTGAGAGTGTGTGTGAGCGTGTGTGGTGGGTGGGGGTGTGTAGCTGGCTTTATAATCCTGGTGGGGACTTAAACCGAATACACACGAGTCATGGGGACTGTGTCACGGTGGGGCCTTAAATTGTGGTCTACACGGGTACACAAAAGCTTATAAATATACAGAATTAAAGTTTTTTGACAATCTAAAATATGCAGAAAGTCCTGATGAGGGGTAGGTTTGGGGGGTAGGGGTGGGGGGGCTGGTAGGACGAATAGAATATACGGTCGTTACAGTGTATAACAACATTAGCGACCTATGGAGAGTCCCCACAAGGGGGAAAAAATAGATGAAAAGAGCCTGTGTGTGTGTGTGT
Organism: Sinocyclocheilus anophthalmus; assembly: GCA_018155175.1. NCBI lineage: Eukaryota > Metazoa > Chordata > Actinopteri > Cypriniformes > Cyprinidae > Sinocyclocheilus > Sinocyclocheilus anophthalmus. The sequence continues at coordinate 294 of JADLZN010005044.1, read as the reverse complement.
GAGTGTGCCAGTGGAGGTGCGTGTGCGTGTGCGGTGCGAGCCTTGTGTGTGTGTGTTTGTTTGTGTGAGTGTGTGTGAGTGAGTGTGTACCTGTTTATATATTCTGGTGGGGACTTAACAGAAAGAAAAATAATAATATAATAGTAATATATAAAAAGTATTAAGCATGTAGTGTAAAATTAATTACTAATATACAAGTATATAAACTAGAAATAAAAATAAAAATAAAAGGGATTAGACATTTACAGAAGCAAAATGTACATCTAAGTAATATAATAGAGTAATATGGCCTAA
>JADLZN010005043.1:366315-520009 GCA_018155175.1 Sinocyclocheilus anophthalmus | reverse complement strand
GTGTGTGTGTGTGTGTGTGTTCACTGCTTTGTGTGTGCACTTAGGATGGGATAAATGCAGAGCACTAATTCCGAGTATGGGTTACCAAACTTGGCCACATGTCACGTCACTTTCACTTTTGTAGTAAAACTGCTTAGTTTCATTTGTATGATTTCTGAATGCTTGAGACTATAAAATCAATCAAACAACTGTATTAGGCACGACATTTTGTTTAGCAGAATGACAATAAAGCTCGACTTGACTTGACGAGTTCTGACAGCGGCAGTTTCAAGAATGTTTAATATTGTGTGCAAATCAATCCCCACACTTTCATGCCTTGTAACCTATACATAATAAAAGGAAGAAAAATGACCAAACCCGAAAAACAGGTCCGCTTGTTGGAGAACATGTTAACAGCTGCACTAAATATAGCGAATCTATGGACTTTTAAGATAAACAGTTAAACTAGCTAGCTGTTTTTTTTAATTGTTGACATTTTATTTAATTTTTATATCTAAATGATAGTGAAAAGAATAAAAATAAAAAACTTTTAGATATCAGTCTGCATATGTGATGGACATTGGTTATGATAATTTTTGGTATCTACTTTGAAGGCATCTTGAGTAAAACTGCTTTATATTTAACAAAACATATGCAAAAAGCTTGAACCGGAAGCGATGACCGGTTAACAGAATACGAAAGTCTGTTGCGCATAACCCCTATTCTCTACTTCTCCTTCAGACCAGAAGAGTCAGTTGTAAGCTCTGCCTACTTGTACCTCCATCCCTATGGTGATTCATTCCCTTCTTTCAACAAATCAGAGACGTTATGTGAACTAATTAATATTCATGAGCCAAGGCTTCAGAGTAGGAATTATAAAATCTAAACTCAGGAGTGTAGATGAGACAACCTGAAAAACACAGACTGAAACAGACTTCACATGAGAAACATTTACCATTAAATGAAAACACCATTGGACTATTACAGTTACATATCTTATAAAATATGCCTTCAAAAAATAAAATGGAACTTGAATCTCGGGACCAACACTGTAAGTTATTTCAGAACACTTCTAAATATGAATAGGACAATTTCAGATATGATCGGCTCATAGCACAAAAGCTGCTTTAACTTTTGATGGTCTCACCAAAAAAAAAAAATAATAATAACAATTATTTTCATTTTGTTGTTCCTTTGGGCAACATTTCCCCCCATTCAGCATTGATTTTTACTGAAATTTGTTCTTAACCACAGTAGGTTTAATAAATTGACAACATATTGCTTTTACAGTTCACAGGGAAAGACCATGTTTACGGAGGTTTTTTACTGGGCTGTGTCTACTGGTAATCATTTGTTTTCTGGTAGGTTCATAAAAATATGTATTTCTCACAGTTGCTTAGTTATTAATCTTGTTCTGTACACACACATTTCAGTAATTTACAGGACTTTTACAATTATTTTTACAAAAATTCTATGCAGTGTTCGTAAAAGAACTGAACAATTATTGTTAATCAGAGGTGGACAGTAACAAAGTATATTTTCTTGATTACTGTATTTTTTAAGTACCTGTACTTTACTTGATTTATTTTTTCTGGAAACTTATGACTTTAAATGTAACTTAAAGACAAATATCATACCAAAATGATATATATATAATATTTGTCAACTCACTTGTTTGGTTTCTATAGGTTTTTAACATTCTAAAAGATTCCACTACAAGTCAGTGTATTCAGTAGGCGTGTAATGTATTGTAAGTTGCTTCAGAGGCATAAGGTATTGAAAGTAATGCAAGTATTACACACAACATAAAAAAGGAAATTTACTTTTGGTACTTAAGTACTTTTAAAAGCAAGTGCTTCAGTACTTTTACTCAAGTAAAAATCTGTAATGAGTAATATTTGAGCAGCAAATAGAGTTGTAGCCTAGGCTACTTTGTTCACCTCTGTTGTTAATGATGTATTTAACATGCTAACACACGACGTAACATTTACGTAATTTCATGACTTATCAGCAACGTAACTGCAAGGTCACATGCGCTTGGTTTGATTCGTTTACACGTTCTTTATGCGCTCTTATTACCAGAATTTGCTATTTAAAACGTGTAATTAAACGTCAGACACAAGATTTAAATTTCCCTTCAGATAATGCGTTTCTTTTTACCAAGTCAGAATATTTTAGTTTAAATTCCTCTTTTCTATACTCAACGTATACTCAGCCCAGTCTCTATACGCCGCTCCTGTTTTGTTATCATTGCCATCATATCAGCACGGCGCCAATAAGCGCAAGCAGACAGTTGGGTGTAGTAAGAAAGAGATACTGCAGAAATAAAAAAAAGAAAAGAGAGAGAGAGAGAGAGAATGAAGAGGGGAGCGCAGAGCGTTGAGCTCTCTCGGCCACACACACACACACACACTTGGCTATACAATAAAACAGTACAATGACAAATTCAATTAGCTATATTAAAAGTTTTTTTTGTTTATAAAAACACAGCAACAATAAAGACAAACTCACTTATATTAAACGAAGAAATTTAACTTTCATTCACAAAAGTTGCACTTTTGAATCCGCAATCATCTTCTTGCATGTCATGTCGCACCCCTAAGACCTTCGTTAATCTTTCGAACACAAATGAAGATATTTTTTTCATGAAATCCGAGAACTTTCTGTCCCTCCATATAGGCAGCAACGCAACTTACGCATTCAAAGCCCAGAAAGGTGGGAAAGACATCAAAGCCAAGACACTGAAATTTAATAATAGCCTAGGCTACTTCTGTGAAAGCTTAACTGAATTGAACAGCGGCCAGTTGCATAGCCACTATGTTAAAACTTTCTTAGGAACAAGTTGGACAAACTAGCAGTTAACCGAGTTGAATAATCCGTGTATCATTCGATCATTCGGTTTTTTATTTAATATTGAAAGTAGAAAAATTAGAAAACGGCTCCTTTTTCGTTTTTTTGTTTTTTTCCAAAAAACGAAAAACGAGAATTCAGCTTAAATTTTCGTTTTTCGTTCATGGGTGGAAAAATGAATAAACAGCTTGAATATTCGATTTCTACACGTGGGTGGGAATTAAACGCCCCTTTCTGCTGATTGGTCAGCCGAAGATCAAACCGTGCCTTCTTCAGTTCTTCCGCAGTATCACACAGCAGAATAGTAGTCCTCCACTGCTGCAGTTGTACGGATTAATAACCCATTTTATTGCAACTACATTTCATATTTTTCTCATCAAACAAACTGGCTAATGAATAGCTCGACACAACTCATACCAGGGCAGAGTCTAGACAGGGCTTTCTTCTGTGTAGACCAGCGGTTCTTAAAGTGATAGGGGGTCCGAGAAATAATTTGCTATAGCCTAAAGTATTTCCAGACTGTAAAGTCGCTTTTTTATCATGATACATAGGCCTACTGTGATTTATTCCAAAGTGACTTATATGATGCATTTAATGTAAAATAATCTAAATGAAACCTTTTAAAAGACAAGTATTCCCTGTGGTTGATGTTTGTGGCATGCGCCGGAAAGATGCTCAAGGAGACCGAGACGCGCTAAAGCAGCGCATTCTGTTGTTCTCTTTATTTTTCAAAGGCATGACATTTTGTAGTTATTTTGAACGTAACGTTACACAATTAAAAATATACATTTTACCATACGACTATAAATGACAGAGTATTAAGTTATTTCCCCTCGATGGGGAAAAAATCCAAGTGAACATCAATCAGTACTCAATATTAATTTTAACTGCTTTAAATATGACTGCTGCTTATTTCCTGTGCACTTCTGCGCTTGACTGTAGTCGCGTCTGTCTGCTTATTGAGTTTATTTAACCCATCGCAATTTATTGGAACTGTGTGAACTAGAGTGACTACTCACCTTAATGTTGTTCTAAAGGCTTATTACTTAATAACACAAACATTTCCTGCTGGCACTTGCCAATTTCATGGCAGAGAATGGTGACTTTATTTTTTTATTTTATTTTTTAGCGGATGCATATCTGTCGTAAAATAATCCTATGCATCTCGTGGCGTATATTCCAAGCATTCTGAAGGTATGGTGAGAAACAAACTGAAATGGCAAGTTATTATATTTTATGAAAATCTTGCGTTGCAGTGCGAGAGCGCAGTAGCTCACGCTGCGCACAAGTGCATATCCTTTTGAGATATCATATAAATTATAATCAATTTTAATAAAACACAAGACTACATTGTATAACTCTAACAGTAGGCTATATTTAATATCTGTTGCTCTCCGGTTGTCAGTCAGAATGACAGTTCTTGCATGAACATTATAGGCCTATATATACCCAAGCCAATTTATTATTCCTTCCTTTTTGTCTTAGTGTTTAAAATATTTATTTTGAAACTAATTAATTAATTAAACAAACAGACTTACTGGGTGAGCAGGGTAGGCTAAGACAGCTGTCATGTCATACCCTGCCATGCCCAGCTGATGCAAAGAATAGAATTTATATCGACACAGAAGAAAGTCCTGCCTAGACTCTGCCCAGGTATGAGTTGTGTTGAGCTATTCATTAGCCTGTTTGTTTGATGAAAAAAGACTAAATGTAGTTGCAATAAATGCATTAAGAATCCATACAACTGCAGCAGCGGAGGACTATTATTCTGCTGCGTGATACTGCCGAAGGGGTTTGATCTTCGGCTGACCAATCAGCAGAAAGGGGCGTTTAATTCCCGCACACATGTAGAAATCGAATATTCAAGCTGTTTATTAATTTTTCCACCCATGAACGAAAAACGAAAATTTAAGCTGAATTCTGTTTTTTCGTGTTTTGGAAAAAAAACGAAAATACGAAAAAGGAGCCGTTTTCTGATTTTTCTACTTTCAATATTAAATCAAAAAACGAATGATCGAATGATACACCGATTTTGAATGCAGTCTTATTTTTCAGATTCAAATTAGACCAATCTACCTTTGACTTGTTAGTGAGTGTGTGTACGTGCATGTGATGTATGTATATGTGTGAGACAAAGAGAGAGTGAGAGAGAAGGAAATTAGATCACATTAGACTTTAAAAACCTATTTACTTAAAAGAGAGACACCTGACTATTGAAAGTTTTTTTTTTTATTAATCCATAAAATAAAAATGTTGTTATGCTGTGGCAATTACATCATAAGAGACAGTTGACAGCTGTGATAAAACTTGCTATACTAGCTTGATACAATATCTTTGACACATATATGCCAGCTATGACTATTAGAAGCTAAGAAAACACTGATCAAAATATGACTTCAGAGCGCTTTACGCAAACAGCCTAGTATGACAAAACCTTTAATCATAAAAAAAAACTTTTTTCACCAGGATTTTTTTTATATCATACTTGTTTGTCAGAACTGCCCTACGACTTTACCACTAAAATATTTCAGTAGCTGAAAAGCTACATGACATTTCTTCAATATAGCGATGTAACTTGTTGTTCTTGGAGCAGTAAACGTGCAGTTAATTAGTAAATTCTTGCATGGCCGAATTTGGCTAAATATGACTAAACTTCAAAAGATCAGGGTTGCGTTTCCCAAAAGCATAGTAAGCCTACAGTCATGGCCAAAAGATTTGGCAGTGGCATACATTTTGTGTTTGAAACGTTGCTGCTTCAGTATTTAGATAATTTTCCAAGTTCTATGGTATAGGATCTGAAAACCATGAGAGCATATACGTTTTAAGGCTTTTGTGGCAATATAGATAAATGTATATTAATATAATATATATATAATATATATATATAATATATATATATAATTACTATGATTGAGTCAATACAGTGTTGACCCTTGTTCTTCATAATCTCTGCAATTCGCTCTGGCATGCTGGAATATTAGCTTCTGGGCCAAATCCTGACTGATGGTGATCCATTGTTGCCTTATTAGTTCTCGGAGTTGATCACAATTTGTGGGCTTCTGCTTGTCCACAGGGCCGGATTTACCTCTTTTCGTTACATAGCAAAACACATTTTTTGGGCTCCCCTTCCCTATTAATATAATACTACCCAATACTAAACCAACCAAGCAAACAAAAATATTTCTTAATAAGTGGAAACCGATACAGTGTTTTCTATAGAGCGCTTGCGTTCAGTCAATAAAAATCCAATGTAGTTCTTAATTTGTTTGGGAATTCAAACAAATTGCATTTCATTCCATTAATAGGCGCGGCGACGTGGCCACATAACCACTTCGGGAGTGCATTATTTCTCTAATAATTTTAACGGCCTGGACTGGAGTCACAATCACACATCAATTGTTCAGATGATTTGTTTCAAGACATTTGACATGTTCCGCCCTGAAATCTCGTGGGTGTTGAACTTGCACATTTTTTACGCACCTCATCCCAAACCTTCCGCTGCAAATTCCAAAACGTAACTTAGAAAACTAATAACAGAGCTTGAGGCAGTTATTAATGCAGTCTAACGCAGTTATTAGGGAGAGAGAACGAAAGCGAGAGGGAGAGATTAAAGGTGCAGTGTGTAAATTTTAGCTGTATCTAGCGGTGAGGTTGCGAATTGCAACCAATGGCTCAGTCCCCCGCTCACCCCTCCCTTTAGAGAAGCTACGGTGGCCGACACAAGTCAAGATGTTGTCGGTAAAGACAGCAGAGAGCAATGAGATTTCTTTACAAAGGTAAATTAAGGAATTACGTTTACTTAATTATTCAATAAATCGATATGTTATTGCAAATATTATACTTGTTCATCATTGTGTCAGTGTTATTCGCAAGAACAACAAAGTGACGAAACGTGCTCTGTAGAGCAGTTTGTCCGTTTAGGGCTACTGTAGAAACATGGTGGCGACTTCCATGTAAGGTGACCCCCAGGTGTATGTAGATAGAAATTACTCAATCTAAGGTAATAAAAACATAACGGTTAATTAAGTAAGGTCTTTATACACATCTGAAAACATAGTTATGTATATTATATTGCATTTCTGTCAATAGATCGTCGTAAAATATTACACATCACGCATGTGTGCGCGAGTGAGTGTATGTGTGTGCATGTGTGGGAGAGAAAGGGAGAAAGAAAGCGTGATTTCCGTACATAATTCATAAATTCACATGTGCTGCTGATATGATTAGCCAATTTATGTTAGCTGGTCATTTTGTGTCAGGATCAAAAACACAGTGAAATAAGCTTTTTGTGAAAAGTACATTTTTTGGCCAATGAAGCAATTATTAGAAGTAATTTGAGCAATTATTTAAGATGCATCTGACCATTCTGCACAATAATCTATAAACAATGTGAATGAAAACCACAACAGCTAAAGCAGCAAACTTTGCAAAACACAAAATTGATGTCACTGCCAAAACTTTTGGCCATGACTGTATTGCTTTCAACAGACCTGGAACTACTCACTAGTTCTTGAAAATAATTCTCACCTTAGAACATTCATCAACCAATCAGAATCACACATTTAACAGTGTGGTATAATATACATACGATTCTATTTAATATCCTAAGTTAACTCATTATTGTAATGATTTTTTGGTTTAGTTTTAGTAATATAATCTACAAGCATGATTCCCACAAAGAATAATCTTTTGATTAACAATCATTTATTATGTATTTGTAGGTTGTATGGACTTATATTGGTAATGAAAAGAAGAAACATTCTCCACCAAGCTTTTTGTCTCAGCACTTTGCAGGACTCTCTAACTCTCCAAACTCAACTTCTCCTTCAGGATTCAGTTCAGAAGAGTCAGTTGTAAGGTCATTTTACTCTGAATTTGGAATCAGTTTAGATGGCTACTCCAGGTTACAGCAGGCTGTTTACTGGGACGGGCCTGACAGGTCAATCACAAGTGTGTCCATGAGTACTAGTCCAGCCCACACCACATTCAACATTGAGAACCTGAAAGAGAGCTTCCAAACTGGTGAGGAGCTTTATGTTACGGTGCACGCAAAGGACTTTGACAGTAAATCCAAGAGTTATGGAGGTGACTTTTTTCAAGCCAAGCTGTTCTGGTCTAAAACTAAGGTGAGTGATTGAACACATTATTTTACTAGAACTAATTAGCTGTTGTACTGTACCAGGGTCAGGCAGAGAGAGTTGTACTGAAAATATTCCTCTGTCACAGGCCAGTGTGTTTGGGGAGGTGGTGGACCTGCTCAACGGCTCCTACTCTGTGCGTTTCCTCCTGCCGTGGGTCGGCGAGGCCCAGGTGGCTGTGCGTCTAATTCACTCCAGTGAGGCTGTGCAGGTCCTGAAGCGTCACAGAGATACTGACTCTGACAGGGTGTACTTTAATGGATTTTATGAGGGACCAGGACCAAATAAGACCAGGCTGAGTGAAACAGTGATGTGTAATGTTAAGTGGGACAAGAATGGACTAGAGCATATGGGAACTGGAGACTGTTGCTGTGAATACAAAGATCCTCGTACCGAAGAAATATGGCGCTGCCAGAGACCCAAATCCCTGCCATGCAGTGCCCGTGTGTACCATTCTATGGGCGGTTATAGAAACCGTCTGACCGATAAAGAGAAGAAGCTTATGTGAGATTAAATGATTCTTGATTGACTTTATACTTGATTTATTTCATGCATTGATGGAAGGCAGTATGACAGACAAACATGTTCTCTTTGACAGGAAGCAAACTAACAAAGGTATCAATGGAGATAAGAGCATCATCAAAATTGTTCATTCCCATGGAAATGAAACTATTGGTATGTTGGTCAATAGTTTAACCCAGAGGAAAAGTACAGCACAGAGATGCTGGGAAATGTGTTGCACAAAAAAAGAGGAATTCATTTCAAAATTAAAAGACCAGTTTAGGCAAATTTTGGCAAACTCATACCTTCCTTAAAGACCTTACAGTCTCCATTTACTCATCTTCCAGATGTAGCAGAGAAATGTCATCCTGGTTTACACACTCCAGTTCCAGCCGGCTTTTACCTCAATGATGTGTGGACGTCCTTTGTCTGTAGCACCCGACATTTTACAACCCAAACGACAACAGAGTGCCTGAAAGACAAACACATTTACATGATGGGAGACTCTACTATGAGACAGTGGTTTGATTTCTTTGGGAGAGTAGTACCAAGTGAGAATTTTGGTTGGTTAATTAATTATATATTATATATACAGTGTGTACAGTAATTTTGGGATCATATTTCTTGGTGTCACTCACTGTTTTTCAGCCCTGAAACAGATGAACCTACATGTCCAATATCAGTCAGGGCCGCTTCTAGCAGTGGATGTGAAGAACAACATTGACTTACACTGGAGGGCTCACGGCATTCCTCTGCGCAGTCGAAAATCATTTGTTGCTAATCTGCACTACATCAGTAATGAGATCGATGACCTGGCTGGAGGACCCCACACGGTCATTATGTTCCATATGGGACCCCATTTCACCACGTACCCTCTGGATTTCTACACCCATAGAGTGTTGAGGATCCGCAAAGCTGTTCTAGCATTGTTACAGCGGGCGCCTGACACTACCGTTATAATCAAGACTGTCAACACTGGCTATAAGGTAAGCTTATACAGTATCGTGTGTTCAAATACAAGGAGGCCACACTGTGATGGCACGTTCAGGGTTGATGTTGCGTTTCTCTGTCTTTAAAATAGGATATTTTCGGGAGTGATTGGTATTCTCTACAGTTGGACAGAATTCTGCGTTGGGCTTTTCAGGATGTTGGAGTTTATATTCTGGATGTGTGGCAAATGACGGCCTGTCACTACAGCAAAGAGAACATTCATCCAGGCCCTGTCATCATCAAAAACGAGATTGACATTTTACTCTCTTTTATTTGCCCTGAATGAATTACAGTTATCTTGCCAAGTGAACATTCAGTTTATTATAGCAATTAAAAACCTTTCCTTAATTCTCCACTCCAATAATTTTTAAACATGAAAGTCATTTATTTAAACAGGCGTGTGCAAGTTTACAACAAGTCACCTGAAATAACTAATACTGACACATTGGAGATAACTGGAGTTGTATTCCTGCTTCTAAATGCACTCGTCACAAAACGTGTCTGTCTATATGGTCATAGCTGAATAACCAATTTGGGTTATCACAAACATAAATAATGTGGACGATAATTTACTTAGCTTTCCCTGCATAAGTATTTTATCTAAATTGAATTAGCTCAAAATTAAATCAAATAAAAATAAAAGCAATGCCATGGCCAACTAGAGATGGTTAATTCAATAAGAATCCACAGAAAATAGCTCAAATCCATAACAACAAATGAGACCAAAAATAAATAAATACTAATAAAAAACTATGTTAAAATAGATCTGTATTGAGTCTTGGAGTGTAAATGCAAACTAATAGACCTGCCACTTTTTACAAGTAATATGATTCTTTATTCCTCATTTTATCTGTAGGGTAGACTGAGTACAGTTGAGACACTTTCTGCTTTTTTCATCACTACACAAAAACTTGATGCTGAAATGAAGTGATTTTTCACATTATATTTCTTTTGCTTATGTACTAAAATATCATAAATTGATAATAGCCATAATTAGTTTATGTTTTTCACAATTAGCTCATAAACATAAGGTGCATTTTTGTCTCAACTGTACCCATATGATGTACAGTTGTGACAGTACCATGGTACAGTTGAGACACCCATTCTTAATGCTCTAGAGCTGGCTAACCACTTATTGCAAATGTAATAAATTACAAAATTACAGTAGTGCATTTAAAAAAAAATCAGATTTATTTATTTGCTTTATTTAATTCAGATTCAGTTAAACAAATAGGAACACATATTTAGCACAGTATAAATGTAAACATATACATACCCGTTTATTCTATGACCCTACCCCTAAATCTACCCATTACTCGAAACTTTCTGCATTTTTACATTTTGTAATCATTCTGTATAAATTATAAGCTTGTTTCCTCATGGGGACCTAAAAAATGTTCCCATAAGATTAGAATTTACTGGTATTACTATACTTGTGGGGACATTTAGTCCCCATAGGTAATACCAGTACACAAACACACACAGCCTCTGAATATGCATTTTATTTTCTATGATTGAACTGTTACTGTATACATAGGATATAAAGGGTGTATCAACTGTACCCACTTTACCACCTTGTATTTTTCTTAAAATGCTATGTGATCCTTTTAATATTCATGTTAGAAAACATTTCCATTAATAATAGACAGTTAAAATATCACAAATATAATTTTGTAACAAAATTTGCGTAGCATGTGTGTAAATGTGACTTTTAACTTATCACAACACTGTACAACTAAACAGCATGTGAAGCAATAGGACACCAATACGGGTACAGTTGATACACTGCGTCTCAACCGTACCCCACTGACATACTCACACGTTTCTCTAGATTATGAAAAGACCTTGCATGGCACAATGTCATAAAATATGTCTATTTTTAGAGCATAGATTAACGTTTGCAATGATATATGGGAAGTTTAACAATCATAAAAGAATAATAAGCTATTCATTGCGGAAAGGACATGGCGAAGTGCAAATCTCACCGTGTAAAAAAAAAACGTTTGCGATATTTTTGGAGTGGAAAGACGCACACATTTCAAATTTCCCACGATCAAAGAGAACACTAATACACATGTGTGGAGCAAAAATCACGGCTTGGGGTTCTTGTGTATGCAAGTTATTTAAGGTGTTTCAACTGTACACGTCTCAAATGTACTCAGTCTACCCTATCTTGCACTTGACCTTTTTAAACAGTTTTCTTTTCGGTGTAAATATTTAAAAGGTACATACTGAATAGATGAGACATAGGCTATTGGTGAGCACCATTATAAAGTCATAATTATGAGTAGGAAATTCATAACGTTATGCACTGATTGGGAGTGTTCTGATCTCCCCAAGTTGGGGGAGTGCTATGTTTCCATCCAAAGATGCGAATTTAACTTATGCGCAAAACTGGAATAGGCTATCTCATAAAACATTTGCGAATAAAGCACCGTTTCCATCCAACGAGTCAAAGAGAACAAAATCGTCACTTCCTGATAAACTGGAACTAAATATATCTAAGAAAACTAGGAGAAGCCACTGAATATAATGATTTTCATATGTAATAAATTACTTGAGCTTCAGAGAGAGCAGACGTACCACAATACATGCAGGTCATTGCTTTTAGAGGTGGATGCCTGCTGTCATGTAAGACAGCAATTATACATAAATACTTTGATGACAGACTTTCCTCAGGCATTTCAGAACGACCAGAACAACATATAGATGCTGTGAACGAGATCGGTCCGCTGGTTAGTCAAGTTATCCCGTCTCATAGCGCAAAGTCACATGACTTTTTCAATGCGCATGGTGGAATTTACTCGGTAAATGTGTTTCCATCCGAGTTTATCCTACTCAGGTGTGCGCATACGTGTTTTATGCGCATTTTTAGAATTTATGCGCATCTTGGTGTTTCCATCCAGCGGTTTTTTATGCGATAATCCAAAATGCGCATAAAATAGGTGGATGGAAACATAGGCCTACCTATTGAGAAAATGTGGGATGCATTGGATGCAGCGTCTGCATTTAGAGTAAATTTGTTCAAATGAATGAAATTATAAATTTTTCATTCGCAATAAACCCCAAGTCGCATGTACAAAATACGATATTATTGTACAATTACGATAGAATAGGCTATATAATGATTCAGTTCTCCCTTTCATTATTTATCAAGTAATATTCCACATTTACAGCACATGCATCCCAAATTGGTAACTACTTCATACACCTATCTTGTACCCTTAATATGTGTAGCAGCCTTAAAGAAAGTACTGTTAACAAAAAATGTAACATCTTAACTTTAGATTCATTGAGACACAAGCGTTTTCTTACAGCAGTCACATTCCTGCACATACAGTATAAGCACACAGAAAACTGCTAAAGCACGTCAAGTTGGAATTTTGTGTTCAGTTCCACTCTGAATACCAACAAGATGTGGCAACCTTTGACACTAATCTCCCCTTTGTTCATCTGTTCCATTTCTGTTCGTCAAATGTCTGTGAACCTTGCCCAGCTGTCACATCCCTGCAGGCATGTTATCAACTTCAAACCCGACATGCATTCTCATGTTCATGCCTTTTTTTTTTACAGACAGAATTATAGCTATGCGCATAATCTATTAGATTTATGAATCTGAGTTCAGTTTGAACCATTTTATAACCCTTCATAATGGTTTTCCGGGTTCTGACATCACTGCACCACTCTATAGAATCAAGCAACTTTGTTCACAAAACAAATGTGTGTAAATTGTTTGTAAAACCAGTCCTAAGTAATCGCTGCACTGAAATGACAATTTACATAGGAATAGCTTTACAAATAATTTACACAATTCGCTCTGCTCTTTTCCTGAGGTTCAATGATTGTAAGAGGACAAACATTCAAAATGTTGCATTTTTATGAAAACACCTAATCATGAGGCAGAAGTGAACCCAATGCCAAACAATTTGTGTGCCATCCAAACACAGTCAACAAATTTGGACACAAATTCACTTGACTGAATTGATATTTCTTGTGGGGTTGATAACTCATTTGATATATTCCTTCACAAAAAGAGTAACTCAGGAGTGAGGCAGCATTTAACAGGAGAAACTCTCAGAAGTTGATAAACCTGTCTGTGACCAGTCTGGCTCAGCACAGCTTGTTGAAACTATTGTGAAATCCTGTGGTTGTGACTGTTTGCATTACCCATAATCCTCTTTTTGCTGGTTGTCATATTAATTGTTTCTTTCTTTCTTCCTTCAGGGAGGTGGTGCCATTTTTATTGTATTCATCTGGTTTTTCCTGTTTTGTGGCTAGATATATGCTCAAACAAAACTGAGAAAATCAAAGCCATAAATCTAAATAATAAGTATCTAAATTTGAGGTAAATATCTAAAAAATAAAAATAAAAAATCTTTCAGTATGATTTTGTTTGGGCGTAGTCTCAAACATTTCCATTAGATGAAATTCTCCTCCCATTCATTTCCAATGCGGTAATTTTTGACTCTGAAGAGTAGAAGTGACTCTTCTTTTCAGGACCATTTAACCTTTTCAAATCATGTCTATTAATTTTTTTTAAATTCCGATGAAGTAATAAAATTCTAAAAAGCCAAAACATAAAACCTTTCAGTCCAAAATGACCAAACAGCATCAGAAGGTTAATACAGTCATGTGATTATGTCAGTACAAACATGATAAATCTAATCGAACACAAACTGAGCATTTTAGCATTTCATAATTTTTCAATTCTCCAACATGTACACAAAGTAAAATTTGGACTATGTGAAAGCTTAACATATGTACTTTTTGTATGAACAAGGAGTCTGACAACAGCCAGTGCTTCACACAGAGATCTGATATCACCATCATCCAGTCCCTCTGGAATGACATGAAGAAACAGAAAAAACTCAGACTAAATCCAGAAGAACCGTGGCAAAGTCTCCAAGAAACCTACCTGCAAAACTACAATACTGTGAAAAGTTTTAGGCACTTGTAAAGTACTTGCTGTAAAGTAAGGATTCTTTCAAAAATAATGTCATAAATAGATTTTATATATCAAATAACTTTATTAACTAAATCAAATTAACATTTGATGTGACCACTCTTTGCGTTTAAAACAGCTTTTGTTCTAGGTACACTTCAGGTAGCTTTGTAGGAAGGTTTCTTCAAGCATCTTGGAGATGTTTGTTCTCAGTTTGTTCTGTTTCTTCATGTAATCCCAGACAGACTGGATGATGCTGAGATCAGATCTCTGTGTGGAGCACTGGCTGTTGTCAGACAAAAAAAATCTCACTGAATTATTACAATTAATGGCAAAAGGAATGTTTGGAAATGTAAACTGACATTTTCTACTGACACACTACAGCAAAAGATAGAAATAACTAGCTTAAAACCATTTTTGGTGAAAATACTAATGGCCTAAAACTTTTGCACAGTACTGTATATATATATGTATATATATATAAACAAAATAAAGAAAACTTGAAGATTTGTCTGAAGCAACATGTTTAAATTGTACTTGTGTTGTAAAATGGTATTGAGCTGTTAATTTTAAGCATACATACTCCAGTATATTTAGTTTGGATTGCAGAACATGCATCTCTGGCTGCATTTCATTTTAATCCATTATGAATTCAAGTCAAAGTGTCTGGCACAGAGCATGTGAGCAGAGCGGAGCGGGGAGCGGAGTGGTAATATTTCCTTAAGAGCGCAGAGCGCCTTTCTGAAGATTCCGCTCCGCTCGCTCAATACACTCAGCGCCGCTCGGTTGGTGATTTGCTTGTTCGAGATCGAGAATCTGTAGAGATCGAGAATAGTAGAGCAGTTATGGAGTTCAGATAGTGTTTCAACGAAGTTGCAAGCCTTATACATAAATGTAAAGTAAAAATCTAAGTTAAGAATGAGCAGGGAGAAGAAACTGAGAGGGATTGCGGGGAGAGTTAGTAAAGATTCATATTGGAATCTGAAGCGGCACATTGCCAGAAAGCACGAGGATGTGCTACGCAAACATGGTGCCACAAAAGGTGAGCTAGTTACATACCATAATAAATGAATAAACAGGTAGGCTAAGGTTATATTCGGTTGTACGGAGCCCCGATCATGACATGCAGACAATCACGGCCAACGAATTTAGAATAGGCTAGTTCTCTTTTATGCTAGGACTACATTATGGCCACGAATTAAGAATACATTTTTTCGTTTAGTCTAAATAATGGCCACAAATGAAGTATTTGTTCTCTTGTTTAGGCTTAGCTGCCACGAATTCATTCGTTCGTTAATTCGTTCGTTCCCTAGTTTTAGTAGGCCTAAATCATGGAACGAATTATTATATTTCGTATTTACTTATTTAAATCATTATTACTTAAAATTAATAAATAATAATAAATTAATTAAAAAAGAATAAAACCTGCTGACGTCGTAGAAACGAATTGTTAATTCGAATTATATTCGGAGCTCCGTAGTTATTAAATAATCTCAGTTAAACTGTAGACCTAAGCTAACACACAGCTGTATATAGGCCTAAATACAGAACTACAGAGTACAGAAGATATTAGCCTACACCACTTGGATTTTGGAATCCCTCCGCAAAATATCCAGCATCCCCCCGTGCTCTTCCAGCGTGAGCGGTGTTTGGCACACAGAAGCTGAAGCCTGCACTTGTCCAAGCTAATGTTTCTTAAATAAATTTAGAATCCAGTAAACTAAAGAGATGTTTTAATAGACACAGTTCCCCGCAGTTATGGTCTATTTTAACTTGACACTAGAAAGTGTGTTTCATTCATTGACGTCAGTTCATAAACCAAGCGTTCTTTAAGTGCATTTTATCTTGTGTGTGCTTTTCACAGGCTTTATAATCCAGGTGTATTTTGTAAAGATCTACACACATTTCATCTCGTGTGTGTGTGCGTTTGTGTTTTAATGAGCCTGTTTTGAATGTTCTATTGCAGAACAACTGCAGCTATTTTCACGGAAATAAAGTTAACGAAAATCAAATACACTTTTTCAGTTTTTGCATTTTAGGTAGGTTTGCTAAGGTTAGATTAATATATTTAATACATTTTAATTAATACATTACAATTAATAAAATTAAGAAGAATGTAAGAATTTCGCTCTGAAACATGATAATTGCTATTTATCAGCATGCATAATTTTAGACAATAATCCAAGAATTTCGTTACAAACAGTAAACAATTAGGCCTACTAGAGAAATTTTATGTCGGAGCGGGATCTGAGCGGGAATTGGTTCACGGTGAGCGTGAGCGGAATATTAACGGAGCGCTTGCTTGGGCAGTTAGAGCAACTGAGCGGAGCGCACGTCCATAGAGCGGAAAACGTAGCGGAGCGTCACACCGCTCCGCTTCGCTCACAAATGTTCCAAAAACCTTATTATATACATTATGCAGAATAATGCTGTTGTTTATAGGGAATGGGAATATATATAGCTCTTATGTTTTGGACTGAATTACATTAAAAAAAAAACTAAAACTAAGGAATTCCAACTGTCACATTGTGTAACCAATAAATCAGTAGTTTTTGGGTTGAGGCATCTTAAAGAAAAACTCTTTTATCCGATTAATGTCATTGATTGGGGGAAGTCTTGGCCTAATGGTTAGAGAGTCGGACTCATGTTCACGGTGTGTGTGTTCACTGCTGTGTGTGTGCACTTTGGATGGGTAAATGCGAGCACTAATTCAAAGTATGGGTCACCATACTTGGCCACATGTCACGTCACTCACTTTGATATAATGCTAATCAGCATTACATTCAGGTACAAAAGTCATGAAAAAAAAGCAACTGCTGATTGTGAAACGGCAATGAAATGTTACATGGCAAAAATCATTTGATCATTTTATAATACACTATAATACATTTTTACACAGTAAGTGTAGATAAAAAGAAAACCATGCAAACTTGATTGTGGCCATAAATACATAAAATACAGAAAAAGAATACTAATGTGCTTTTCTTTAGCCAAAACTTAAACAATTTCACTCTTATGGAAACTTGATTAAAGCAAAAATCCTAGTTTGATGTTATTGAAGTTACTGTATTACAGTACATTTAATTTGTAAAGTAGAAAAAATAGCAGTGAAAAAAACCAACATATGAGGCATCTCAATAAATTAGAGTGTCGTGGAAAAGTTCATGTATTTCAGTAATTCAACTCAAATTGTGAAACTCGCGTATTAAATAAATTCAATGCACACAGACTGAAGTAGTTAAGTCTTTGGTTCTTTTAATTGTGATGATTTTGGCTCACATTTAACAAAAACCCACCAATTCACTATCTCAACAAATTAGAATATGGTGACATGCCAATCAGCTAATCAACTCAAAACACCTGCAAAGGTTTCCTGAGCCTTCAAAATGGTCTCTCAGTTTGGTTCACTAGGCTATACAATCATGGGGAAGACTGCTGATCTGACAATCATTGACACCCTTAACAAAGGAGGTTAAGCACAACATTCATTTGCCAAAGAGCGGCTGTTTACAGAGTGCTGTTTCCAAGCAGTTAACAGAAGTTGATGTGGAAGGAAAAAGTGTGGAAGAAAAGATGCAAAAACAACCCGAGAGAACCGCAGCCTTATGAGGATTGTCAAGCAAAATCTATTCAAGAATGGGAGTGAACTTCACAAGGAATGGACTGAAACTGGGGTCAAGGCATCAAGAGCCACAACACACAGACATGTCAAGGAATTTGGCTACAGTTGTCGTATATCTCTTGTTAAGCCACTCCTGAACCAAAGACAACGTCAGAGGTGTCTTACCTGTGCTAAGGAGAAGAAGAACTTGACTGTTGCTCAGTGGTCCAAAGTCCTCTTCAGATGAGAGAAAATTTTGTATTTAATTTGGAAACCAAGGTCCTAGAGTTTGGAGGAAGGGTAGAGAAGCTCATATCCCAAGTTGCTTGAAGTCCAGTGTTAAGTTTCACAGTCTGTGATGGTTTGGGGTGCAATGTCATCTGCTGGTGTTGGTACATTGTGTTTTTTGAAAACAAACGTCACTGCACCCATTTACCAAGAAATTTTGGAGCAGTTCATGCTTCCTTCTGCATACCAGCTTTTTGAAGATGCTGATTTAAATTTTCCAGCAGGATTTGGCACCTGCCACACTGCCAAAAGCACCAAAGGTGGTTAAATGGCCATGGTGTTGGTGTGCTTGATTGGCCTGCAAACTCTCCTGACCTGAACCCCATAGAGAATCTTTGTTAAGAGGAAAATGAGAAACAAGAGACAAAAATGCAGATGAGCTGAAGGCCACTGTCAAAAGAAACCTGGGCTTCCATACCACCTTAGCAGTGCCACAGGCTGATTGCCTCCGTGCCACGCCGCATTGATGCAGTAATTCATGCAAAATGAGGCCCAACCAAGTATTGAGTATGTACAGTAAGTGAACATACTTTCCAGAAGGCCAACAATTCACTAAAAATGTTTTTTATATTGGTCTTATGAAGTATTCTAATCTGTTGAAAGAGTGAATTGGTGGGTTTTTGTTAAAATGTGAGCCAAAATCATCACAATTAAAAGAACCAAAAGACTTAAACTACTTCAGTCAGTGCACTGAATTTATTTAATACACGAGTTTCACAAATTTGAGTTGAATTACTGAAATAAATGAACTTTCCATGACATTCTAATTTATTGAGATCTGTACATGTAGTAAAAAAAATATATATATATAATTTATATATGGATAATGGATGGATCACCCATCCAGTATAGACTACAATTTGATTTATTCAACCTTATTATTAACCATAACAATAAGCCAATAAAAATGACCAGTGACTTAAAACAAACTGTATTTACACAAGATCATCTTTCCCATACTACCGTTCTTTCATCTAGCACCTTTGGATATAAAGTAAACTTACATTTGGATGAATATCAATGTCATCAAGCAGTAGTAACAGTAGTACAACCGATTCTCTCTGCAAAAGATTCAGACTTCAGTTATTAAAGCAGTGAAGACGGAAGTGCTTATGAAATTCAAGTACACTCTCGGACCGACAAAATCCAGAGGAGAGGTAGAGTGCAACCACTCCGACTCAATATGTGTCTTTGCGTGCCCGAGCAAACGAATAAGAGGAACTTGCAAATAAAAAGTGATTTGAATAAAAGCATCCACTTTTGGGAAATCAAACCTCTGAGCTGTTGTTGCTATCAAGGCCTTGCGTCATCATGGGCTCTGTGCTGCTGGAGCCTTTCGGGGGCTCAGCGATGTTCTTGTCCCGTCTAGATCGTACCACCAGAATGACAAGAATGACGAGGAGGATGGTGAAGAGAAGACCTACCAAGATTCCTATGATCAAGACAACATGATCATCATTAGAGTCCCTTTGATTCAGTTCTCTAGGAACGATACCCTCCGCTTGGGATTCCTCGTGAAGGTTGGGATGTTTCTGAGCGCTGCGGTCCAGTGCTATGTGTAAGATATTTGTGCCGCGGTTATTTTCTATGCCAATATCCTGAGCCAAATCTGGAACGCGGTTAGCTGACCTTTTGGAAATCGAGTGACCGTGTGTCACAGAATGATATTCAAGGCTCCTTTTCCCGATGCCTCGGTTAGCGTTGTCTCTGGACCGGACGGTGTAGATGGTGTGAATGTACCACTCCCTGCCTGCCGACACCTGGACAGTGTTATAGTGTTAGTATCAGACCATTATTGCAATGTTTCTTAATGTGGCAGCAGTTATGTCCCTCTTACCTGAAACAAAGCTGTGGAATCCAGCCTAAAGCCATCAGAGCCCAGCTGCCTCACCAGCGGCAGCGCCTGAGGATCGTCTACAGCGAGGAAAGCATTGAAACTAATGCTGCCAAATGTTCTCGCCTGAGTTTCTGGCTGAGCTTTGTCCTGTAAAGCAGAGTTCAAAATTACACATTGTACTGTCTAATGATCCTGAGTGCAGCGCAAAGGCAAAAAAGAAACAACTGGATCTACTTGACATAAGGAAGGTTTTAACATGGTAAATGACAAAAACACAAGAAAATTACTACAATGTAAAACAGAAAATATAAAAATTAAAATGAAAATTTTTAATAAACACTATAATAGTACACTTATGATAATCAGCTGGATCTAGATGTCTGCTAGTCATTAAGTTTTCTTTTTGAGTCTAAGAAAACTCACTTAAAAATTAATTTATATTAATAAACATTTTGACAACTGGTTTAGACCAGGGTTATTATAGTTCCCTTTCAGTCGGTCACTCTCGACGTCACGTTGGTGACCGACGAATTGGGACCTCGCTTAGAGGGACCAATCCACTTCGAGTGTAAACTAAACGCCAATTCACATTGCATGCGATTCTCATCCAGGTGCTGCTGATCACAGTCGTGAGTCAATAAGTCGTCAGCAGATGCGCACATCTCAGCTTTTCGCTTTCGAGCTGAGCGATCACATCGTTCTGCTCCTGACTACTGAGAGAAGAAGACTGAACGAGTTCAGCACGCTCTTGGAGAGCTCGTGTTGGTGGATGGCGCTTCAGCGGGGGTGGTTTCCCGTGTGAGTTGGTTGCATAAATCAGCTGCACTTCCCGCTTTACAGATGGACCCCCTGTTTGTGTTCATGGCAGATTTGCGTGTTTTCTCGCCTCTAATGCCGGCTAGGTGGGGTGGGGGCGGCCGCCCAGGTGGGGCCGTGGGCAGCCCTGGGGAGCCGCAAAGTGCTCGTCTGTAGTGCAGAAGCCTGAGCCTGGCCCTAAAAGAGCACTTTCGCGAAGTGTGGACGGTCACACAACCTCGTGCGGTTACCGCGGGGAACAACGCTACCCCGGTCGGTGACAAATAGTCGGCTCTGTCACACGATGGAACATTGGTGAGTGATCGTAGCACTATCAACAACGGAGCACCCCCTTCGGATGCGGCAGTACCCTGCCTGGGTGCGGTCACGAGCCGCGGCCTCTCCCCTGGGCCTGACCACTGAGGTGGCTTTCGTGGATGGCTCACGCTCCCATTGCGGGGGTATGACCATCACGGAGTTGCGGACCAGACTCCGTTACCAGCAAGGGGGCGGAGTGCCACTGCCTAGATCTGGGGTTCCATCTGGTGGCAGCCGGGGGCGTCCTTTTTCTGCCGGTGGGCGGACTGGTCTGACGGTCACGGTGAGGAATTCCCCTCCGGGGATGCCCAGGCCCGCCGGCACTTTGAAACCAGCGGACCTCTCAAAAAGAGCAGGCTGGACCCTCCTGGGGGGTACCACCTGTTTTTTCCGAGGCTCCTCCTGACGATCGGATGTCGGTTGCAGCATTGGAGGGTGAGCCAGAGTTTTCTGGAGAGGAAGATTCGGCTGCGCTTCTCTCCTCCGGGACCGTAGCAATGCCAGGATCGGATCCATAAATAATGGCTATGCTTTCCCGGGCCCCCGTAGGGGTAGGGCTCGAGTGAAGGACTTGCCCCCTCCCGGGTCTGATGGTACCTCGAAGCCAGCGATGCCTTACGACCTGTGGAGAGCTGCCTCCGCTTTACACGCTACGGCGTGATTGCAAGTGCTCCAGGCCAAGGCACTGAGGGACTTGCGCGAGGGTGGTCACGACCTGGAAGTTCGCAGAGAGCTCCGCACCGTGGCGGACCTCGCGCCATGAGCGACGAAGGTTACGGCGCAGTCTATGGGTCGTGCTATGTCCACTATGGTGGTCCGGGAGCGACATTTCTGTCTATGACTGGCTGACATGTGCGAGACAGACAAGACACGATTCTTGAACGCCCCCGTGTCCCAGGCCGGCGTGTCGGCGACACGGTGGAGAACGTGCCTAGTGGTTCTCCGCTGACCAGAGCAGACTGAGGCAATCAGGTACATCCTGCCGGTGTGCAGCTTCTGCCGTCGCCGAGGGCGGCCCCCTGTCACCGCCAAAACAAGAGCAGCGCTCCGGCGGCCTCCAGCAAAGCTGTGCCGTGGAGCCGGTCGCAGGGCAGCCGCCCCCGCCTGTCCAGGCCCCCCGCCCAAACACTGGTGGCAAGCAGAGAGCACGAAGCCCGGAGACGCGACCCAGAGTGGAAGGAACTGGTCCAGGGATGGTGAGCACAACCACCCCTCCCCCGGAGGAGGGCGGCGAAGATTCTTGCCACATTGATCTCGCTCGGTCGTTGGTACTCGCAAATTCTCAGAGCCAACGAGCAATGTCCTCTATATTCTGGTCGGGGGTTGTGGACACCTAGTGCGTATCACACTCACGCCCCATCTCTCGCAGGCTAGCAGTGTGCGGAATCTGTAGTACGATCAAGCGTACTACCCACGCATCATCCTTTGGCTCGAATTCAGTGGGCAGATCATGTTACACACACCCAGACCCCACCTCAGAACGGCTACGAGACGCCTGGGCCGGGTCCATGCGTTTTTCCGCACTGCCCCACTGCGGGTATGCCTGTAGTTCCCTTGATGCCACTAGCGCGGTGTCTGGGAGTCTGGTGAGCTACCCAGCCCGTCTTGATGGCTCCTTCGAACCGTTAGGTTCGGCTATGCGATTCAGTCGCCCTGCGTCCCCCCAAGTTCAGTGGCATCCTCTTCACAACAGTGAAGGCGGCCGATGGTCCTGTCTTGCGGGCAGAGGTCGCAGTCCTACTGGCAAAGGATGCGAAAGAGCCGGTCCCTCCAGCCGATATGAAGACAGGGTTTTACCGCTCCTACTTCATTGTACCCAAGAAAGGCGTTGGGTTACGACCAATCTTGGATCTGCTTGTCTTGAACCGGGCCCTTCACCGGTTAACGTTCAAGATGTTGACGCAGAAACGCATCTTCGGTTTATTAGTTTTTTTTGCTCTCGTGTCCCCGAGATTGGTTTGCAGCGGTCGACCTGAAGGACGCGTACTTCATGTTTCGACCCTTCCGCACCACAGACCATTACTGTACTGCATCCGAAGGACGAGCATATCAGTAAGATGTCCTGCCCTCCGGGCTGTGCCTGTTGCCCCGTGTCTTCAAGCAGTATAATTTGGTTCGAGGTACGCCGCTGATCCCTTGTTCCTCTTGAAAGAATCAGAAGCATGGTCGCATTCTGCAACTACCCCTCGACGAAGCATGTTTCAGGACTCAGTTGTATGAGCATCAGTGCATGTGGTGCTCTCACCACTCAGGCCTGTTGCCTTCTGTCAACTGGGAAAGAGCAACTCTCATACCCGCGACGCGAGGATCTCTTTTTCCCGATAGGGGACTCGGTAAGAGGTCAGGACGGCGTCTCCACTATGGCGGGCAGTCAACTTCTCGCTGGGGGTAGCTGGCTCCATATGAGACCAAAAGCTGCTAGGCACTTCATGGCCGAGTCCTGAGGTGGGTGTGGCAACGTGGCACTTTTCGGGTCCAAGTTACACCGGCCTGCCGACAAACCTTCACCTCGTGGTCAGACCTTGCGTTCCTCCAGTCAGGAATGCCCCTGGAGCAGGTCTCCATTATTCTGTGGTTTGCACGGATGCCTCAACCTCCGGCTGGGGGGCCACGTACAACGGGTTTGCAGTGTCAGGGGTTTGGACGGGGCACCAACTGCACTGGCTGCCTTGAGTTGCTGGTAGTGCACCTTGCCCGGGGCCGTCTCATAGGGCGCTTACGAGGCAAGCGTGTACTAGTACACACGGACAACACAGCGACCGTTGCATAAATCAACCGACAAGGTGGTCTGCGCTCACGTCGCGTTTATTGCAGCAACTCGTCCCCTCGGCCACGCCCTCCTCTGAGTCCAGAAGCATCTGAGGTGCCGGTCTTCTTGCGGTTCAGCTATTCCTGGGCTGCTCAACCGAGTGCAGCCGACGAGCTGGTCCCGAGCTGCGCTCACCGGAGAAATGGCGACTCGCACTCCGCCAGCCAGACAGTCCAGCTGGTTTGAGGGACTTCTCACGAGCCACTCAGGTAGACTTGTTGCCTCTCCAGCAGAAACCTCGCCGGCCATTGTTCTTCGCCTTGACCAAGGAAGCACATCGGCAGCCGTCATGGGGATATGATGCACTGGCACAGCAGCTGCTCCGCGGGCCTCGCAAGTATCATTTCCCCTCCCAAGTGAAGCCTTCTGCACATTGCCTGGGCATGTGCAGTAGGGAGACGAAGAGCAGGTCCGGTGGTGGGCAGGGCCCTCCCACCCCCCTATTGGCCCACCCGGACCTTGTTCCTGGAACTAATGCTCCTCGTGATAGCCCCTCCTTGGCCGATTCCTCTGATGAAGGATTTACTGACTCAGAGACGGGCACCCTTTGGCACCCACGTCCAGACCTCTGGAAACTTCATGTCCGGTCCATGGACGGAACGCGGAGGTTCTGAGTGGCCTACCTCAAGAGGTAGTTGACACCATCAATTCAAGTGCTCACCGGCTTGAAGTGGAACGCTGTATCTTTGAGTGGTGTTCTTGCTCGCTGCTAAGACCCCCTGAAGAGGCCTGATCGAGAGTTGTGTGTTCCTTTTTGTCAGCAAGTGGGGGTTTGGAGGGCGAAGGGCTGATCTCTCCCTCCTACACTTAAATTTATGTCGCGCAGACGCTCGCTAACACGACGCGCCTGTAGAAGGTAGGTTCCGTTGGGCGAAGAATGACCTGGATCTGCAGGTTCCATGTAAGGGCGCGAGGAAGGTTAAATCCTCCACGCGCCCCCCCTATTCCCTCGTGGGACTGGACTCTTTGCTCACGCTGCACTACGCGGGCCCTATTTGAGCCTTTTGTGGCAAAAAGGGCGTATCGCTAAAGTTTCTTTCATTTAAAACTCTGCTCCTGCTTGCACTGGCTTCCATCAAGAGGTTAGGGGACCTGCATGCATTTTCGGTCACCGATTCGTGCCTAGAGTTCGGGCCGGCTGATTCTCAGGTAACCCTGAGGCTCCGGCCCGGCTACGTGCCCAATTTTCCTCGGCTACTAAACTCTCCTTCAGGGATTCAGTGGTGAACCTCGCAAGCGCTGCCCTCAAGAAAAAAGGAGGCGAACTAGGAGACTCGCTACCCTAGTTTTGCTCTGTCCGCGTGCTGATCTCTTAATGTGGCGACGGTAGACGGCACGCAAAGTCTTCAGGATCCTCAGACGCTCTTGTCTGTCACGAGGCTGGCAGAAGGGGAATCCGTCCAAAGGCAAGGATGGCCACTGGATATGGATGCCATCACCCTGATCTTATCAGGCACATGGGTGGGTGGCCCTGCCGCGCGTCAGGTTGTGCGAGCTCATCAATCAATTAGAGGTGTTATGCATCTGCATCCTCCTCGGTCGCTGGCTCGTGGTGGCGCGATCGCTGACTGAGATATCTGTACGGTCGGCGGGCTGGGCGACCCCTAACACATTTGCTAGATTATATAGCCTTTGTGTGGAGCCGGTATCTTCCTGTGTTCTCATCTCAAACGGGTAGAAGCACTGAGAGGGCCCGGCTTCGGGTCGGCTTGCAAAAATCACTCCAGAGAGTTCATATAGTAGACCCTGTTGAGCTCCTTCCCCTCGGCAGCCAGACGTGGCGGAGGTTCCGGCGCCAGGCCTTCACTCGCTGATTCCTCGAGAACCGGTAGAAGGCTGGGGTTCATATGTAAGACCTAAGTGGATCCCATATGTGTAAAGTTCACGGTATAGCCTTGAGCCCGTGTTTTCCCCGGCAGACTTCTGCCATTCCAAGAGGGTTCAATCACCTTCCATTCTTCCATAGGCACTAGGTATGTCCCTAGTGTACGTGCTCCAGAACCACATCCTTCGGTAAGGTCGAGCTTCCGTAAACGCTCTGTCGCAAAGAATGGGTGCATTTCCCCATGTTATCCAGTTACATATTACTAGTTCTCATGGGTAATTCCATATAGCATATGCTGGTGCAGCTAGGTCCGACACGTCCCGTCGCCCAGCTCCTGTACCAAACTTCAGCTGAGCGCTCTTGTCACCGCTCGCTCTCAGGCAAAAACCGAATATTGCGCGCATCTGCTGGGGTCCTACTTATACTCCACGCTGTGATCAGGCAGCAGGCTGTATGCAATAATCCATGACCATGTGCTATTGGCTCGTTTAGTTTACACTCGAAAAAGATTGGTCTCTCGAAGCGAGATCCCAAATCGTCGGTCACCAACGTGACATCTCCATTCCCTCCTTCACGGAACGAGGGTTACATACGTAACCGAGACTTGTGTCCCCTTCGAGGGAACACCACCGCTCTGGGGCGTCCTCTAGCGGACACTATGGGGACTGCCGCCAGCAGGACCGGTGTTTGAAGCACGTGTGAAACAACTCCAATCCCACTGGCTCACGTAGCCCATGACGTCACAGGCGGGCACACGGAAGTATAAGAGGGCACCTGCCGAACACATTACCAACTTCTGTTGTCTTCAGGAGCCATTTGTTTGACAGTGCATGTAAAGGCGCTATGAAGAAACCAAGGCAAGTGAGCATTTTAGAAAGTGTGCATCTCCGTGTCCGAGGTTTCTGACACCCGAGGACACACACAATCTATGCGTAATGTGTCTTGGTGAGGAGCACACATGTTCAGTGCTCGAGGGCTCTGAACGCACTCATTGTGAGTGTCTCCAATGAGAAGCTCCACTTGCGTTTGTCCCTCTTCTCGGGATGATGAAGCAAGTGCTCGTCTCACGCGGTTCGGGCCCCGCTGCTGGCAAGTAGACCACTGACCACTAACTAACGCTCCCTTATGATGTAAGCTTTTTTCCAAGTACTCTGCATTGGACGGCCCACCTTTCAAGGGGTTTTTCAAAGTAGGGCTTGTCCCTGAGTTCCTCGTCTTACGTCTCCCTTGGGGTTCTTTATAAATGTCTTCCTTCCTTTATTCGCTGAAGCTCAGTCAGGTAGATAGGGTGGCCCCCCCTTTCTATGGTTTTTTTTGAAGTTGGGCGTCCCCCTGGGGCCCGGGCTTCTGTCTTTGGCTCATTGTAAGCATAGGGGCCTCTGCGGAAAGCGGTGTCCTTAGTTTGTTTAAAATTCGATGTCCCTCCCTGAGTGGCTGGTTCCCCCATTTTAGTAAGGTTCATATAGGTCGATCGCTTCTTTATTGCGGCGCTGCTCACTTCCCAGGTGAAACACGCCTGCGGCACGGTGCATGGCTAGAGAGTGACATTATGTTCGCGCTCAAATTGTCTGCGAGAGGCATAGCACAAGCTTCCCTAGAAGGGGAACGTCGAGTTCCCGCAAGAGAACGAGACACGCGTCCCCTCTGCCGATGCGCTAGGGCTGGCCTGTTTTCACATCTCCTAGGGACAATCAAAGTTGGTGTATGTGTTGGTGCGGTGCCCTCTTATACTATCAGACGACCGTCCTGCGGTCGGGCATCTTCAAAGTGTCTGCTTAGAGGAGCACAGTGCGATGTTCTCCTCTGCAGGAAGCTCATGTTGCATGCATAAAATCCCAAGTACTTAATAAACAAACAAAACAAAACAAAACAAAAACAAAACTGGTTGCATTAAATAAACTTTATAAAGACTTTAACTTCAAATAAAATATCTATAAACTTTAACTAATATATAGATATATATATAATAGTGAGATATATATATGATAAATAAACTTTTGTATTTTATATATATAGGCAGCATTGTTGTTTTCTTACGTACCGAAATAACTAAAAGTTAATCAAAATTATAAAAAAAGCTATATATGAGCCATTAACAAACCTAGCAACTAAATAACATGACAAAACACTGCGCAAAATTACTAAAACTTTAACTAAAAATAAAAATAGAAAAATAAACACATTCAAAATGGTAATAACACTATAATAATTTCTCAATACTAAAATAAGACTAATTTATACTTTATAAATGAATATTACAACTTTTATATAAAGCCTTATATTTGCTATAGCTTTTTCTACGAAAATTGGCGCGTTAAATAAAATGATTTACTCCATGATATTGGATATCTAATCTAGCAATGGCATCTTTTTATTTTTGGGTTTGGGCTGTATGAAACAGTGTTCACACTTACAATGATCTTGAATCGGTACAAAAGAGATGCTGAATCAGCTAGGCAGCCATACTCAAAGTTGTTAGGGTTGTATTTTGGGATGTATCCATCTGCCCCTGTGCACATGAACACCTTCTCAATGTTACAGATGAACGAGTCTCCAAGATTCTGAACAGGATCCACCATTACACGGCCATAGATGACATCTCCTAAAGAATGCAACAACCATAAATAAGGAGAGGTGTCATACTGCAAATACTACAAATCTTTTTTTAAGCCACAGGGGTAAAATACATAAGAATGAAGTGCTGTTTGTAGCATTTTACCCTCTGAGAAAGCTGTATCACTCTCCTGACCAAAGCCCATGGAGCCGTCTGACAGCCAGAGAATTTTCTTTGAAAGCAGGAGCATCTGTGTGTTAAGACTGAACTCTGCTAACACTGGATCACTCACCTAAAATCAACAACAAACATTACTTTCGCTAAAAATACTGGGTATATGTTAGATTTTCTCATCTGTCTTAAAGCTAACACTTAAATTTAGTAGCTTTCGAAGGGGTCATATTTAGCAAATTATATTATATTATTAATATTTATTATATAATTTGAATTTTAGAATTTAGTTTGATAAAGATAGGGGCGTACCAATATAGTCAGACAATATGAAATGGTAAAAAAAAAATTGAGATTTTATAATTTAGCACAACTTTCTAATTATATTATATTTATAATAAAACTAGCATTAGAAAAATCATATAATTAAAATACACTACTGTTCGAAAAGGTTGGCAGTATGGACTTTATTTTAAGTACATTAATATTTGTATTCAGCAAGATGCATTAATGATGGCTTGAGGGGGGGAGGGGGGGGAGGGTTTCTTTGCTATCAATCAAAGAATCCTGAAATTATTTCGCAGAAAAGCAGCACATCTTTTCAACAATGATAATAAGTAAGAAATGTTGCTGGACACAATCAGCATATTAAAAGATTTTCGGAAGAATCTTGTGAGCACTGAAGACTGGAGTAATGATGCTGAAATTCAGCTTTGCATAACAGGAATAAATTTCATTTTAAAATACATTAAAATAGAAATGTAGATTGTTATTTTAAATTGTAATAATATATTTATATTATAGTTAATATATACTATTTGTATTACTTATAGTACAATATGTCACAATAGAACTGTTTTATTGTATTTTAATCTAATAAACACACCCTTAAGAGACTTCTTTAAAAAACAAAAAACGTCTACCAGCCCAAACCATTTGAGTGGTACTTGATCTTTTATGTAATCCACTAATTTCAGTTTAGCAATTTAAAGATAGATACTATTTTGCTAAACAATCAAAGAAAAGATCCATTAGCGAGCATTGGTAATTTGGGCATTATTAATACATGAGTAAAATGTGTGGGCATTCTGCCAAAGAAATGCTGTTCCTGGCAGTGGAACATCATGTAGGTCTGATTAATTTGAAAATAAGTGTTTTTTTTTAACAAGGTGACTGATCAAACCAGACTGACCTGTTTCAGAGTGGATTGTTTTGTAAACCTGGAGGCAGGCTTTGGCAAATAGGTAGGATACGTACTCCTGTAAGCTGTAATGTTAACTCACAGCGTACTAGACAGACAGGAATGCCCTGAGCCCAGCTATACAGCCTTTGCTGTGACCCTTTTGATGAGTGCTTGTGCTTCAGTAATGACCTGTTGGAAGCGTATGTCCAGATCAAAGGTAATCGGCTCTCTGGGGTGGCACACAGGACGGAAGCTGTATTCAATACCAGGAGGAGCTGTGCAGGGAACCAGTTTTACTGTGTAAGTTCCTGAGTAATCCCTCACCTGCAGGAAAGTCAACACTTACTGAATCAGAAGAGACAGTAAAGGGACCCAATAATGACAAATCCAATCATGAACATATAGTATTCAGAGCAGATTTTGCTTTGAACAAAGAAAAATCGCACCGTCAGACACCCTAAAGACTTACAGCAAAGTCAGAGATGAAGGTCCACTGCTGCATTGGCTGGTTGTATGTCGGCTCATTTCTCACCAAGCTAAGGTTAAAGGTCAGCCCGGGATGGTCCGCACACATGACCATGGAAGTCATGGGGGAGGCTGTGTTGACACAAATGTTATTATACTTTTTGAACACAAGTAAGACCATAATACACTGTCTCCTCATAACGGATTTCAGAAAATTGCTTAAAATGGGCAAATTTCACAAGAAAATGTTTCAATCCAAAATCAATAGAATTTTTTATTTTTTTAATATTAAATAATATATAAAAAATGTCCCAACATAATTAGGCATTTTTTTTTTTTTTTTCTTGCACACGTTAATTTCATGCACTAAATCATGCATAATTCATGGGCATACTAATCCGCTGAAAGCGCAAACTCGTTTCGCTATTCTGTGTTACCGCGACACAAGGAAATTTCTACATTTCATTTACGCTTTGATTTGAAGTCGACAAACAGCGCATCCGTCGCGGCTGACAGAATAGCGTATGCTGCTTGCGTTCAGTGGTTATTCTCCAAAATAGCGCTACGGTGATGCAGAGAGACACAGAGACGACTTTTGAATAAAGTCTTTATTTTTGTTTTCTTCGTGTACAAAAATTATTCTCGTCGCTTCATAACGTTACGGTTGAACCACTTATGGCAGATGGACTATTCTGACAATGATTTTCATACTTTTCTGGACCTTGACAGTGTAATTTACTTGGCAGTCAATCAGACAGTCACAAGCCTTCCGGTTTTCATCAAAAATATCTTAAATTGTTTCCGAAGACGAACAAAGCTTTTATGGTTTGGAACGACATGGGGGTAAGTGATTAATGACAAAATGTTTTGTTTTTGGTGTTTTTTTCATTTTCATTTTGGGTGGAGATCCCTTTAAACCGGTAGAGCTCCTTGATAGCCTATAACGGATCAAACGGCAAATTGTCAGTAAACTGTCTCCAAAGTTATTAAATATGCAACAGCATGTGCAGATGGCTTTTCATTTATTTGTGCTATCACACGAAATGTGTATATTTGAATAATGTAGGGGAGAGTGGGGAACAACCTAACGCTTTTTGACTTTCTCAGTTTGAGTAAATCCACATGGGGTTCAGAATATAACTTTTTATCCCCCTGCATAAATTCACATTATCTGGTACAAATCATGTTCTTAATTGTTTCATCATAATATAGTGTATACTTTTCTTGGGTTATACCCAAAGAATGGAAGTGAAATGTACACATGGCCCCAAAGGTGGTCTCATATAAAAATGAGCCATATGACAGCCCCTAAAATTTTATTTGACGCAAATGAAAAAAATATATACGACTAGTGATCGCAACACACAGCTATACAGCATACAACAATGTGGCAAATAGATTAAGAAACTCATTCAAACATTCAGAAAAACATATTAAAAACCGAATACGTCTTTTAAGGACCTTTCAGATGTATTAATTATAGAAAACTTTTATAATCTATAATAAATAAACGTATTTGTTCATATTCCCTCCATCATGATGTGTTTTTTGGGGAGGTCTGCAAACACATGCATGTAAAAAAACATGGTGTAGGAATTTGCACGTCATGTAACCTCATTATGACGCTCTGTTTTTGAATAAGAATGATATAGTAATGGCTCTAATAAGGGCCCTTCAAAAAACACGCCCTACATGTAGTGATTGGAAGTCGCACTCTTTTGATAGTTCGTTTCAATGAATTATTGCTGTTCAAAAAACTGGTTCAGCCATTTCTATTTACAGCCTCATGTAATTTACGTCATCATAACTTAGATAAATAGTCAATGAACTCCAGCATCATTCATCATCATCTGATAAAACTCTTACATTTACATTTTGGCAAAAGGCCCCGATACATGGCTACTGATTAGTAAACGCAATTCTTAAAGATATAACATTAAAGTATATAAAATTAAAGAAAGTGATCTTCATCAACATTTTAACAGGAACCGTAAAAGAACCGTCTCGTACAGAAAATCAGCGCAAAGCTTAAAGGGGTCATTTGATGCCCATTTTCCACAAGTTGATATTATTCTTCAGGGTCTTAATGAAAAGTCTGTAACATATTTTGGTTAAAATTTCTCAATGGTAGTGTAAAACAACACCCTTTTTACTTTGTCAAAAACAGCTCTTTTCAGAGCAAACAGCTCTGTTTTGTAGCATTTTCCTTTAAATGTTAATGAGCTCTGCTGACCCCGCCCCTCCCCTGCTCTTTTCCGGTCTTGTCGGTTTACTTAGGCCGCATTCTCAGTGAAACTTGCTAATTAGGCACATTATTAGGAAGCCGATCTGCAAAGATTCACTAAAATCGCTTATACTCACTCTTCCCTGTAGGTGAAGCTGAGAACAATGGAGTAGCGCCGAACAAAAGATGGCCTTAGGTAAGATTGGGGGCGGCATTCCTCTTCGACTTCAAAAAACAACGTAATCCACTCCAAACTCTTCAGAGCGCTCAGATGTTGGGAGTAATGACGACTGCTCGGTTCATTATTACATCAGCGACAACAGAACACCCTCAAGTCGCTTAGAGCGTCATTCTTATCTACATCTGCTCCGGCGGTGAAACAATGGCGGACTGATGACAGCTTACTCAGGGTGGGTCTAAGGTAAAACTCCAGTCCAGTCTGTGCTGAACCTACTGTCAATCAAACTATCGTGGGGGGGGCCTGTTTTTGTGACGTCACACAGACAGGCATTTGAGATCCGTTCTGTCAATTGTGTTCCGAATACGAACAAAGCTTTTACGGTTTGGAACGACATGGGGGTAAGTGAGAAAAGGGGTAAAGGCTACCGTTCGTTTGGTAGGACACGCAAGCTCAGTATATCAGCGGCTCATACTCATCGGTTCTCTCAGTCTGCACAGCAAGTTTCAGCGCAGCTGGAGTTACAGGAGTAACATTCTTTTGAACGATTCGTTCACGAACTGGACATTCAATTAATAAACATGTTACATAGACACTTCTTATATAGCGGTACAGTATTGCATGATTTATTGATTAGATTTAATAGATTACACTTTGTACAAACATTTGCAATTAGCTTGTAAAAGGTATCATTACTAGGCAGGCTTGGCTCTCTTTTTCAGAGCACCACGGCTCCTGATCAATGACAGAAATGAATCTTCTCATTATTTATAATAATTCTCGATATTTGACTTCTTAAAGTGGTTTGCATGGACTTTTTTTTAACCTTTATAATGGCATTTTTCAAACCTTATTAAATGTGTGTCATCTTTTATGTCAAATTGATAAATTGTATATAACCTTTACAATGTTTTTTTATTAAACACTAATTTCACTAGAATAATAAGACTCGCAACATCATGAAAGTAAGTTACTACCAATGAAATCATTATTTCAAACAAATTAGATCTTTGTGGCATAACAGAGAGCACAAAGTGGCATTAGGTATATTTACAGACTGGTCACTGAATCCTTTAATTCATGATAAAGTAGATGTCAAGTGAGATTAATGTTTTAATATAAAGTGTTGAAGTAAGAAATACATCATCGGAGTGTCGATTTACACAAATTGCAAATAATGCCACCTTGGTGGTAGAGGCTATTTACAGTAGCTCCGCCCACCAATGTCTGGTTGGCATAGACAACATTACAATGCGCGTACAGAAGTGTTTGGTACTTTACAGTTTAAATCAGGGGTCTTCAACGTTTTTCAGGGTTAGGACCCCTTAGATGACAGAGACATGGAGCAGGGACCCCCTGATACAAAATGTGTCAAGCAGAGCTACATATTAAAGTGGAAGTGACGCAGTCAGTCAAGGTTACATTATTTAGTAAACTGATTTCCACTTCAAACATCTCTGATTGGCCATTGCGTTCAAAAGAGATCAACAAACATGTCTGTGATTGTCTAAATTTCTCACCGCTGCAAAAACACGCTGTGAATAGGAACATTTCACATTCTCCAGAGCTCAAACTCAAAAGCTCAATGGAGCATTCAGGTGCTTATATTTAAAACTGACTGTGATGTTTTTTTACCCATGTCTTATTTTATTTTTTAACAAAAAATTATTTGTGATCAAACATTAATTGGTTAACCGCTGCGGACCCCCTAGGGGATGTGGACCACCGGTTGAAGACCCTAGGTTTAAATAATTGTCTGGTCCAAAAATAAGCTTCATTTTCTATATTCAAAACATAATTCCTTGTTTATTTCTTCCAATTTTTGAGTGAAATAGACCAGTTAATTTTTTGACAGTGTTTGTGAGTTTCGACCAATTGTATAATTGCTTTAATGAAGATGTGAGCCAGAAAGCTAATTAAAAATAATTATTCGAATCAGATGAAATCATTTACAGGTACCTGCAGTATATTTAAAGGCACTTGTAGTATATTTAATAGGTTTAATAACACACCTGAATGTGCAGTGACAAAGAGTCCCCGAAATCGTGCTTCTGTACGGAAGTTGACGACCAAACGGCCTTGTTCGTTAATGCGCATGCTTGTAGGATAGAGGGCACCTAAAATAAATCCACAAAAGGAAAAAATCCATATAAACTATTGTCCAAAAATGTTGGGGTCAGTAAAATTGTTTAAGAAATTAATAGTTTTATTTAACAAGGATGCATTCAATTGGTCAAAAAATTAATAGTAAAGGCATTTCTAATGTTACTAAAAAAATCTATTTCCTAAGGATCATGTGACACTGAAGACTGAAAAAAATGGCTTTGCATCACAGAAATAAATTCCATTTTAAAATATAATAAAATGGAAAACTATTTAAATTGTAATAGTATTTTGCAATATTACTGGTTTTACTGTATTTATGATTAAATAAAAGCAGCCTTTGTCAACATAAGAAGCTCACCACAAAAACATAATTTTGTTATACTGCGCTCAACCTCGTGGGGGGGGGGAGCACTTGTGAACAGTAGTTTAAGTACTATGCAAAAACAATTTAAAGTAGTCCAAAAATATTGCAAGATTTATTACACACTGTTTTTCATTCAAATAAAGGAAAAACATGCTGTCTTGCCTTGTAACTCAGCCTCCGGTGGACTACCAATGCCATCTCTCCACAAGATGGCAGTATCGTAAACAAAAGTGAGACGCAGCTCAGACTGCAGGTCAAAGTGCTGCCAGCCACCAGCACCGACTGGCGAATGGAAGACATATGACACGTGCAAGGGCACACGCAGGGTCACGTAAGACTGCACCATGTTCAGGCCGCTACACAGAACAAAGGGGGGGGGGGGGGGGCGCGTCAATACTTTAGCGTCTAAGAACTACCCAGCTACAATGTGTAGGTATTATATTGCTTTTGGGAAGTTACTTTATGGTTCATAAAATAAATCCTAAAAATAACTATTAGAGAATGTTCTATATAGGTTCTCTTTAGGTTGTTGTACAAACACACACACACACACACACACACACACACACTTGTCTGGTTTGCTATCCTTGTGGGGACTCTCCATAGGCGTAATGTTTTTTATACTGTACAGACCGTATACTCTATTGCCCTACACCAACCCTACACCTAAACCTATCCCTTACAGGAGATTTTGTGCATTTTTTGATTTTCAAAAAACTTCATTTTGTGTGATTTATTAGCTTGTTTACCTCAATTTAGGTCCCCACCGTGACACGAGTCCCCATGAGTCTGTGTGTATTCAAATGTAAGTCCCCACCAGAATAGAAAAACAAGTACACACACACACACAAACACACACAAACAAACACACACACAACACACACACACAAAACACAAGTTAAGTTTTGTTACAAATAACCAAACCTCATGCATATAATGTTATTTTTTGGTTCCCAAAAGGAAAAAAAAAAAAAAAAAAAAAAAAAACAAAAAAAAAAAAGAAACGGCATATCAATGGTTTGGACAGCGACATTCTGTGATTGCTGGGTGAACTGTTTCAAATCTTTTAGCACATTAGTAATAGCTAGACTTTTAACCTCATGATTAAAACGTGATACACATATACTTTGGTTACCAATTAAAATCTTAATTAGGTAAAAACAAAGGCAAAAACCCATACTGTATGTATCTGGAATTAATGATATAGCACTGTCACCAGAAGATGGTGATGTTGCTCTTGCTTTAAACAAACTCTGCATACCCTCAAGTTTATCCTAAAAAATTATCATTAAAGAATTGAATCAAAAACTTTTAGTAGTAATCCTAAAAACTTAAATAGTTTCCTAAAAATCCTAAAATCTTTGTAGTAAACTTGAATTAACTTACGTTTTTATCCATTGCCATGCAATGTGCTAAAAATGACGGTTGACTTTGACTTTAACTGCTAGCTCACATAACGCTACTCTTCCAGGAAAATATTGGGGATAACTTCATCGGCAAAAATAAAAAAAGATGCACTTCCTCGACTTGAATGTAGGCCTGTACACCATCATCTCCTTTTAATGCACCAATACCCCTTTTAATTAACAGCAGAGTAAACCAACATAGCATGTGTCCATGGTGAAGACAAACGACTCTCTCAAACAGGCATGTAAACAGTTGTCTAAAGCTTGTTTAAAGGGCTACACTCTTCTAGCTAGCTGTTTAAAGGGGAGGACAGAAAAAAAACAAGATGCTTTTTATGATCTAAAGGTCAGTTTTGACTCATTGTGGGCGAAAGACAAATAGTGAGCTGCTTAAAGGGTGGACTAGAGGTACATAAAGCAAATGCCTTTGCCAATAAACTAAAACGGTCAGCCACAGTATAATGGATTGATGTGATCTCACAACTGTGAAAAAAGTATTTCCTTTAATACCTTTGGCAAAGACTAGGAATCCATATATCAAGTGCAGGAGTCTAAACCTTAAAACGATTGAATAAATTCCTAAACTGACACTGAAACAAAACAAGGACATGTTAAGCCCTTTTAAGGGCACAACATATTTTAAAGGTACATTTAAAGGTACTTACGCTTCTTTTCAAAAGTTGTTGTCGGTAAGATTTTTAAAATGTTTTTAACGAACTCACAAAGGCTGCATTTATTTGATAAAAAATACAGTAAAAACGGTAATATTGTGAAATCTTTTTTTAAAATAACTTTTTCTATTTGGATATAAGTGTAATTTATTCCTGTTAGTAACTGCAAGCTGAATTTTGCAGTCAGGCATTACATCGCAGTCTACAGTGTCACAAGATCCTTCAAAAATCATTCTAATTTGCTGATTTGCTGCATTCTAAGCATGATCACAGCTGAAAACTGTGATAAATTAGATTTTTGTAGAAAATGTGATATGTTTTTCCAGGATTCTTTGATTACTAGAAAGATGTAAAAATAAAAAAAACCGGATAATTCTTTTTTAATATAACAATTTTGTGATATTATAACACTCTTTACTTTTGATAAGTTAATGTGTCATTTTTGAACAAAGTAATAATTTATTTCAAAATAATACAAGAAAAATCTTTTGAACACTAGGGGGTCCTTCCAAACTCTGTCCTGGAGGGCCGGTTCCTGCAGAGTTTAGCTCTAAAAAAAAATTCCACCCTAATCAAACACACTCTGAACCATGCTATGCATGTTCTACTTAGGCATACTAGAAACTTCCAGGACCGAGTTTGGAGACCCCTGAAATATACTGTAACTTCCTATTTGGTTGATGCTAAAAGCTTGCTGTTATGTCATTATTAAAAAAATAGTTTCCGTCTCTTTCCTCACCTGTCCATCCGTCCCGATGGTCCCTCCGCAATCATTGAGCAGCTCAGACATGTCATAGTAGCTGACAAACTCCCACAAGCACGCCTCCAGGTGCAGGTTTCGGTAGAATCGTAGGGTGTTTTGGCCCCTGAGGGCCGTGCTGTACTGGTAGGGTGCAGTCCCGCCGATGGCATCTGGATTGCGGGTGGTGTCTGTGATGAAGCCGTAGCGTGTCCGCACCTCTGTGTAGTCCAGCAGGTTAGAGCAGCGATGGTTTCCTACACGTGTGCCATCTGGACTCAGGGTCAGCTCAAAGTTGGAGAGTGCCCGAGTGGAGACTACAGGTAACATTCCTATCGAGGGAATGAGGAAAATGATTTAACATGTATGCATCTGATCTGACACAGAAAGTGAACAGCATTTTTTAATCCTTTCTAATTTTACAATTAATATGCATGCAGTTTTTATGCAGCCAAATCTGCCTTTCACTATGGTAAAATTTGTGTGCATGTGCACTGACCATCAATATGTGGCATGGTAACAGTCAGTTTAATGAGGTTTGGGTGGTCTGGATCTTCTGCTCCAGTGTAGCGCAGCCTGGCAGAGAAAGGCTCAGCTCCAACTGTGCCAACAACAGGAGGCTGGCACATTCCTGATGACAAAAGGAAAAAAATAAATAAACAGCAGGAGGAGCCACATCATTAGGAAAAACACAGTTCAGTCAACATGAACCAATGTTTACAATCCAATTTGAGTGAATTTTTTTTTTTTAAGACAAGACTTGATTCTATCAATTGGGAAATGAGTGGATTATTGGGTGTGAATTACACTGTAAAAATGATGGGTTTGGTACAATAACATTTTACTAACATTATAAGTGGACTGAAGAAAAAAAAAACCTTTTAGATATTATCATACAGATTACTGCCAAAAAAAGTGGCTGTGAAAATGATAACAGTCCTGAAAAATAGCATAGCAAGAGTGGCCACTTTGGATTTTTAATTCATGGGGGGGGGGGACCAACCTCAAATGGTTAAAACATAACTCTGAGATCACTAACTCACACCGTTTCCTGACTGATGATACTATGGGTCGGGGAGGCTCCAGTGGCGTCTTTCATATACCCCATATAAGTTGACCGCCGCTGTACCTGCCACACGCGAGCTGCTAGTAAATACACTGAGTCTAATGTGATCGTTTTGGAGGAAGTGAAGAAGGTGTCACAAAATCGACTTCCTTCATGGGGCTGGTCACACACCGTTCCGGTCCTGTCGGGCGCTGACCATCCCGCGGTATGGCCCCGTGTCGGTGTTATTCATGTGCTCACAAGCACAGATGAGAGCCCAGTTCGTCAAAGTCAGGATACTTGTTGGTTGGTCATTTAGTCTAAAATATATATATAATAATAATTCCTATAATAAATAAATACAAATCATATAGGGTTTAAATAAACAGTTTTATTTTATATTTAGTTTATTTTTATAAATGCATTCC
Organism: Sinocyclocheilus anophthalmus; assembly: GCA_018155175.1. Taxonomy (NCBI): domain Eukaryota; kingdom Metazoa; phylum Chordata; class Actinopteri; order Cypriniformes; family Cyprinidae; genus Sinocyclocheilus; species Sinocyclocheilus anophthalmus. The sequence continues at coordinate 480,602 of JADLZN010005043.1, read as the reverse complement.
AATCTGAACTAATGTTGTTTTATTTTTGTTAAGCAAGTTAATTTACTGTGTCCAAATTCACAATTTTTTGCTCATTCTTTCCCTATGTAGGCAACCTACCGTGACACAGACTACAGGATATCCTGCGACTGGCTGAGTATCTCTAGTGCTGCTTGTATCATCGTACTGCAAGAGAGACACCACTACTGGCACGGCGGGAAAGGTCACATCGGCCATACTGTTCATCTCTTCAATGTAAATGATGGCTTTGGTTACCTGGAGATTTGGAAAAGAAGCAAAATTGAACACAGTGTGGATCCCTCATTGGTAATCGAATAAAAACAGGTATAATACTACTGATAGAGCACACAGACAGGTTTTTGGCATATACTTTTCTCCCCCATATTGTGGAGTACCTGAATCTCTGCTACCATATTCTCATCAGGTTTGAGGTGGACAGTGAAGGCCTCTCTCATCTCTCGCACACCATCATACAGAATTTCCACCTCCACAATGTGCTCAGTCTCTCCTTCTTTAAACTCCACATCTGCAATTGGGAAACTGTAATTTTCTTATTTGATTCTGGTCATGTTTTATATGTACTGTACATTACAATGCCTTTTTTAAAGTGTGATAAAGAACCAGTGAGGGACAACACATATGTAAAAGTGAATCTTTCAAAAACATGTCCAGCTCATGATTTGCTCCCAAAAAAAAAAAAAGTATATTTTCCTTTTAGAAAATTAAGTCTATTTTATGACCATCAGGATTTTTACATTGTAACATTATTTTCGTAAAATTAAAGCCATTTTCTGCCCAAATTCTCATTACTCAATGTGTTCAGATATTTTAGTTTTGTAAAAACTGTTATTCTCAGTGATGATTACGATGATTATCGTAATGCAGTCATTTTTAACAGCACTAGAGTAAAAAAATACAAATACAATTTTTTATTTAGATCAGCATAAATTAGGCAAATAACAATTATACAATTATAAAGGTTTTTATTTAAATATGCATAAAGTAAATGGAAAATAACTATATTCATAGTAGTATTTTTTATATTTAAATGATCATATATTAGATAAATATAACACAAATACTATTATGATGTATAATACTTAAAACATTTGTTATAGTAATAAAAATTATATTTTTAATCTAACTTATTCTTTTGTATATATTCTTGTCTATCTTCTTACTCTTATTCTTTTGTATACCAATACTGTGAATGTGGATGGGAAATGTTTTATAGTATGAAAATAATGCGAAAAAATAATTCAATAATATACAAAAATAATATAATATACAAATGTCCTAAATGAGCCTAGTTCTTTGAGCAACAGATTTGTAGTTAACAATAATGATATGAGTAAAATATGATCTGGGGGCATGTCCCTTGGAGGTTTGGTGAGCTTTTGTGAGCCTGTTCTACAAACCATTCTATGATGTTGTGTTTGAACCCCACGCTTCCGAGATGGTATGGTAATCTTCTCGCAAGAAGCCGAGGCCATCCTTGTGTGGACCCCCGCTTACTCCTACAGACAACTTTAGATGTGTCTCCTTCGCTCTGGACACGGATCCTCACTCACTGAATTGCCCTGACGCTCAGGGTTCACTGACAATGAACTTGGCTGCTGCTCGCAAACCTGCTATGTCCTCTGGGATAAAGAGGCTCGGAAAGAGAGATGTATGTCACAACACCAAAATATCACTTCATATCAGACTCAGGGCTGATATCGTCCAACCCCTACACACTGATGATCAGTTTGTATGCTTCTTAGTCCAGATCATACTATTTGTAACGAGCACTTTAAGTTTTCCTATACACCTTTAACAGCAATTGCATGTGAACACAAGTAGGTGAGAAAGTGGGAGATAAAAGTCTTACTGTCGGCATCATCCTTTATCTTGATGAGTGTCTCGTTCTGACCCCCTATAGAGGCCCCAAAAGGAGACTCACTCTTGGGGCTTCCCAGCACCAATCTCAGCTCCTCGTCTTCCTCATGTTCGGTGTCATCCACGAGGATGAGGACACAAGTCTTCTCCACCTCTCCTACACAAGCAATCAATAGGGAGTTGTTGTTCAGTATGCATAAAAATGTCAACGCTTCAATTGGGAAAGAATTACTTAGAAAAAATAAACGGATTTCCTTCAGAATAAAACTTCTTTTATAGCTCTTTAATAGAGACAAACACTCTTAATAATAAGACCAAAAATAATACCCGGTAAAAAGACAATGGTGGAGACGTCTGTATTTGGCCTCTCATTGAAGTCCATCATGACTTGGGCCGAGCCTTGACGGCTGTAGCACCGCACACTGGACTTGTAGCTCAAATCTCCACTCCGGTACACAAGAGCAGATATCTGTCCATCATTCTCATTACCCGTGTATGAAGGATCTCGGAATTGCAACTTAGGCACTAAAAACAAAACAAAACAAAACAAAAAACAAGTCTTACATTCAATCCCAAATCTTTTTTTACCAGTCTTACTGTTTGTGTCAATAAGATATTGTGAATACAATTGTATACTTGATTTAGCCCTTTTAAGGTTTAGTGCAAGATCACTCACAATCTGAGATGGAGTCGTTGATGTAGATTGTAGCTTTTCCTGGTTCACCCAATATGCCGTTCATGGGCATACGGAGAACCAGCTCAAACTTCTCTGGACCCTCCAGCAATGGCTGCCCCAGGTCATCCAGGATTGTAACCTTGAATGTCTGCATGTTGACGCCGGGGGAAAAGTCTAGGTTCTTACTGATCCCAACATAGTCCACACCAGCTGTGTTAAAGGTTCACAGAATGTTAGTAAGTTAATGGAGAAAATATTCCAGAAATATCAATGGCACAAGAATAAATTACCCTCATAGGTAAATATACAGTGGGAAAATAAATGTCTCTCCCTGTATCTCTCTCAAGTGCAGGACTGACCAACTTTTTTGAGAGAACTCATTTGTGGTTAGACTTTATATTTTTGACTTGCTGTACTGATGATTAGTTTATTTATAATTATCATATACCGTAGGTGGGTTTACTGCTATGTACTCAGTCCTTAAATGCACTGAATTTGTAGCAGAAATGCCATAATGTATTACTGCATTTTTAAAGAAATGATCTTAGTAAAAATGAATATATAACAGTGATTATTATTAGTAAAATAAAAATAAAAATTGAATAAAGTGTATTTTGTCAAGCCATTTTTGTAGATTAATTTGATTTAATTTTAATCAAATTTGTTTTAACCGTCACAAATTTTTTTTTTTTTTTACTGAATAAATTGAAATTTTTTCCACAAGTATTTTTTTTTACAGTGTGTGCCATTGTTTGAATGGCTGCCAACCTAGTTACATGCAGGACATTATTGTGGTGACTTGATTTCAAAATCACGGACTTGATGCCAATAAAAAACTGGGTTGAAACCGACTGGCCCTGTTCCTGGACAGAATGAGCTTACAAACAGTGAACAGAAAGTTGATAAAGTCTGACTCAACGAGTTAATGTGTCACCTAAGACAACGAATAGAGGCATTCAACAATCGAAGCAGTGTTCAAAGAACGACATGTGGATGTTTGTACAACATTAGATTTAGATTCATGTTAGATAGAGGCTCTGGAAGAACCTAGTCTGTTTAAATCTTGTCAGTAAGTTCATAGGATAGGCTCTTGTCTCGGGCCTGTAGCAACATATTATTGTCTCATGGTGTAGATTTCTCGAAATACAAGCTAGAAAATGTATTAGATCAACCAAGCATGTTTACAGTAATTATGTATGAAAGCGTCTGCACATGTAATACTAGGAACTGACATACGCAATCTGTCTGATACATACCTTCGGCTGAAACAGGCTCAGTTTTTCGAGACCGTACTGTGACAGTTCCGGTTTTGGAAAGGTCACTTCCTGTTCTCCAAACCCGGACTTCGACATAACCATCACTCTCATCCACATGGTACTCAGTTTCTCCGAAGTAAAACACTGGTGCTGTTGGACAGTAAAGATATATGTAGGCTTGATATATATAAAAATATACATTGACATATAAAAAAATATTATTAAAAATGACAAAACACCACAAAATTACAAAAAGTTAAATGAAACAGAAAAAAAAAATAAACGATAAAAAATAGTTTAGAGCATATCAAGATACAAAATTAGACTAGTTCTAACCAAAAGGAATATTTCAAAACACTGTTTTCACTGTCAATCACTGTCAGTGGGGTCCAAAACAACACTGATATTATATATTTGTATGGATGTATTTTTTCTCACAAAATATCTTTTGTGTTTCACACAGGAAAGAAAGTCATACAAGTTTGGAATGACACTAGTGCGTAAATGATGACAGAATTTTAATTTTTGGCTGAACTGTATCTTTAACTTTTTTAGTGTTTTGACCTCGTGGCCGAAGTCCTTGCAACAGTGGACCTGGTGTTCTGCTCATGCAACTCTGAAAGCACTTTCACCAATTCCGACGCTGTAGGAAGTGAACTCCAAAGTGGAGTAGTGGATTCGACAATCCTTGTTCGTAGCGCGGGAGGCGTATAAAGAAGCAGGAAAGCAAGAGAAAGCTACCTATCTTGCACTGATCATGAACATGTTCTAGGTCACACGCAGAGCTGTACCAAAAGTGTTTTTGGGAAGACAACGTGTGAGTACCTGAATCTGATTGAGGAAGTAAGACATTGAGGGTCCCGTGTTGGGAGTTTAAGCGCTATAAGTCCCACGGTAGGAAAGCGCAGATAAGCCTAAGGAATAAACATTATGTGTGATGAGACTGTTTTTCTCGTGTTTTATTCTGGTGTGGCAGGAGGCCTCGACAGGCAACGGATTAAAAAAATGCGTGAGTCCCATGTACCCCACAATCAACACTTTCGTCTGAGCTGTTGACGCATTAGGAAGGGAATGACAATGATGAGGTGTCAATGCAAGGGTTGCTGATGGTTGGTTAGGTGACATTGAACTTTTTTCTGGGACACGGGTTAAAAAGCCTCGTACTAAATGGAACCATATTGAGCTTTTGTTAAGAGCCACCATTAATTGAAGGGAGATTTTGACTGCCACTGAAGGGTTTATTCAAGGTTCTAACTACTCACAATATGACACCGAAACCCTGAAAAGTGAAAACAGGAAAATACTGATGGGGAAAGCAAGAAAAAAGCATTTGACGGCGACAGAAGGAAGTGCACTGAAAAAATGAAAAACAAAAAAAAAAAAAATTCTGTCAAATATCTGCATGCCACATTCTGGAGGTTTGACGTCTGAAGGCATGGTCTTGTGACGATCAGAAGTGACAGTTTGATGTTTAAGCTGAATGTGAGCATGAAAAGAACAGAGCTCCTCGGGACATTCTGCACAAAAAAACCCACAAAACAAGACACAGGCTGGTTTAACATGAGGGCAAGCAAGTATAACATAATTTCATTTTTGGTTTACAAACACAAATCTTAAAAAAATTTATAAATCCTCAATTTTATAACCATACAGTTGTAATGTTAAATTAAAATTAAAAAGTACTTTAGTAATTATTAATGTTATTAAACATTTAAGAAAATTAATACTTTTATTCAGCAGGATGCATTAAATTAATCAAAAGTAACAGAAAAGACATTTATAAGTAACATACTATTTTTATGCGAGATAAAATGTTGTTCTTTTAAACTTTCTATACATGAAATAATCCTGACAAAAAGTAAAAATGGTTTAAAAAATTAAGTAATACAACTGTTTTCGACATGGATAACAATAAAAAATGTTTTTGATTTTGAGCTCCAAATCAGCACACTACAATGATTTCTGAAGGAAAATATGCTGGAAATTCAGCTTTGCGGACACAGGAATAAATTACATCTTTCAAGTTTTCCTTTCTCTTTGGAGTGTTACAAGCTCTTGGTGCATAAAGAAGATCTGTAAAGTTGCAAAGACTAAAGTCTCAAATCCAAAGAGATATTATTTAATAAGTTAACCAGACAAGGGGAGTCAACCACGCATGACAAAACGGCTCGTCCTAACACGCCCCCACATACCTACGTCAGTATGTGGGAATATTAGCATAATGCCGCCCAAATGTGCAAGCAAAAAAAGAAGGCGTGGTTTCAGTAACAGCACTTAGTGTTGAAGCAGCATGTCAGAGAGACGCTGTGTTTCAGTGCGAAAGCAAAAGCACTTTATTTGGCCTTCCAGAGTAGATGCATTTAGGAATCGTGGGGGTTACCAGAGTTATTAAACAAGAACGCACAACGCCAGCGTTCGAATTGTGCAACGCATTTTCGGACGATCAGTTTTTTGAACACTGAAGAAGAGTGACAGGTCAGTGACACCCGGCGGGCTGTGCACAAAGGTTATTTCTAAAAAAAAAAAGGGTCAATTCCGACTTGCTATGACAATCTGGCGCTTCTGAAACAACTACTGTTTTGTTATTAGTTTAAGTATTTGCTATTCTGTTCAAATGCGGAGTTTTTGCGCAGCGCAGAGTAACGCGTCGTGTTTTTGTGTGAGGGGAACAGGGTCACATCACAGGAGAGTGAACTGCCAGTCAGAAATCATAGCACGTCAGCTGTCTTAACCGCGGCTTGTGTACTGCATCATCACTGTGTCTGTCACAGACTCTGTTCCCCTTTCGGGCTTGAAATGATGGTTAAACTAATGACATTATTTACTGTCTTTACATTTATCTTGAAAGCTGAAGCTCGTGATTATGGAAAGGGGTGTTACATTTCTGACGCGTGCTTGTGGTGTTCGGCCAATCACAATGCACTGGGTCAGCTGGACAATCAGAGCAGACCGCGCTTGTCAAAGGAGGGGGCTTTGTAAAAAACGACGTGTTTGAGAGAGGCGGGCATAGAGGACATACAATAATGTACAGTATTTGAAAAATAATGTCTTTTTTGAACATTAAACCACATAAACACATTTCATTAAACCAAATACACAAAATAATGATCTTTAAAATAGCATCATATGACCCCTTTAAAATATATTGCAATACAAACATTTATTTTAAAAGACATCCTTCAGAAACATTAAAAATCGTATCAACCCCAAACTTGTGAACGGCAGTGAAAGTGGTGCATTTCTATTCCAAACCCGCCATCCCAATGCAACTAATTACTATTGCCTAAGAATGAGCAATAGTAATAACATTGTGTTTTATATTTCCTGTTTAATGTGCTGAAACTACTAAATTACTAACTTTCATTAATGATCAAAGGCAAAACTTAACAAACTCACAAAAAAGTTTATGTGTTTTACCTCCAATAAAATGCACGTTACTTTCGTGTGAAGTTGTGTTAAAGCTCTCAAGGGGCAAATATATCTTTAGGCACTGCCTAGAGGATCGAGTCCAAGGGCGAAAATAAGACTAAATTGTTCATATGGTGAAAATCCCATTATAAAGTGCACACTTCAGAAAAACAGAGGCAGTTATCTCTAGCTTTATCTAGGTCTTGGAGACACATTAAATATAATTGCATGATGTGCCTTCGCACTGCCAGCGCCTGTCCCTGCAGAGACATAAAGTACTGTGGGTGATCGGAAGGTGATATGAAATAAGTGCTTTGGTTTGGCTTGTTGTGTGGGTGTGCTTTGGTGTGTGTCTCGCTGCTCCCACAATCAGATAAGGTTCATATATAAAAGGGACAAACAGTGAGCTTCAAAGCACCACAGTCATTAACTGAAAAGCAAACCATTGGCTCCTACACGACCCAAACCCAAACCCAAACTCGGGCGCTTCACTGAGTGGATTAGGTTACGCATGTGGCAGGCAGCCATAGTGCTAGTGGGCTAAATTTGAACTACTGAGGGTTTTCTTTCTTTTAAAAGAACTGCAGACTGCCACACTAATGCATTATCTTTCCAAAACTTGAATGATTTGGCCTGTACACTATAGTACGCTCTGACACTCTCTTATAAGTGCTATTTTACTTCACTGCACATTTGACCACTTTGGTCAAAAGCTGCTCTTCGAAATAACTTCAGCCAGCAAACCTTTCACAAGGACAGACCCACAAGACATTAATGCACAGCTTCCTCTCACCTCACTGTAATTAAACCTCCTGGTGGAAAAAGCCAAAGTAAATGTAATCAAAAGACAGGGAAATGTAATCAAAGACGAGTATGATTTCTGAACCATGAAATATTTCTTATTTCCAAATGATTGTTTAGTGTATAATGCCCAACCATGGCAGTTTATTTGATGTCAATGTTTTCTCTCTGAAGAGTTTCTGATAATAACTGCACATCAATTCGCACATCAAAATTATGCTTCAGAGTTCTGTTTGCTGATTCCTCTCACGCACAATGCAGACCGTAAATGTTTCATCAGCAGAGGGAGAGATTCAGTTCAAAATGTTATGGCTTAAAGGAATGTCCATGATAAAGAAAATAATTTTTTTCTTATGACTATTTAAATATTAGAAAAAAAAATGCAGTTATCAAAACAAGCAAACAATATCTTAATGAGTTACAAGAAAATGTATGTTTAAACAGATTTTCTTTTGTCAAGTATTTTCTTCTGATCATGAGGCTTTTCCTTCATTAGTGATACAGAATAGTTGAATTGCCCTGATAGCTTTTTACACTACTGTATTTGGAATTCAAGCATTTTAGATAATAAATATGTGTGTATATATATATTATAGATATCCTTAATATAATATATAATATATACAGTATATACACACACACCACACACACAGCACGACACACACATATATAATATATTATATATTATATAGTACAAATGAAGAGTTCAGATGCAAAATCCTTTAAGTGCCGTCTGAAATTTTAATCTAAAATGAGGATTTTTATCAGGCTCCTATGTTTAGGTTGAGTAATTTTACTCTAATGGCAATGTATAGGTCCCTTTCTATGCAATTAAAGTGAAATAACGCAACATAAATATCAAAATAAAAACTTATTTGTCAGATTTTTTTGAATGTCCCACGTCCGAAGGAGGGGAAACTTTGCATTCCCTCGCAAAACTTTTGCATTCTCTCGCAAAGATATTTGCGTTCCCTCGCAAAACATTTGCGTTCTCTCGCAAAACTTTTGCATTCCCCTGAGAAACTTTGCATTCACTCTCGCCCACAAGAGAGGTTGAGGAGGGTGGTTCCATCACGGGCCAAAAAACATTTGCGTTCTCTCGCAAAGATATTTTGCATTCCCTCGCAAAACTTTTGCGTTCTCTCGCAAAACCAGTTGAGTTCGGACAAACACTTCCTGTTTACTTTACAGATTGTAGTGGTTCATACAGCTCCATACGTTCACAATGGAGCGGTTCATAGAGTTTTATTTTGTATCTTGGGGTGGCATGAATTAGTCACAGAGTGCATGCTTATCAAGGCACGGTTTTGGGACATTCTAAAACGCTTAATGTAAACCACTGGATGACTAAATTCAGAACATACCTTATTAATAAAGCATACAGACAAGCAGAATAGCCCAGAATATGAACATAACCCGGTAAATTGAATTGCACTTTAAGAGTATCCCTCATAGAAAGAAAACGCTTAATTAATTTAAACGCTTAATTACTGAATTCGGTATACAGTTTATTAATAAATTATACATGAAAGCAGGTAAGAACAGAAGCGCTTTCCTCCCATAAAGAAAACGCGGCTTAATGAAGACGGTGATAAAAAAAAAGACCAAATATGCTATAGAACTTATTAAAAATATATTCTGTGTACATGCAAGCAGATGAGCCCATATGAGCTGAATTGCATGATAAGCGTTTTCTTCCCCATAGAAAACCGCTCTTAACGTGGCTTAATATAAGAAGACAGTGATATAAAAAGCCCAAATTTTATATTTTATTAAAAATATACTACAGGCAATCAACGCAGTAATCCATTAAGCCAGTGGTTCTCAAACCTTTTACAATGGCGTACCCCTAGGGCATTTAGCCTAACATTCTTCTGAGTACCCCCACTTAGACCGCAGTCACACCTTTTCCATTAAGGGACAATATTTGCCCCCTTAAATTGATTTACATGTGCATTTTTTTTCCTTTATAGAGGCAAATTTTTTCTGGCCTTATTAATTGTATGTCATGTTTTATGTCATATTCTTCACATTTCATTAAGTGTATTATTAATATAATAAATAAAGCAATAAATGATGGCAAAACTAAGTTATACTTGTAGATATATGTATACATGTAGGTGGCGGCAAGTCACTGTCTAATGAGCAAGGCGAAGCATTCATTCATTCAGTAACGAAGCAAATGGTTGTAGTTATGAAAGGGTTATTAATCAGTTCCGATTATCAGTACTCTCCGAATCATTCAAAGCTACAGATTCATTCACTAACAAAACACTGCTGTTGCTTGGAGATGCACACCAGTTCTGTCGCGGATTTCGTTGGAACTATTATTTCCTTGTAAAATATAACAAACAATATTGACAATATTGTGTTTAAAATCTAGGCTACATTTAAAATTGTAAATGTACACTTAATATTGCCTTTTTTGTTGAACTGTTATATAAAATCAATGTCACATTTGCAGTCTTTTGGATATTCAGGGAAAATTGCATTCTCGTAGGTTTCAGAGCGAAATAAGAACGTAACAGTGCTCACTTTATAAAATGTTCTAATAATCTTTTATATGATTGAATCTTCAAACTGCTAGCACTTTGCAGTTTCGAATTATGCCCTATTGTAAGTGACAGAGTATTTTATGTTTCAGCGATTTGAACGCGCCGGCGCCTCATGCGCACATATTCATTGCAAACGGCCTGTTCATTATTAAAACAAAACATAGAATCACCAATACAGATAAAATGTTACACAGTCAATTTAAATAATCTGTATTATAGTCTGTGCCGTACAGCGTGAGCCCCGGTCCACTCCAGTGCGGCACATTTTTGTTCATTATGATTTTTTCCCCTTCGATATTGGAACGTACAAAGCCCAGTTAATTTAATAAATAATTTGTTGGGGGTTGTTTTAAAAAAGCCTTTTCCCAAATACATTGCGAATATGGAAAACTTTGGATTGTGCTGAATGAGAGCGGTACGTGAGCACATACTTTCAGTTTTGCTTTAAATTAGGATAGTAATGCTATTAATGAGGTCATAAATATTACAATTGTTATTAGTATTAATAGTATTTATTAGGCTAATTACGAATTGGGCCTCCGGGTGTCACTGTCTAGAGGTAGCATACCAAAAGCCATATTAAGTGTTTTAGAATGTCCCAAAACCGTTCCTTAAACTATAAGCAAAGCTGACTGAACTTGAGTTTTGAAGTTTAAAATAAAACTCTATGAACCACTCCATTATGAACGTATGAGCTGTATGAACCACTAACTTACAAGCTGTAAAGTAAACAGGAAGTGTTAGTCCGAACTCAACTGGTTTTCTTGAGGGAACGCAAAAGTTTTGCGAGAGAACGCAAAAGTTTTGCGAGGGAACGCAAATATCTTTGCGAGAGAACGCAAAAAAAATGTCCTCCTACCCCAAATTTTTTTTCCACCACCATGTCCATTTAGGGGCTCGGTACTTGCTCATCAAGGCTGCATTTATTTGATCAAAAAACAGTGCAAACAGTAATAATGTGAAATATTATTACAATATAAAATAATGGTTTCTATTTTAATATCCTTTAAAATATAATTTATTTCTGTGATGCAAAGCTGAATTTCCATCAGCCATTACTCCAGTATAAAGTGTCACATGATCCTTAAGTCGTTCTAATATGCTGATTTATTATTAGAATTATCAATGTTGGCAACAGTTGTGCTGCCAAATATTTTTTGGGAGACTGCAATACTTTTTTCAGGATTCTTTGATGAATAAAAAGTTAAAAAGAACAGCATTTATTCAAAATATACAGTATACACCTGATTTAACCACTTGGCGTTAGCCTGGGGAGAGAAGCAGAACGTACCCTGGGAGTCTAGTGTGCGGTTCACACGTCTACACACAGACACATTTGTGCATTTGAACTTTCCTAAGCATTCCCACAGAGAGACAGCATTTATAAAAAGTAAAGAACTCTGGGTGGAAGAAAATGGCAGAGCACATTAACACAGCAATAAGTGAGAGAACACACTGTACACATTTCCACAGGAGCGGAATTGATTTGCTGTAATTTTCTTAAAAACAAAACAAAACACCAGAACAGGTAATTCTCTGGCAAAAAAAAAGCATCAGGACACATGTACTTCAATCGCAACCCCCCTACCCCCTCCCAAAAAAAACAGTTGACTTGTCAGGTTGCTTGCTGTGATTGACAACGCTAAATCTGTGATTGCCGATATAATGTTGCCACTGCTTATTACCGTTTACAAAATGACATGCATGTACTGTAGAGGCCAAATTAAAGATTTCAGCCACAGTTTCAGCTGCAAGTTTTTGTGTTCAAAAGAAGAAAAGGATGATTGATGAATATGAAACATGTAGATTTTGATGTCCTTTTACATTTTTAATATCTGATTAACGTCACATTTTCTTTATTCTTGTTATATTTTTGAGTCAAATTTATGTATTCATTTAAAATGATCTAAAGGGATAGTTCACCCAAAAATTAAAATGCTTTCATCATTTAGTCACCCTCATGTTGGTCCAAAATTGTATGAGTTTCTTTCTTCTGTTGAACACAAAAAAATATATATTTTGAAGAATGCTAGTAACCAAACAGCTGATGGTAGCCATTATATTTTTTCCATACTATGGAAGTCAATGGCTACCATCAACTGTTTGCATTTTTGGGTGAACTGTCCCTTTCAAATTTGCCTTGAAGCATCATTTTTGTTATTGTTGACAAAATATTTCTTCAATTAATGTATAGCCAGGAAACAACAAACACACAACGAAAGAAATGTGACCTAACAATTTCCTTCAATCCCCAACTTCTCCACAGAACATCTACCTTGTCTCCTCCATGCTGACCCAGAATTGGAAGACTGGATCTTAATAATAGGCTCCAGACAGACAGCCACCTATACTCATTTTACTCGCTCCGGATCCTCCCTTCCCATCTCTCTCTCTAAGTGGTCCATAATCATAGCTTTATTAGCCCAGCACATATTCACAGCCTGACATCAAGCAGTATATTAGTGAGCCTGATCCTGAGGTACAAGTATTCTCTTGTTTTTCAGTTACAATAACTCAAACGCATATCTTCCTCAACGCATGCAAGGGTGAATTTTGCCGTATCCTGTGGCAAGACACCAGCCGCAAAACAATCCTACGTAATCATATCAACACACAGATTTCCTAGACAGGATGTTGCCAACTGATTCTTCTTACCAATACAATTACAGAAGACTTGTGAGAATCAAATAGAAGGAGAGTAAAACCTTAAAAGGTTTGTATGAGAGTTAGGTTTAGGGGTAAAGGCAGAGAACAGAACATGCCTTTTTCTCTGCATAAAAACAATAGAAATCAATAGAAATCTATCTGTCTGTCTGTAGGATTGGGTATCGTTTTGGTTTTTTTCGATACCGGTGCCAAATCGATACTTTTAAAACGGTTCCGGTGCCTGAACCGACACTTATAAAAAAATTCAAAAACAAATTCCCCCCCCAAAATGATGGATTGGCCATTAGAATAGGAATAGAATAGAGAGTGCAAATGTTAGGGTCAAGTTTTTTAATTAAAAAAAAAACAAGCAGATAAAATTAGAAGTAGCATTAGAATAGAGAGTGCTAGAGTTAGAGGGTCAAATGAAGATGAAAGAGATGTGTTTTCAGCCGTTTCTTGAAAATATTAAGGACTCAGCTGCTTGGATTGAGCTAGGCAGGTCATTCCACCAGGAGGGAACAATTAATGTAGAAGTCCATGAAAGTTTTATCATAGGTAGTATGCAAAATGTTTCAATACAAGCATTTCAGTCAAATGTAATTTATGCAATATTTCAAACCTTTAACCCACTGGGGAAAATAAACCCATGGCAACGGTTTAAAAGCAGCACAATTCTGTGTAAAAAAACAAGGACTTGACATCCCTGCATCCAGCACGAGCTGCAGGAGTCAGATTTGACTGATCACAGGTCGAGAATAAGGAGAAATGACTGACAAGACCATGCTGGAGTATTTGCTGCTCAACAGATCCTGAGCTCATTGACAAATATCTGATCTTGTAAAATGTAATACTTTACATAGAGTGAGTGGATTGCGAAATCGAAAGTGAAAGTAAACAGCGCAAACGCTCATTCAAAAATATTTAAATACACCGCATCCCGAGAGTGGCTCCCTGATGCGCCAAAATTATATACAATATTAGAATGTTTAAAGAAGTGGACACGAAAATCGCGGGAGCGAGCGAAACACAATGGTCAGAGATTCAGCGGGAGTGGGATTAAGAAAGCAGCCGAATCCTGGACATTTTGGGCAATTAAGAAATCCCGGCCGGACGCATTTTTGTAGGTCCAAAAAGAGGACATGTCCGGGGAAAAGAGGACATATGGTCACCCTAATTTATAATCTATTGCTAATTGATGTATCCTTTTTAAAGTAGCATATGAAACATATTTTCTGCCTCATTCTGTGACACGCGAAGAAAAGGAAAGCAAATTGTGCTGGTGTTGTGGAGTAAAAAGGTTATAATTTTCTCTTTTGTTGGACAACAAGTTTAGAAATGTGAATACAGCTTTAGGCATTTTAATTTAAGCATAGTTTAGCTTAGATAACGAAAGGCCGACCTGCTGCCACTCAGGAGCAGTGTAATTACTGCATTCACATGAGCTCCACGGCTATGCCGTCTTCTCAGGTTCCAGAGTTTGCTTTTTAGTCGGAATGTGAAAAACAAACAGCTGGACACTCTCGTACTACAAAGATGTGTTGGATTTTATTATAGAGCCTTCTGACTTGATTACACCTGCATTTTTTCAGTCTGTACAATATTTTTCACGGGCGGTCTCCAAGGGTGCCGAAGTGATGATGCTTCTTATGGTCCGTTTCGGAGACAGAGGACAAAGATTTAAAATCGATCGCTCAGGCATGGCACGAAATGATGGAAAGAGAAAGAAATCTGCTTGTCGGACATTCGGTTCTAGGCTACCTGACTGGTTTACCTAGGTAACGGGTGCCATATTGGTACCGGGTTTCGGTACCCAACCCTATCTGTCTGTCTGTCTGTCTGTCATTCTATCGTAGGTGTCACCGTCTGTAACGTCAGTCCAGTCTGTCTGTCTGTCTATGTCTATCTATCTATGTCTGTCTGTCTATCTGTCATTCTATCTGTCTTTCCATGGTTCTATGTCTATTGTTCAGTCTGTCATTATATCATTCTAGCTATGTCTGACTGTCTATCTATCATTCTCTCTTTTTATTGTTCTGTCTGTCTATGGTTCTATCTATCATTTAATCTATCTGTCTGTCTAACAGAAAAAGCTAACTTCTCAATTTGCTAAAACAAACTTTGGTTTTGATGAAAATCTTTAACCCACTGCAGTAAAGTTCAGTCTAAGCAGACTATTTTTAACCAGTGTTGTTGCTGTCTGTGCGTGCTCTGAGTATTCTAAGCAGGTGGCACTCAATAAGCTGACATGGTGCTGTCTTTTCTAAAAGCAGTCGATCAGGTTCCAGGTGTATGCGTCATTTGCAAAATTTGATATTTGCAAAACCAGCACTGCTGTCAGACAGTAGCTCCAGGTGATGTTTTCTCCCTCTCTCCTTTTTTACTCTTCCTTGGTGAAATTCTTGACATCAGCCAAGAATCTGGAATGGGAAAACAAGATAACAATGAAGATGCAAACAAAGCTGGTTTCTACACTGCAGTGCTGTCCACCACCCTGTGTTTATAATTACCCCCCTATAGGGTATAAGTATGATATATACTTTACTGACCTTTTTTCTATCACCTCTCTACTCCTCACTATCCCATACGACTACTCCCCTAATCTATCTACTCTATCTATCTATCTACTCTATCTATCTATCTATCTCACACTACGTATCATGCGCAGACACGTGAATTATCATCTAAAAGTCAGTAAATGGAACCAAGAATGAAACCATGCAATGAAACCATCACTATTTCAGCCACTTGATCTCCAAATGCTTCCTTCCTGTCAGTATTTCAGCTTTCGCATGACCATTTTGGTGGCTCTCGTGGGATCATTTGTGGACAGGGTTATGTGATGAAAAGACGCATCTTCCCCTGAAGTCCACCCGCATAAAAATCTTTGACAGAGACTCCATTCAGGGTGGCACCATGGGTGCCTACACAACAACCTCCACGGTCTCTCTGACCCCCCTAACTGGCCATGTCTACAAACACAGGCGTTTCGTCGCCTGTTTTTTTTAGGCTGACATCGCAACAGTTTTCCCAATTGACATTGCGAATGGCGTGACCCACTGTTGCGGAAATTTAGGCCATGTGCAAACCTCGTCCTCTAAACACGTAAGATACCACTTGATCAAACCATAAAAACCACGCTGCCAACATATAGTAATAAATGCGAAGAGCTGACACACGATTCAACCACGTGACTCCAGAAGATAGGACATGAGATCAAGCCATTACGCTGTCCATCTATCTGATTGTCCCCAATGTTTTGGTGTTGTTTCAGAGAGTGTTAAGAATTAGATTTGTTGTAAACAAACACCACAAATCTACCTTTCAATAACGCATGTTCCACCCTACATCAAGAGACACCGCTACACAAAGCTGAGTAAAATTGAATTCACCCACAAGATTTTTTTCTTCTGGCTTGATGATGGGTGGTGCTAAAATGGTTCAATACCCTGGTATGTTTTCATGTATTTCTTGTTCTCCTCTTCCCACAAACATCGTGAGGGATCTTTCTTCCACCATCGAGTTTCATGAGGTAGAAAAAATGAAAAGAAAAACAGGGTTATGTTGATTTTTAGCTTCCAGTCTACCCTGTTCTGCTGAGGATAAGCACGTACTGGCGAGGATGAACCCGTACGGCAGCTGTGAGGGAGGGGAGCCTGGGATGGTGTTGTGAACAAGACCGTGGGCACTCTCGTGGGAGACTATGATAGAGCAAACAGCACACTTGTCACAAATACGACTGGCGATCTGCATGGGCGATCAGCGGCTTTTTATGAGGGCACGAGTCAGGCATATGTTGCACCCATAGACATGGCACAAGCTCGGAAGAGCCGTTTGACAGCTTCACACATGGAATAGCCCCTGATGGTTGATGCACATTTTAAGTCCATATCAGATCAATTTATCACAAACTTTAAAATACTTATGGATTAAAATATAAATGACTGGTTTGTTATGTTTTTGTTTTTTTTTTTTTCTTTTTATACAATAAACCTTAAAAATACTAATGTGTTGTAAAGATTAAGCTCAGAAAAGGACAAAGGTTTGGAGTCTTAATCAGGGTCATATAATTATCTTTTCTTAAAAGGGACGTAATGGCAAGCCCTCGCCTATGATCATAAGAACCACTTTTCTCCTATCATGTTGCTTGAACCCCATATTAATTTCTGTTCTTCAAACATATCTATTTTATGTATTATTATAAAAGTCAGTGAAATCTATTAAATTTGATAAATGCCATTGTATGAAAAAGAAATATTCTGAGCAACATGAAGGTGAGTAGATGATTTTAATTTTAATATAGGATTTTCTAGAATTTCTTGTAATGTTATTAGAATAATTTTAATTTTATTATGAATCAAATTAAATACATTGTTACTTGGCCTAAAAAATGGGAAAAGCCTTATTTAAACAATATTTTTAATATAAAAATTGAATTCAATTAAATTTTTCAGAAACCATTGATTGTTTCCCAGCAGAATTAAATTACAATTTTCCTACAAATCATTTTTTCAAGTTAAACTTCACTCTGAAAGTTTCAGAGAGGTGGCTCTTTCGAGCACAAAAAGCAAGAAAGAAATCCAAAACCCCATATTGGAATAATAACTATCTCTCTCTACAGACAAAATAATCCATTCTCCCCACTTTAAGGTGAGACTGCACCATTATTTGCTTTCATAATTCATGAATTATGGCTGGAAAATTGTTTCAAGGTTTGCTGTGGTGTTCAATAAATCCTATGAATTTAGATTAAACACTCAGTGTGATCTTGCCTTCACAATTCTGAGTTAGATCGCTACGGGACTGTGTTAAAACAAAGCCTCCGACAGCTTCCCAGACTGCTGCCTCGAATGGAAGCACCTGTCAAAAAAAATGTTTTCATCCATCTCTTAGCCTGCAAGTGCTCCAAAGATTTAAAAGAATAGTTTGTTTTATAAGAATACCTGCCTAAACAAACTTTAGAGAGCTCATAAATATCTTAAGATTAAGAATTCTCAAGTCTTCGGTGTGCAGAACTTAAACTTTCCAAAACACAACTGATTAAGTTAAATCCCACTCACAAAGTCCTGCAACTGTTACAAACTTATAAATTATATTTGCAATTATATTTTCCATTATGCACAGCAGAACTGAATCCCACTGGATAATTTGCCTGATTTTGTTCATCAAACTCAAACTACACTTGCTCTCTTGGTAAATCATTACAAAACTTAAATATAAAAAGCAAGCATGCTAAACAAGTCAAACACATCCAACACAGTGAAGCACCTTACCATCATCCACATCAGGTAGGATGGTGACTCTGGTGGTGGGGAACTTCTGACCCAGACGGCCGCCCATGGGCATGCTGAGGGTGACATTAAAGCTTTCCTCTGGCTCGTAGAGTGAATCATCGATGACGACCACACGGCAATGCTTCTCCGTGTCCCCCTTATCGAAACGCAGCACGCTGTGGTGTTCCTCAGGTCGAGAAATGTAGTCAGAATAAGAAAGCACCGTGGTGGGAACCGTGCCCTTGGCTGTACCTTCACGGATGAGGATAAAGGGAAGATTAGAGGAAGTTTTGAGCATTCAAATTGAATCTCACGGGTTTAGTCAGAGATAAACGGCACTTAAAAGTTTAAAAATGTAGTTGAAGAAATCTGCTGAGCTTGAAAGTTTAAATTCATGAAGTTGGATTTGGTTAGTGAGGAATGGAAATGCCTTCAAGTTAAGCTTCATAACTCACCTTGTTGTGTGAAGCAGACAACCATGAGCTCTTGACTGACATCTCCAGATCTTCGCACAGGAATCAGAAGTTCTCCAATATCTTCCTCAATCGAATATGTAGCCAAGGGGATGAACACTGTGGATTCTAGGGCAAAAAGCAACGATCACATTTAGTATAAATGTATAAATGCATGTAAAATAAAACTTTATAGACAAAGAAAGAAGAGAATTACTGAAATCATAATTTGTATGAGGAGTCCAGGTGGATTCAGTTGCACTTCAGATCTGAAGTTCTGTCAGAGCTTGACATTTTAGTCCTCAAAGTTTCAAACCTTTTAAAAATACATGTTTAACTTAAGTACTGTTACTGTGTTTTAATGTGGGATTGATCGCTCAGTGTCGCTGTCAAAAGGTTTAGAACTGTATAACAATTTGACGGACCAAAGTTTCACGATAAGAAATCCTCAACCACTGATGTTTTATAGTGGGAGATATATGAAAACTCTTATCAGACGAGTTGGGATTGACTAAAAACACATGAATCCTAGTAGAAAACACTTAAGACAGCATGAAAGTTTTGTGAGTATCTGTGGGTTCAAAGCTTTTGCCAGCTTCATGGTCACCATTTCTAATAAAAGAATCATTTTTATCCATATAAGACTTGATTTTCAGGCACTATTGAGACAATATATGGCTGAGCAGCTCTCTAAGGACACAGCTATGTGGGTTTTCTATCAGAAAAAAACACGATTATATGCCTTGTTCAAATCTGCATTATGCCTTCTTTGCACTCAGAGGCAGAAGATAATTAAATGAGATTTAACCTTTCAGACTGTGGCATTAAGTTGTTTTTTATGTCCTTGTGCAAAGGAACAACACAGGCTTATCTCTGTAACTGATAAATGTCATATGAGGCCGCAGTGACTGCAGTGTTATGTGCCTCTCCATCGATCTCTCCACTCCAGCTCAAATAGACTATGTAATGTTATCCTCTAAAGTAAGCACTGAAAAAAAAGATTGAGAAGATCGAAATTGATCTTTGATGAATGTGGCTTTAAAAAGGAGATTTTGATGGAGCAAAGTTATATATACTGTATTAAACAAGTTAAATATATAATGTTTTGTAAAAAGTCACATACACAAATAAGTGATTTAAAAAATAATACACACACATATATTTACCATCAACTTATGCCATGATACAATATCCACGACAACCATGGTAATATTACAGTAAAAAAGAAAAATGTGACAGTATAGATCTTTAATTACTTTTTGTAAGTGTAAAAGCAGTAAAGAGCACACAAGATTTTAGGGAAATCAGGTGTGAGTTTTGCCATCTTAAGTAGTATTAAGTGTAAGATCTGTGGAGAAAGCGTTCATTCAGTCAGAGCCGAGAACCAAGGGACTGCTCCTGCTAAATCTGCCGTGAATCCTGCCACAACTTCAGAGGCTTGGCTGCTGTGTTTTGATGAGGAGGAACCAGGATGTTATTCAGATGTTCTGGAGATATTATGCTATGATTACAATGTACAGAAGGGTGACAGCTGTGATGTCCACCCACACCGACACTCCTCCACATTTTCTGGCTTACCTTTGTTTGGTTGGACTATTTCTCTCATACACAAATTATTACATTGCCCTACAAGTAACGCTTACTCAGAATATGAATATGAAGTATAATGAAAATATAATATTTCTTATTTTATTAATGTACTATTAAAGTAAACATTGATCAATTTTACTGTCTTAATACACGTTAACAATGTTTCATCATTGCAAGTTATTCCCAAGAAGAAGAAAAAAGAAATCAAAATCTTTCCTTTTCAGCTGACATTGTCAGTCCCTCTTATTTTTCGATCCTTCCCCTCCAACCACTTTTTCAAAACTCAATTAATTCCTAATTGATAAAAATCAAGTCCTGCCTTACATTTTTTCTTTTTGTTTCATTTAGAAATAATTTAGCTTAAAGAAGTAAAGTAGGTTGCAAATGACATTTCATGCTGACTTTAATATTTGTCATTTGAGATGCCAGTTCAGATATTCTGATATTTGTATCAGAAAGCTACAGATATTTACACTACTGTCTAAAAGATTGAGGTCAGTAAATCTTTTTTTTAAGAAATCAATAATTTTATTCAAGGACACATCAAATTATCATAGTCATAGTAAAGACATAATTACAAAATCAAATAAAGGCTGTTCTATTGATTGATCTTTCTTTTAATCAAAGAATCCTTAAAAATGCATCACAGTTTCCAAAAATGTATTAAGCAGCTTTTTCAAAATAATAATGCTAATAATAATGCTTCTACTTCATTTTAAAATATATTAAAAGAAAAAACTGTAATAATATTTCACAATATTACTGTTTTGTTTTTACACTGTAATTTTTGATTATTAAATGCAACCTTGGTGAGAATAAGACACTGCTTTTAAAAACATTTAAAAATCTTTCCAACCCTAAACTTTTGAATGGTACTGTATACCAGCATTCTTAGATTTAATAAGACCGATTAGACTTAGTAATAGACTGAGTAATATATTTCATGTTAAATCAACATTTCTAATGATTGGTTGAATTTGTTTGCTTAAACTTGAAGTTTGTTTGAAAAAGGCTGGCATTTGAACCCCCATACTGATCTTTGTAGCTACCCAAAACCATTCTCACCCCCTGGATCCCATGGTTTTATTTATTTATTTGTAAGCTCACCATCTCCAGGGTCAACAATTTCCACCGTTGCTGCCTCTGGGAACTCCAGTGCTCCCATGACAGGCTCTGAGAGGACAATCTGGAAGGTCTCGGACTGCTCATACAGGCTGTCCGACAAGATGCGCACTTTCCAGGTAGCAGTGGTCTGACCCGGGTTAAACTGGACTTGTTTCTGGGCTTTCCCTCGGAAATCTTTGTCCTTTTCAGCCGTACCATCTTTGGTACCAATACCTTAAGAATGAAAGAGTAAATAAACGTTAAGTAAAGTACAGAAATGTAACAGAAGAGCACCAATCGACGAACAGGTTCCACTTCAGCCTGTAAGCGTGTCTGGTAGACGGGGCTCTAGCTGAAGCGATGGTGTTTACTACCGCTGGAGGTAGCCCACCTAGAACCTCCGCGTCCCATCCAGGGACCACGAGAAAGGAAATCCCTCCTCAGAGGAATTTGCCAAGGAGGGGCTGTCGCAAGGAGCATTATCGGGGACAAAGTCCGAACCCGGGCCAGTATGCCTACCAGAGGACGTGCCCTCTTCCTCCCGACCTTGCAACATGTCCTTGCGAGAAGGCTCACTGGGGGAAACGCGTATTTGCTAGCCTCCGAGCCCGCTGCCTCCGTGCGAGATCCCCTCTGACCAGGAGTACACCTGGCAAATGGACGTGTCTGGGGAGGCAAACGGTCTACCTGAGCTCCCCAAAGCGTCTACAATCAGCTTGGACTTTGTCTCGGGGTGGAGTCGCCATTCTCCCCGAAGGGCGGGCTGACGTGAGAGCTCGCCGGCTGCACGATTGAGCTCGCCTGGGACATGAACAGCACGAAGCGACCTCAGATGCTTCTGACTCCAGAGGAGGAGGTGGCGGGCGAGTTGCGATAAGCGACAGGAGCGCAGACCACCCAGTAGGTTGATGTACACAACGGTCGCTCTGTTGTCCTTATAGTACCCTCAGTACGTGCTTGTCGTGTAACAGCGATTTGAAGCGGCGCAGAGCCAGCCATACTGCTTGCAACTTGAGGCTGTTGATATGCCACTGCAGTCGGGGCCGCGACCAGAGCCCCGCAGCTGCATTTCCGTTGCACATGGCACCCCAGCCCCTGGCGGATGCATCTGTTGACACAACAACATGCCTAGATACTTGCCCAAGGGACACCCCTGTACGAAGAAAGGCAAGATCTGCCCACGGACTGAAGGTCCGACGGCAGCACGGGGTTACAGAAACCCGGTAAGTGCCGTGCCATGCCCATCTCGGGACCCAGTCGTGAAGCCAACACTGAAGCGGTCTCATATGAAGCAACCCGAGCGGCTTGACAGCTGCTGCGGATGCCATATGCCCCAGGAGTCTTTGAAACTGTTTCAGTGGAACCGCCGTTTTGCACTTTAAGGACCCCAGGCAGTTTAGCATCGACTGTGCATGCTCTACTGAGAGGCGTGCTGAGAGGTTGACCAAGTCCAGCTCCATGCCGAGAAAAGAGATCTTCTGCACCGGGAAGAGTTTGCTCTTTTCCCAGTTGACCAGAAAGCCCAACTGGCTGAGGTGCGAGAGCACCAATTCCCTGTGTTCGCACAACTGATCCTGATACTGCCCGAAAATGTGAGGACTTTTACTGATACCGGGCCCTTCGAACGCAAAGCGAGAAAAATGTTTCTGTGTCGAGGAAATCGTACAATAACTGAAATAGCTTCCTTGGGGTTGGATCGCTGCGGACCAATCGAAAGGACGGACGCATTGAAATATGCGTTTCTTCTTTTCTTCTTTGTCGCGTTCTGCGTCAACATCCTGAACGGGAGCTTGTGAAGGGCCCGGCTCAGTACGCGCAGGTCCATGATTGGGCGTAACCCACCGCCTTTCTTGGGTACGATGAAGTACGGGCTGTAAAAACCTGACCTCATCTCGGCTGGAGGGACTGGCTGTATCGCGTCCTTCGCCAGCAGGACCGCGATCTCTGCACGCAAGACAGGAGCATCCCTGTCCAGCACAGAGGTGAACCGAATGCCCCTGAACTTGGGAGGGCGCCGGGCGAATTAAATCGCGTAGCTGAGTCTGATGGTTCTCAAGAGCCAGCAAGACGGCCTGGGGAGCGCTAACCATGCCCCCAGCGACCGAACTAGCGGGACTAGGGAGACCACAGACGTACCCGCAGTGGGGCAGCGAAGTGGAACACAGGGACCCAACCCGGCAGGTTTCCGTGCGTTCCAGGGTGGGGTCTGAGTGCGCGGTGCGCCACTTACCTGGCTCCACGGCTGGGCAGGGGGCTCGTGAGGAGGCATAGCGTCCTTGAACCGAACCCTGCTGCCCATTGGCGAAGGGAGAGGGGGACGGCCGTGTGGAGACTGGGTCTCGTGCACTGCCATACTCGCCCTCTTGGGACCCGAAGACAAAATGAAACGTGGCGGAAGAACAAATAGGGAACAAGGGTTCCCCCCCCCCCCGGCCCTCCTCCGGGGGAGGGAATGGTGCGGTCACCATCTCTAAGAGTCAGGATCCAAGAACTCCCGGGTCGCCGTACCCAGGGACGCCAATGTTGACATCGTCTGACCCAGGGCCCGCGCCGTGACTTTTGTTGCCCTAAGCGCGAGGTCCGTCGCCGTGCGCAGTTCCTGAAGCATACCTGGGTCAGCACCACCCTCGTGCACCTGCTTCAACGCCTTGGCCTGGTGGAAATGCAGGAGGGCCATGACTTGCAGGGTGGAAGCGGCCTGTCCAGCAACACTGTAAGCCTTAGCCGTCAGAACGGACGAGAACTTACAGGCCCTGGATGGAAGGCATGGACTACCCCTCTTCACTGTCATCTGCCCTGCGCTCCGCACTAGATGCGGGCCCCTGCCTGTCCGCGAAACCAGCAACTCATCGGGAACACCCAGCGGGTGCGATCGCTAGCGGATGAATGTCAAGTCACGTAAGTCACCTTAATTTTAATATAGCGCTTTTTTAACAATACATAGGTGTCAAAGCCCCTAAAATACATCATTATTAGTAATAGTGTGTCAATAATGCAATATGACAATAGTAAACACTCAATTTTCTGTTAAAGGTAGTTCATCGTTGAATTCAGTGATGTCATTATCAAGCTCAGTTCAGTTTAAATATTATCTTTGCAATCATGTCAACGATATGGCTGGAAAGTGTCCCCAACTAAGCAAGCCAGAGGCGACAGCGGCAAGGAACCAAAACTCCATCGGTGACAGAATGGAGAAAAAAACCTTGGGAGAAACCAGGCTCTGTCGGGGGGGCAGTTCTCCTCTGACCAGATGAACCAGCAGTACGGAAAATCAATTTAAGACGTAATAAAACAGACGATGAACACTATTAAAAGCAATTATTATATGTTGTAATCAAACTTGTAGCAAAATTTGGTATTTCTGTATGTTGTTTCAGGGTTTGCATCATCTGAGCTCCTCTGAGGGGTTGCATCATCTCTTATCAGGTGTTCTGGATCCAGACTGAATCTTGTGTAAATCCTAGTTACATCCCGTGGCAAAAAACTGAGAAACAAATAGAGACATAATTAGAGACATAATTAGCTTCTGTTCCAACCAAGCAAAATTGATTTCTTTAACCCAAACTAAAGAATAATAATAATATGCATTTGATCAGATATAACTGCAGTAAAAGATTATGAGATGCATTTTTGAATGCTTGGCCAAAGAGATGTGTCTTTAATCTAGATTTAAACAGAGAGAGTGTGTCTGAACCCCGAACGTTATCAGGAAGGCTATTCCAGAGTTTGGGAGCCAATGCGAAAAAGCTCTACCTCCTTTATGGACTTTGCTATCCTATGTACTACCAAAAGTCCAGAATTTTGCGACCTTGGGGAGCGTGATGGATTGTAGCATGGTAGAAGACTAGTTAGGTACGCAGGAGCTAACCTATTAAGTGCCTTGTAGGTAAGTAATAATGTTTTGTAACTGATACAGAACTTAATAGGTTCATGCAGAGACTGTAAAATTGGGGTAATATGATCATATTTTCTTGACCTGGTAAGGACTCTAGCCGCTGCATTTTGGACTATCTGTAGCTGAGAGGCCCACGGAGACGTACTCGACGGGGAAGCTCTCACCGTGATCCTCCGATCTCCCTGACCATGAACCGAAGTAGCCCTCTGAGAACCGGAGGAGCTAGAGCGGGGCATGGTAAGGGGGATACCCCCCCGTTTAATGAGAGGTATCTAGACCGCAACGTCGCGATGGTCATGTTCCCGCACTGAGAACATTACTCATCCATGAGCGCTGCTTCAGCGTGCTGTAAGCCCAGCCACGAGACGCAGCGATCATGACCATCAGATGAAGCCAGGAAGCGACCACTTCCAGAAACGCACGAGCGGGAAGCCATGTTTAAAAAGAAGCCCGTCGCTCGTGGAGCTCTTTCGATATTTGCTCTTTAGAAAATGGAACACTATTTTCGAGAGAGCCTGAAGCGCCCATGGATTTCACGCGTCGAGACCTCAGAAGTTGAAGCTGCACATGAATGAGATGACAGCACTGAATGTCAACCCCCTCTGAGCGCCGTAAAACACCAACGCTAGGCTGTTTCTCTTTGCAACCTAGCGGAGATCGTCTAGTATAATGCTCCTCCGAGCAAAAAGCTTATGTGGACGTTATCATGCACGCGCTCCTCCTTTATAACCCCTACTGCGGGCAGGTTCACGGTGAACAACGCTCGCCAACTGGCCTTGCTTTTGTTTAGTTTACACTCGAATGTGATTGGGCTCTCAGGCGAGATCCCAAATTCGTCAGTCACGACTGACGTAACGTCTCCGTTCCCCCTTCAGGGAACGAGGGTTACCACGTAACCGAACTTTCTCCTCTATCCCCGCCTTTCTGAAAGCGCCGATTTTTACAAAGCTCATCGATCTGAAACGCGAGGTGTGCTGTGATTGGCCAGCTACCAGTGCATTGTGATTGGCCGAATACCTAAAGCGTGTGATGGAAATGTTACGCCCTTTACCATATTGTGATGCCTTGTCCCGCCACGACGAGACAAAAACATTCAAACCCATTATAAACGAGGCATTTGTTGGATCCAGTGGGGAAATAATTACTGATTATAATGACATATAAGGTCATTTTACGCGTTTCGTTGCACACGCCTGCGTAAAATAAAAACCATTCCTGCATTGTGATCTGAAAAAGACCAACTCAACCTACTCTACAATTCCCAAAAAACGCCACGTTGGAATCTCAGTGCAAAGTCGTTCATATAAAAAACGTACCTTACAGTCGTGAGTCCAGACAGCCGGCATTGGAAGTCTTACTCTACCAGGATGCACGAAACAGTCCCTCTAGAACAGCCCGCGGACACATCTGAATATTGGGGTTAGACTGTTCTGAACAGGTTGGTCAATACATCTTCACCACTGATTTTCGGTTGGGTGGTGGTTTGTGGCCCTCGTATTACTGAAGGCCAAACATAGTAGTTTCCCTTTCACAACGAAACAGCGTCACACACCTCGTCCTTGAGTGAGCGGAGGCCGGAGGCGGAGGCCCTAGAGTGAGCCGCCTATAGTATGCGAGTCCTTAGTGAGCCGAGTGCGGGCTTGAGACGGAGTGGTGCGGAGTCGGAGCTATTGCACTGTTGGGGAGGGGACCGTGGTTCAGGGCTTTGGGGCGTAGGACCACATGTGACACCCCTGTTACTGATACGAGTGTCTGCTGGTCGTTTCTGTCGCTGGGGTGCAAGACGTGAGCTGTCGATTGCGACACTAAGGTTTCTTGAAATAGTGTGTACTGGTGCTAAGATTTAAAGGTGGTGCCTTGGATGCGCGAGACCCACTCATGCGTGCATGTAACAATACATCTGTGGGTGGGGTGCAGGGGACGACGATATCGTCCTCTTTTGGAAGGCCAATTTCACTTTCACAACGAAACACAAGGTCTTCACGACATGGCAGCGGTGGCGGCAACAACAATACTACAACGAGCAAAAAAGTTACGCCTTCTTTCTTTGCTTGAACATTTGGGCGGTGTTATGCTAATCTTCCCACATTGTGACGTAGACAGGTGGGGGCGTGTTTAAACGAGACGTTTTAGGATGGCGTGGACGAGCCTTAACTTTTATTAAGAATATCTCTTCGGATTTGAGACTTCAGTCTTTGCAACGTTACAGATCTTCTTTAGGCACCAAGACCTTGTAACACTCCAAAGAAAAAGGAAAAAATTAAATCGCATCATATGACCCCTTTAAGCACTTTAACATGCTGTTCTTTATAATACATTAATTCTAGTTCAAAAAAAGTAACAGAGAGGATAATTGTGTAGTTTTTATATTCATAAGTTTATATAATATATTTTTTTTTATCATTGCTATGTACAATTCTTCTCTTGTCTTTTACCGTGATTGTTGTGTATTGATAAAAAAATAAAATGTAATACCTGTTTTTGTCGGGAGAACGATACAAATAACCTCAATAAAATCAAATCAATTAAATACATACATGAATAAATAAATATTAATAAAATGTTTAAAATAAATCATCTTCTTTTGGAAGTACAAACAAAGGTTTTACAGATGTAAAATTGTGACAAATACATGTGCAATTGACAAACTGCTGCATGTGCACTAGCAAATTAAGACCTTTAAAGAGCAGGTCAATGGGTTTTTGGAAAAACATCTCTTTCAGTTTATAACGTAGCTAACCTAAAATGAAGAACAATCTGCAAAGTTGTAAATCAAAAAAGTGCATGATAAATAAAGATATTGTCTCTCAAAAGAGAAAGTCGATTCAGAATCGCCTTAACTCGCTAACGTGCTCAAGGACTTCTCTCTGTGCCAATCACAACAGGCTTGGCCAGTCTTCCCATCAAGCAGAGTAGGTTTATGGGAATGGAGTGGTTTTGCTCCGAACTTGCTTGGGAACGAATCGTTTAAGAAATCATTGGTCCAATGATTCTAATATTAAATTTATATTCTGAGAAAATGACAATGTTTTCTGACCAAATACCATATGACCTGCTCTTTATTCTACGCAAATAAACTCAATATAAATAAATACCATAAATAAATATTTTCTGGCGCTTTTGAGTGAAAAGAACACTGTTTTACAGATGTACATTTGACAAAAACATTGTTAGTGTCTTTTCTGCTGCTGTACAGGTCAGTGTGATTGAAATGAAGACAACTGTCAAGGGATTGACAACTGTTTATATCACCTCTTCAGTGTTTCTATAAATCACAGAAGAGCTTTGTTAACAGCCAATATAGAGACGTTGCAGTCTGCGTGACGCAACCATTCTGTAATAAAAGCTTCAAAGAGTGCAGCGTACTGCTCTTTGGAAAGAGAATAAAGTCAAGACTATAAAGGCTGGTCCTTCCACATCCCTCAGAAGATCAGATGCTCATAGCCTGACAATCCCACTGGTGGATCTCTGTCCACTTGGGTTGACAAAGGTTTGTACAGTGCCAGCAGCTTCATGTGCCAGGTGGGTATTGTCAGCTGGCGAACAACACTGTTTCCCACCACAGAAATATAATGAGATATTTATAAATCCCACAAATAAATAAATCAAAGGGAAGAATAATTTTTTGGGGAACACTGCCAGAGGAAAGACCAGATTGGGAGGAAACACAGTGAAGAGCTTTGGCAAAGGAGGAGAAATTGGGCTGCCAAAGAAAAAAAAAAGGACTTATTTGAAGCAAATTTTGAAAGAAGTGCTTTGATATTACGCAAAAAAGGAGGGGGGCCTGGTATGTCAGGTCCCGTGTCTATATAAAATGCAATTATTCAGAGAACATCAGTCCTAGAAGAGAAACTGAGGGAGAGAGTAAAAAATCAAAATAATAATTGAATAAAAATCATCATTTCAAAGACTTCCTCATCTTCCCACTTCAATACAGAAAGGTCTCTGATCCGGGCCCAGCAAGTGGCAGACGAACAGCGGGCCAGCAGCTCGTCTTATCGAGAAGCCCTGGACCGGAATCGAGGTGAGTTGTGGAATGGTGGTCAAGCTCAGCATGTGGATGGAATATTCATCTTTTTCATCAGAGCTTGTGGAGGTCTGTCCACATGATCCTGACAGTGCAACCCTTGTTTTTACAGTGTTTTCCATGCTAGTTTGTAGCTCATGTAAATGGAAAACTCCCTCTTGGTGATGACTGAACTGTTGATGCTCCCTGGGAATCAAACCCATGGTGTTGGTGTTGCTAGCGCCATGCTCTACCAGTTGGGCTACAGGAATAGATTTAGCTTAAAATCTTATATACATTCATTCCAGAAGCTGAAATGTTCAATGAAGGAGTAACATTTCCCTTTGGAATGGACTTTCAGGGATGTTTTTATCTCAATGAGAGCAATTTTTCCTAAGCATATAAAAATACATAGAATGTTGTCCTAATAATTAAACCAAGTTTAAGTAAGTTTTTTTTTTTTATTTTTTTACATTTTTGAAAAAAGGCTCTCTTATTGAATTGATTTAATAAAATAAAAAAATACAATAAAAACAGTAAAACATTTTGAACAGTGAAATATTGTGTAACTTAATTTAAATTTGTCTGCTTATATTTGGTGGAAACTCCTGTGATACCTTTTTTCACATTCTTTGATGAATAGTTAAAATGAACAGCATTTATTTGAAATATAAATCTTTTACTACCATTTTCGCAGTCGTATTGTTACTTTTGATCAAATTAATGCATCCTTGCTGAATAAAAGTACACATTTCTTTAAATAAATTATAAATAAAAGAAAATAAATAAATACTTAATTAAATCAATCTTTCTGACCCCAAACATATGTATGGTACTGTAAAGTCAATCATTAAATGACTGCAAAATAAAGAAAGAGACCCTTTCTCTGCTACAAGAGATATAAAACTTGCACAACTATGTAGGTAATTATATAGCAGGGTCAGAGGTCAATTATACAAGTTTAGTGGTCATTAAAAATATTTGACCGCAGAAGGTTATGATTAAATCAAATATTCTGGAGGGCCATGAAATAAGTGATTCTTTACTGCACAGAATAATCTTGGATTCGTGCAACAGGCGAACTCCTCTCGTGTCAGAAAAACTCTGATTATGAAGTTGTCTGGATGTAAAGCTATAGTCCACATGCTGCATAAAAGAGTAAAGGTCATTATAAAATGAGCATATCTCATCAACACAATAGAAAATCATCATAATGAAGTTGCCTTGCATTAATTATGTGCTTTTTATCTGCATATGGTAATGCAACAGCTTAACTTTGATCTATGACTTTTCTAATGTGAGGTTCTTGTCTCTCCAGGAATTGCAAGCTTTTTCTGCAGACCGTGGAAACTCAACTGACAATTGAGTGATATGTGGGTTGCTGGTCTTAAAACCATGTTTCCACTGTTATGAATCATAAAAACTAGTATTATAATTGTGGATGTAGGCAGAATGCATATCAAGCAACCAAATCTGATGACATGAGGAGCAACATCAATAGAGGTTCAAAGAGCCCAAAATAGTGATGTTATAGAGACTCCTATCAGCAAATTAGAGATCACAGTTATTTAACATTAAAGAGAGGCTTTTTTGTTGATAAAATCATATCAGTGGTGCATGATGGGAAATTAAGTACTCTCCTAACATCACTTACTAACAAATGAGGTTTCGCCAAGGTAACCTCTGCGTCTCAAGACCACCTCCAGAAACTTGGTCTCCTCATCCACCTGGTAGTACTCTTTCTCCAGGAAGATCCAAGCCCAGTTTAGCCGGAAAAGTTGGTGTTTCAGCTTGTTGCCCCCTACAGAGCAAAGAGAAGAAACATATTGAACATACAGTCAGGTAAAGATTAGTATCAACGGTACGGTAATGACTTGGATAGAATTGTTTGCTGTGCGACTATATCAATCCAGGTAAAAACGTACAAAAGTTAGACTTAACTCTATCCATTTTTGTAAGAAGTATGCAAAGGCTTTCTCTTTGAAGTGATAGCTTTAATATGGCCCACTGAAGTATAATGGAGCTGACTTCTCCAATTCATATGGGGCACCTTATTCATCTCAACAAGAACAGTGTGATACCAGTCAAAATCTCTGATGCAGCGGTGAGGGGAAGTGCAGGTCTAATTGCTTCTTTTCTAATTAAAATAAAAAGGTTTGTCTGCTTCCTATCTGTGTCTGTTTTATCATCAGTGTTTGAAGTGGGATTCAAAGTGAAGGCTCGCTCCTGGAGGGCATCCCTACCAGTTACAATCTGCACACATCAAACACACACAAACACGGCTTTCTTTTCCATGTAGGGATGCAAATAATGGAAAAATGCAAAATGTCTTGTCCATCTATGTTAAATTAAATATTCAGAATTCAGACACAATTATGGAAATACAGGATGGGGTTTAATAAAAATCAAAATTGGAATTTTGTGGTATTTTGAGCGTGTCTGTAAGCTTTGGTAACCATTTTATGCATATAATGTGGGACACAATTATTATACAAAATAAATAATATACATATAATACAAATATAACATGTCTAGTCAATCTATACTCAATTAAATATTCATAATTCAGGTACAATTATGTTAATAAAATCAATTTTGTGGCTTTTTGTCCCTGTCTTAAGCTTTTATAACTTTTGTGCACAATTAATAAATAATAATATTTCTTATTTACAAAAAATTGTAATATGATTAAATATAATTTCTTTTTTTTTTGTTTAAATTCAAAATTAAATGTAGGAAATAATAATTATCCATTAAAAAGAAGGAATGGATTTAACATCAGTTCAACAGATTATGCAAAAA
Source organism: Sinocyclocheilus anophthalmus (assembly GCA_018155175.1). Lineage (NCBI taxonomy): Eukaryota > Metazoa > Chordata > Actinopteri > Cypriniformes > Cyprinidae > Sinocyclocheilus > Sinocyclocheilus anophthalmus. Next base: position 448,260 of record JADLZN010005043.1, on the reverse strand, counting down.
TTGATATTGATAAAAATGTATTATCATGACATTGATATTGCATGACATGATTTTAATTGTCGAATACAACTGAGAAAGTCTCTAATCAGGCGAAAATTACTATTTTAAGATATTTTACTATTTGAGATTTGATACATTTAAAACTAGCTCCTTCTCATACTTTGCATAATTAACTTTACGTTACTAGTTTATCTATTGATCCATCCTGTCCAACATCCTTCCTGTTTCAATAAGAAATGGCTAGTCTTGCACACACACTGTCTCCCCAGTTTGGCATGTGTCATTTGCCCGGTTCAGTCCAGCTGGCATGTTCAGAGAGAATAAGAGATAGAGAGGAAGTGAGCAAGAGAAAGACTTCAATCTATAGGTCTGTCCTGTTCTGGCTTCTTTGTACTGAGCTATCAGTGGACTGCGGTTTGTTTGCTTTTGGCAACACACTCCTCCTCTCCTTCCTCCACCATCCAGTTGTCACGTTCTGCAAACCTGTCATGTTCCACTATCCCCATTTCCGTTTCATGCAAAGGGCGAGACGTACACATCTGGGTGTTTTATAGTTTACATGAATGTACGTGTGTGTAAAGCTGGATAGTAGCACCTGTTTTGTGTATTTTGTATATTGTGTATTACACCTATAATTCTAAAACGTCAATCCAAGCATCTAACATGGTCAATGAGGAAGATTCACAAAACAAAAGTAATATAAATCAATAAATACCCTTTAAAAGAGTGTCGTCTCTGATGTTTCACATTCTAAGCTTGACAAATATGGATCAGCAACAAGACACCAATGATGCAGTTTCATTTGAAAGATTTGTGAGAGCTGCTTTTATGAAACATAACAAGCACTACTGGTGAAAACGTCTTCAAGGTTGAAGAAAATGAGTTTGATGAAGCCCTGTCAGATCGAGGAAATTAACCGAGAATGACAGAGGATTCAGATCTGAGCTGAAGTACCTGGCTCATCTTCAAAGTACGACATTTTGCAGAATAATTGGCTGTGTCAACACACTCGAAAGAGAATTCGAGATTCACAGAATACAAAGAGTTTTGGACTTCACCGAAACCTGCTCTCTGTCACACAGCGAATAAACAGAATTCACTTCACCTTAGAGGAAAGACGTGAGGTGAAATTTCATTCTGTATCTAGAGGCTTTGTTCCTCCTAATGACAAATACAGTAACTATGTCAAAGTAGCTACTCAAAACTAATCTCATTCTCCTTAGTGCAAATCAAAAAATACCTTTGGTTACACAAAAATAACTCAATAGTCTCCTTGGAGGTTTGTATAGTAGTTGTTTCACGAGTGGGAGAGATTAGTCGACAAGTTCATACGCTATAGAAAGTTTATTCAGTTAAACGTTCAATAGTGTGTCTGTCAGCTTGAAAAAACAAAGAAAATTCAACATGTTCATTCACTCGACATTATCTGCAAGGACCCTTCAAAGAGTATTTTAGAGGCAATCTCACGCACAACAACCTGTCACGTCTATCCCACAGAAAGACTCAAGCTTTGATTTTAATGCACAAACACACATTTTAAATGCAATATGATAAGTCATGTTCAACCAACATACGGTAGGCCTACCATTGTTCTAGATGAGGCCCGCGGTTCAGGTTTTAGAGGTGAGATTGCGTTTCAGCTGAATGAACCGACTTCAAAGAGTTCAAGAAAAACCTCCCAGTTAATCTACAACTGAAGCTTAAGATTGCTGAACAGGGGTTGCGTTAACACCAATGTTTTCTCAATGTCCTCCTTTCTAGATCACAGTCTAATGCTTTTTCCCGAACCCCCTTTGTAAAGCGGAGGCACTACCCACTGCTTTGAAAAACAGCTTAAAATTATTTTTTTCCATGTTTCTTTGATGATATGCTGGTTGCTGAAAGCAATATGTTAAGAAAACTAAACTGCTAATTCCATTATACTGTAGAACACAATTTTAAAGCAAGCATACTTTTACCACATCGTTAAAAAAACTCATCGACAATAAGCGCTGACACTGTATATTTTTACCTCTTATTCAGCATATTTTTGGAAAAATTAAATAAAATAAAATTACCTGTACACTTGCAATGGTTTTATTCAAGTCAAAAATCAACGTGGATATATTAGGTTACACCATAACACAAGCAACTGATTGTAAGAAAGGTTTGGGGTTTAAGTGGACTAAATGATTAGAGAAGTCTGGCACATTTCACTCTGTTGTTTCACTAGAAGATCAATTTATGATATTTTGATAAATAATTATGACCTTTAAGCAAAAAACATTTAAGCAATAATTTAATCATATATACAAAAATGAAACATATATGTAAGATCAATAAGATGCATAGGGTGAGTTTCCATTTCATGAACAAATTGCCCATCACTTTTTACATTGCAGAAATGATAATGTCATTAACAATGTATGACTTTAAGTTCCTCTGTGCACAGCTAATATAGATTTAGTAGTCACTACAGTCCTAACATAGCATGTCCTGTCTCTCATCAGAACATAATAAGCATGACATCAGTCTGCAGACTGCCCTTATTTGGTCACTGAGGAGAGCGAGGGGCCCACGGTGCCCACCATCATTCTCCCTCCGTCAGACAAACCTGCCTGAACACTGACTTGTCTGTGAATAAACTAAGGACGAACTTGGTGCAAAACTGAAAGTCTGTGGCTATTGTTATAGAAGAAGAACTAGACAACTATTCTCCAGGTTTTTGTTAGAAAAGGTTTTTCACCACTTTCACTGATTTAGCTTTCGTTACTATTTCAGGGGATTACAAATTTCTTAAATTACACAACCACTCAAAAGTTTGAGACTGATTTGTTGTCTTTTATGCTCTTTTCTGTTATTATTACAGTAAAAACAGCAATAGTGTGAAATATTATCACAATTTCAAAGAATTAGTTATTATATATTATGTAGCATATTTTTGAAATGTAATGTATTCCTGTGTTGCAAATCTGAATTTTCAGCATCATTACTCCAGACTTCAGTGCCACAATCTCCGTCAGAATCTTTCTAAATTGCGATTGCAGCTTCAAGAAACATTTCTTATTTTTTAAATCATTTTAAACAGGTTGTGTTGCTTAATCTTATTGTGTAAACCATGAAACATTGTTTTCAGGATTCTTTGATAAAGTTAAAAAAAACAGCTTTTATATGAAATAAATTTTTTGTGAAATTCATTTTGTAGTCTTTATTGTCACTTAATGATTTAATGCATCTTAGCCGATAGCCTTAGATCATTAAATTTGTTATATAAACTAGTAGATCAAAATAGGTTTATTATTTATATTTTACAATCATTTAACCCCAAAGTTTTGAATGGTAGTGGTATTTTTTAAGAATTTTCAATCATAAAAAATATAAAATTAATTTACTGTAATTGAATTATTCTTAAATGTAATAATAATTAACATATAAAAATGGGTCTTTTGCTCTGGATAAAACAAACAAGACAGTCTCATACAAGACCCATTCCAGTGTAGGAGAAACAAATGAGATATTAAATGGTTCTAATTTTTTACAAAATGCATACAAAAACCATCACCCTTTCTCATTCTATTTTTTTCTTTATAATTCCACAATTCAAAGCAGGGATGTTGTGGAAACCATTCTGATGCTCACTTCATGGGTCACAAAAGCAGGATTACCATGCACTCTTGTGAGGAGGAGCTGCCTGGAATTAATTAAAGTCAGCACAGCTAATTTATGTGTGTCTCAAGGAGACAGGGAGTGAAAAATAAAGTGTGTTTGCAGCTAAAGGTCAAACTGAGCCTTGCACCGTTGCACCATGCTCTAGTGACTGCACTTGCAATCGCCGCCGAGGTCAGTTCCCTCACACACCGACTTAAGTCTCCTGCCATCCCAACCCCCATACATTCAGACCAACAGAGGAAGCGCCTAAAATACCTTGTTCATATTTTTTTTATTGCAAAATACCTTGCACTCAACTATGCACTTTTCCAAATGGAAAATTGAAAGGCTAAGAGGTTGTAGAAGCTTCTAAAAGCACTAAATCCTGTGACAGTCTAGGATGACGGGGACTTTTATTTTCACGTTGTCAATAAAATGATATGGCCTTCCACCGAAGCTTTCAGTAAAAGCTTCTCACCCATAAAGCCTTTCTGCAGCTGTCCCTAACCGTTCAGCTCCCCGGAAATGTCAGTTGTGCAAGGTGTAACATTCTTTAAACATTTTAAAGGACAAATCTGCAGTGTACTTCCTTCATTTAGAACATTGCATTTGTGGGCATTACTATGCCTGCACTCTGCCATCACACCGGGCAGAGGGATTTATGAAGGTCAGTGTTCACTATATGCCTGGAAAACACTGGCACACAAAAACTAAATCCTGTAATTTGGAGTCTAATCCTATTAGCACTAGTTCATTCACACAAGTTCATGATAGACTCTGAAGCAAAAGCATAGACCAGTCCTTTTTTTTCAGGTATATGAAATTTGCATGATTTATAGGCAAAACAAATGAAGAAATGAAGTGGTGCTACAGCATAAAAACTCACTTTGTGTATGATTGATAAAGCAATTACCATTATAAAAATATGTTAATAATTAAATTCTTATTTAAATATTAAACTAAATTACTACTTCAACCGTAATTTTATGAAGCCATGATAATACATTTTGTGTGCAAAAAAAAATAAAAAATTCTCTCTTAGCATCTACCACCATTATCCAGAGTAACACAATATTTTAAAGCTGCTTTGATACAAACAGTATTGTATAAAGTGCTATACAAATAAAGGTGACTTGACTTGACAACGCATGCGTGTGCTTTCCTCTGTGTAAACAAGAAGCGGCATGGTTACGTCAGAAACGCATCGCGCATACGCGGATGTTACTCTCCATAATGGAGGTTGAGGTAACTCGGGGAGGAAGAATTGTTAAATAAATAAAGCGTTATTTTTGTTTTCTTTGTGCACCAAAAGTATTCTCGTAGCTTTGTAAAATTACGGTTGAACTACTGATGTCACATGGACCATTTTAACGTGTTCTTATACGTTCTGGGCCTTGAACGTGGTAGGACCCTTGCTGTCTATGGAGGGTCAGAAAGCTGTCGGATTTCATCGAAAAATATCTTAATTTGTGTTCCGAAGAAGAACAAAGAGATTACAGGTTGGGAACGACATGAGGGTGAGTAATTAATGACGAAATTTTCATTTTTGGGTGAAATATCACTTTAATTGATCTAAAGTGGAAAGTACAGCATTTTATAAAACTACAAAACAAAAAAACAATATATAATGCTGTTCTTGAAATTAATATAAGAAGAAAGAAATCTTTGTGTCTGCACCAAAATCAGAAGATTCTGAAGAAACTGGGGGTGCTGCTGAACAAATCACCCTTTGCCATCACACAGGAAGGCTTTAAGTCCATACAGATGTAATTACATATTTATTGACAATATATTAAAATGGAAAACAGTTAGGCACCGTGTCCACCAATGCATTTTTTCCAGAGGCTAGCATATTTTTCCGATTGTTTTCAATGGGAGCGCCGCGTTTTTTAAAAAGCCAGGAGCATGCCGAGCGCTGAGTTTCTTTTTCACACAGAGCGCTCGGGCGTTTTTTTCTCGGCGCCGAGAGTTGAAGAATGTTCAACTTTGGGTAAAACTTGAACTTGGGAAAAACATTCAACTTTGGGAAAAACATCACTGTCAATTTTCAGTCAGCTGACCAATCACAGTGAAGGAGGGGTGGGACTAATACCGACCGACTGTCACACCCTGCTTGTACTACGACTGAATAACAATGGAGAAGTTAATATTGTTTGTCTCCGAGTATTCATGTCTTCACCAGATGGAATTCCCGGACTACCACAAAATTATGAAAATAATGCTTGGAGAAACATTTAATTTGTGATGTGTCATATTACTTTAGCGGATATTCCGTATCATAGCAACCACTATGTCTCGACTTAAAAAAACGCTGTGCTCTCAATCGCTCACAGCTGGTGAGCTGTGGTGGACACGCGGCCTTATTTTAAATCACATTAATATTTCACAAAACCACTGTTTTTACTGTATTTTTTATCAAATAAAACCATCAACCACATGTTAACTCTCATTAGAGTATTAGTAGACCTTTTGGTTAGGGTTAGTAGAATAAGTTGCTGTACTTGCAAAGTGAATTATAGTCAGTAGAACGTCTTGAGCCATCATAAAAATAAAGTGTTAGCAGATATTAAGCAGACAGTTACTAATACTCTAATGACTGCTAGTTGACATGTAGTTGCAAAGTTACTATAGGTAGTGCAGGGCCGTTTAGGCATAGGCGAGCTAGGTGGTCTATAGTAAATAAAGTGCACAAAATCAGTGTTTTGTTTAGGCAGTATTTGTGGCACTTTATAAATCATGTTGCGAGATTTGTCCAAAAGGTGTGCATTTTTTTGTGCCAATGCATTGTTAAAGGATCAACGTGTCATGTAATAAACTTTAACATCCAATAAAAAATATTTGTATAGTAAAATTCGCTAATTCACGAGATCAATGCATCCTTTATTAGACTGCTTTGTCGAGTTAAATGCATTCTTACGGATGTGTCGAAATGCTGAATCAATTAATTCATTTCCAACAGCGCTTAATGGGAGCAGCGTTATAGAGGGCAGAGCGTCATGTTATTTAAAGGGGACGTTAACGCGTTTAACGAGTAGCAAATGATTAAGTAGCTTCATTGGTTACTTTTATGCCACTGATATAGTTTTTATATGTAGTTTGGGGTAACAAATGGGGTTTTATAGGTTTGACTGAAATATTAATGCAATAACTGACACTTTAAATCAGTTGCAAGAAACAACAACAAAGAAATTGAACAAAAAACAGATAAAGACAAAAAAGTAGCCATTGATAATATCTAAATATGTAGTAGTATAGTATATAGTATCCAAATCAAAATGTAATAACATTAATTTATGTGTGATTTATGTGTAAAATATGTGCAATGTCTTAGCCACTAGGGAATGTTACATAGGGCTATACAGGCATCTAGTAGCAACACAGTGATATTACAGATACTAAATTGTGCAAAATGTTTATCTTGACAGTCAATTTACAAATAATGCATTCTGATTTGTGGAACTCAATGTGCTGAATTTCCACAAATTAGTGTTGTTACTATGACAACCAAATTGAATGTGACAAGCAACTGGTGTCTGAAAAGAATTATATTAATTTTATAATATATATATATATATTATATATATAATATATATATAGAGATTTGCCTAGGGCATCAAATTGGCTAGAAACGGCCCTGGGTAGTAGAGTGCCTAAAGTTGACTATCAAATTAAAGTGTTACCTTAAAAGCTGTAAGAGTGGAATATTATACACCATTTTCAAATGTGACCAAAAGAAACGCTCTTTAAAGCTTCTACCGAGCACAAAACCATAGGACTAAGTGGAAGAGAGAAGAAACATTCCTTCCTTCCCTGTGATCTCCTTTAAAGGCAGAGAAAGGCTGAATGTCATTCCAAAGCACCAAGGTCGGGTCTTATCCCTGACCGCTGCTCATTAAAAAAAAGAGGATTAGAGCACAGACTTGGATGGACACAAGATTATTTAACAGTGCTTTCTTTCACTGCTTTTTGATTGAATGGCCCACTCTGAAACAGTTTCTTGAGGATCAAGCAAGTGTTTGAATACAAGTAAGCGATAGTAGGTGTAATCCACATTATTGAGCCTGTTCTAATGTAAACTCTCCTCCCGCTAAAAAAACAAACAAATTCAACTATGGAGCAAGCCAACGTGAGAGTCTCTCCTTTCATCACTTTCAGGATAGATAACACAACCTCTCCAGGAAAATCCAACCCTTTTCTATTTTTATAGCAAGAAATAGTTTAGCAATTAATAGCACAAATACATTCCCAATCCCCTTGTCTTTGGAAAGTGGACATCATATTGATAACTCACTGTAATGGCACTGCGGATTCCCTGATTGGCTAATGGAAAACTGCACCAGAAATAGAACAAGGGAATTATCAGGCAGTCGGTATTACCGATTCATGATGAGAGACTTCAAAAACGTTCATTTACATCCTTGTGCAGCTATTATATCCGTAGGAAAGTCCTCTCCACCGACTGAGTGGTTTAATTACCACCTTTGTTGTGATGTTGAGATCAGGAATACATGATGGCACTGGAAACAACAACAGTAGTCTTTTAGCATGGCAGAACCTCCAGTGGGCACACATAAAGGTCACTGACGATTAAATATTGAAAGTAGCAATTATGCACAACCTCTGAGCGCTCAATGAGGACATCTCTACTGAGGTGACATTAATCAAATGTTTCAGAAAGACTGTGAGCTGATACTGGCATGTCAAACACACTTCAAAAACTTTTTTTTTTTGTATTTACCCAAAGCATAATTTTAACCGGTTGCTGTTATGGACTAAGAGAGTGCCTGACTGAGTAGAGGCCAGTTTTTTTTTTATGTCCCATTTTGTAATGAAAAGTTTACAGTACATAAAAATAGAATATATCGCAATAATAGACTGCCACAGAAAAAAAATGATCTTTTCTCTTTCAATATATGAATTTCAATTAAATTGGTCATATCTCTTGATGTAAAAATGGAATTCACATGGAAATAACGGAGAGGAATTTACTAATTTGTAATTAAAAAAATTCAACACAGGTAATGCACAGGTATTATCTATCTATCTATCTATCTATCTATATATTGCTACCTCAATTTAAATTGCTGCACTGCCAGTGTTCTAATTTCCAACAATATTCCCCTAAAGTAAACTAATTGTTATTACTGAAGTCATGCATAGTAGCATGTCATTTCAGGTGGACAAGTTTGGCAAAGTCTACACCAACATGTCAACAGGGTTGAAAGGAGCATTATATACCCAACTTAGAAAAGCAGTAGTGCGTTTCTCCTTACTGTTGGACCAGTGAAAATCTTAATGGGACTTGATGAGGAGGAGGTGAAGGGGCCACAGTGAGAACACTAGAAGCACAAAGGAAAAAAACAACACAGGCATATAACGATTCAGGATGAGAGGGACGTGACAATGAGAGCCGGACTGTGGTTTTTCTTGACCCCTCAATGCCCAGTGTTTGCTGGCTCATCAGGCAGAATAATGACAGCTTGTTTGCTGAATGGCTTCAGTGCAAGGACATGGCGAGTAAAAGCTGGGCCCCCGACTGTCGAGCTTCATGTTAATAGCTCTCAGGTTGTTTGTGGCGAGCCTATTCTCCCCTCTGGGAGAGTTCCAACTGAGCCGCCTCTTTTGGAAGGACATGTTTGAACAGCATTAGTCACTTGTTACTTTTTTGAGTGGCTTGCCACAAATCTTTTCTCAAAATGAGGGATCTCTCCTGCAAATTCATGCAGAGATAGATGCCAATTTGCACCGCCTGACAAAACTGCTTTTGACCTGTCAAAAAGGTAACATGGGGAGTTACTGGAAAAAGACTGCCTATATGTTTCTCAACTTTAACTAGCTACTGGAAAGAAGCTAGGATTTTAAAGTTGTTCTATAGGAAATTGGACAGCATGTGATATACAATTCAATTTTGGGAAGACAAAAACAAAGAACACTTCAAAAAGCACAAGATTTAAATGGAGTTTCTGTGTTGTTGGAGTGATTCAAAGAGGAAACATTGGAATATTTGATGCAAGATTTTATTGCATAGCATGTAGGAGATGAAAAAAAGATGAAAAAAAACGGAGCATAGCATTCTGGACTAACACTACTTCCTGAAATCAATGAGGTAGAGGCAGCTAGAGCTTTTCATAAGTGTGGAAACATAAGCATAAGATGCTAAATATGTTCACTGTAACAGTTACCTCCAAAAATAGTTGAGGGGTAGAGAAGGAGGGTTACTGAAGTCACAGCAGTAAAAACATTTATGTTACAAAAGACTTCTATTTCAAATAAATGCTGTTTTTAACTTTCTGTTTTTAAGAATCCTGAAAACGGATCAGAACAGTTGTCAATTATAATATACAAATTATGTTCTCTGCACAAAAGCACATATTAGTTATGATTTCTGAAGGCATGTGACATTGAAGACTGGAATAATTGCTGCTGAAAATTCAGCTTTGCCATCGAAGGGATAAATTACATTCATATATATATATTGAAAAAGAACAGTCATGTTAAAATTGCAATACTATTCCTAATACTTTAATAAGCAATCAAATAAAAGCAACCTGAAAACTTAAAAAAATCGTGCTGAAACTCTTCTTTAAAAAGTTAATGGTGGTGAGATGGATGGATGAAAGAAGGTAGATGAAGTATTTATATCAAAATTACAAAATATAAATACAAAATGTGGATTTTATATCCTTTTATTTTATTTGTACTACCTATAGACCGAAACAGTATGTGCTGAGGTTCCTCTGTTTCAACACTGCGTGGGTGGAAGGTAACTGACATATGGAATGAAAGTTTCATTAGAGTTATCGACAAAATCTGGTAATGCAATCTGCAGTAAAAAACATAGTCAGCTTTTATAACCATGTTCTTTCATGCAGTATTTTTATTAATGCACCATTCCTGATTATCGGCAAGGATGTGAATTTTCAAAGCACTGAGAAGCAAACCAAGGCTACTTTTAAAGGGGTCAGGAACTGAGAAATCAAATTTCCTTTGATCTTCTGACAAATAACAGGTCAATGTACTATAAAAACATACTGCAAGTTTCAAAACTCAAAACTTTCTCATTAGTCTAAAAACAGCTTATATTGAAGCAATTCTGCCAAAACGACAGGTTGTGGAACGTGCCACTTTATGACGTAATAGTGTGTATAAACACAGCATCCGAAGTCGATCTTTGCTTCTACATCGCTGCCTGTTTAGCTCCGCCCACTGATTCACGCATGTAGTGTAAATAAAGAGAGAGGCAAACGCAGGTCTACGCAAAAAACAAACTATAAAGATGGCTCTGAAGACAACAAGACGCTGTGCAGTGCCAAGATTAGTGGACAACCAATATATCGCCACGGCCGATATATCGGCGTTTTTTAAATATCGGCATCGGCCGATAAATTTTCCTGTTTGGAAAACTGCGATGCATTTGAGGCGGGACTTTTATTTTGATGGCGCTGAGAACGGCGGAAGAGAAACAGGGCTTACATTCTCACTCTTGTTCGCTGTTGTCATTCAGTTCTGTCTAATATGGATAAGTAAGTCTATCTAATAATCAGATAGAACTTTTAAACAAAGGAATTAAAATGTATACAAAAAAAAAGTATTATAACGATTGCTTTAATATAATTAGTAATAGAAAGGCAAACATTATAAAACTTTCTTGTTTGCCGTCAGCATTCAGCAAATACGCATTTATATCATTTAAAAAAATCTTTGAATGACTAATGAACATTCAAATTTCACAAACCTTGCAAACTTAGTCGGATCCAGCTGCGAGATCTTGTGAAGTGTGCATTTGTATACTGCATGATCGCATGTTCTCTGCGTGTGTGTAGATCTGTGCGACACTGAATGTGGAAGGAGGAGGGAGAGTTCAGCTTCCTGGAAACGCGCGATTGGGACACCCTGCTTTCCAAAAGAAGCGGATCGGCTTGCAAAAAATCAAATACGGTCGACCACTTAGGTCAGATGTGGAAAACACGTTCTTATGATTCCCACATTAAGACAAAGTTGGAATTAGCTTTATTTTTAATGAGTTCCGGACACAGGCAGTAAAGGTGGTTGTTTTTCATTCATTTCACTGCTGCGGAAATTAATTTACAAGGCGGATTTTGAAAGACTGAAATAAAGACGATGCTTTGCTGAATATATTGGATCCGACAGTAATGTTGCACCACACAAGTATGAGTAACTGATTTTATTACGTGATCGCTATTGCTTTGTCTGTTATAACAGATCATTTGATATGAGTATTTATGCGTTTTTGACCTAAATCACAGCAGCGTCCATCTATGAAGGCTATCAAACATACACAACTGTTAGCCAATCATAGCAGTGGGCGTTTACTTCAAAGTCTACAATCTGCCACGCCTATTCAAACAGAGCGTTCAGATGAGGGGGGTCAAAACAGGTCAGAAAATAGCCTATTACTGCCAAAATATTGTTTTTTAATGTAAAATCTGATAACATTATAAGTGGACCTCAAGAGAGCAGTACAAAATAATAAAAAAGACAGTTTAAAAAAAAAAAAAAAAGGCAGGCCTTGTTTGTTTTTAAAGCACACCAGAAAAACTTCTTAAAGTACTCTAAACAAAGTTTCCAAATGCCCATCATATCCCTTTCAGTATTATTCCAGAGACAAAAAAAAAAACGTTTTAATGGGACTGACAAAGTTTGAGTTAATTCAGTATAAGCCTAGTTTATTCCCTGTCTGCCATGAAACTCTATTACATTCATCTCCCTCATCCAAAGACTTTTGCTTGAGACCAAACTGAAGTCTAAAACCCTAGTGGAAGTACATAGAATTAAGAAATAAATTGCAGGCTAACATCCCTGGATGTGTAATACTGTGTAGTTCCTACATACTGAAAAGAAGCAAATAAAGCTAGAAGACGAGGAAGTCTGTGAAAATTCTTATCATAAAGAAGAACACTGGTCTGGCATAACATAATATTACACAGTGAGTATAAGAGCTGAGTAGTCTGACAGATAATGTGGTGTAAGAGATACACAAACCTTAAAGGGGTCATATGATGCAATTTAAATTTTTCCTTTCTCTTGGAGTGTTACAAGCTTTGGGCATAAAGAAGATCTGTAAAGTTGCACAGACTAAAGTCCCAAATCCAAAGAGACATTATTTATAAAAGTTAAGAGTCAGCCACACCCTACCTAAAACGGCTCGTTCTAACAAACCCCCACATGTTTACGTCACGATGTGGGAAGATTTGCATAACGCCGCCCAAATGTTCGCGCAAAGAAAGGTGTAACTTTTATTCTCGCTGTAGTATTGTTTTTGCCGCCGCCGCCATGTCGTGAAGGTGCTGTGTGTTTCGTTGTGAAAGCGAAACTACTTTTGTTGGCCTTCCAAAAGAGGACGATATTCGCTTTATGCCTTACAAAGAGGCTCCGTGCGGGCGCTGAGGAAATACATCAACGTCACAATGTTAGATCGCGGATCGGCTTTACACCGTGAAAAAGTCAGGTTGTCTAGCTCGGGGTCGACTGTGGTTGCCGCAAAGGCCAGCCGCCTTCCGCCCTCTATGCCGCGGCCTCACTCCTCTAGCCGATACCGCTCACTCCGGCCGCCCAGCCTCCGCTCCTAAGTCTGCCCGCAGTTACTCAAGCAGCCTCCGCTCACTCAGGAGCCGTCGTGTGTGACGCTGTTGTTTAGGTGTGAAGCGAAAACTACTTTGTTTGGCCTTCCAAAAGAGGACACATTTAGAAATCAGTGGTTAAGTTGTATTACAACACTGTTCCAGAACACTTCATCCCAAATATCCAGATGTGTGCAGCACATTTATGGAGGAGGTACTGATATGGTCGAGTAGACTCATGCCGGGTGTTTGGACAAATTAATGACCTATAAGATTTTATGCTAACAACACTGTATTTATTACTGTAAGGGTAGGTTTCGGGTTGGGGTAGGTGTAGCCTTCAATAAAGCCTATCACTTATGAAGATCATGCCGGAAGCAAAATCTGATAGGTAGCATTTTTCGCTATCGAATTATGCTACCATCTGTTTTAATGGGATGTAGCAAAATCTGACAGGGTAGCACAATCGTCAGAACACCGGCGTGTTCTGACCCACAGACTGTAAGTAAGTTTTTTATATTTAAAGACTTTGACAACTGACGATTCAAACGCGAGTTTTGAGCAATGTAGAGTAGCGCTTGTTGTTTGTAATTTCTCCGATCACAAATGCAGACATGGTTTTGTTTACGCGGCGCGATGCAACACATAAAAGACAGTATAAGTCATTATAATCAGTAATAACGTCCCCAATGGATGCAACAAATGCCTCATTTATAATGGGTTTTAATGTTTTTGTCTCGTCGCTCCGGCCGGGACAAGGCATCACAATATAGTAAGGGGCGTAACATTTCCGTCACACGCTTGAGGTTTTCAGCCAATCACAACGCACTGGATAGCTGGCCAATCAAAGCACACCTCACTTTTCAGACCGATGAGCTTTGTAAAAACCAATGCATTTCAGAAAGGCGGGGCACAGAGGAAAAACAATAATGTACAGTATATGGAAAATAATGTGTTTTTTTAACCTTAAACCGCATGAACACATTTCATTACACCAAATACACCAAATTAAGGTATTTTTTCTTTTTAGCAACATCATATGACCCCTTTAAGTGTGCATAAAAATGAACCTTGCCCTTAACTTTCTCGGTGCACAAGCATGAAAGGCCACTACCATGTTCTGAAGTGGCATGCTTATACATTCTGGACAGCCGGTGAACTTTTCACTGAAAAGTGGTATTTAGAGTGCCATTTCTAAGAGAACTCTGCTTAGAAGGCTGTGCAAAGCAGAAGAGTAACACAGCTGAGTGGCAAAACTGACAATCAAAAGCGCTGTGAATAAGAGGAAGATACATCAGAATCTGATACAAAATTATGTAGATTTTCAGTGATAAATGATGAAATTTGATCTGATCTTCAAATAAGTCACAATTAAAGATGTGCAAAATGATGTTAGAGATTTTATTTTATTTTACTAGTACTGACTGATATTTAGCTGATATTAAAGATTTAAATTTACATGCTCATTTCCCCTAGTTTGACATTTAGATTACATATGCAATCAGCAAATGCTCACCCGAAGTTATTCAATAAAAACTCTAATAATTGAATAACACTGTTAAAAGTAATCTTTAACAAATCTCAAAGTAAATATCCATTTTTATATTGCAAATTCATAATGTGATGCAGCATTTAAACAACTGAAAAATAGCCAAAAGGAATAGAAACAGAAAAAAATATATGTAACTATATATTTTGTAATATTATAAATGTTTTTACTGCCATTTTTGATCAAAGTAATGGATCCTCACTACGAAAAAATAATAAAAAGAAAAATGGTTGACCTTTTTTATTGACATATTTCTGTTTTTAGTTTTAGGTTTAGTTAACTATAACCCTGCTTACTGGCTTATTGGTATTAGTCTGGATTTTAATATCAGTGCATCATTACTCATTTTAACAGACAAAAATGTGCTACAAATAATTTCACTGTGCAAACATTCACAGTACAGGGTGGAAAAACTATATAAATCCCTAAGCCAATGACTTTAAAAGCAAACTAAACTCAAGGGTCAGTTAACCTGGAGTTCAAACACTGAGACAAGATGGATGGTGTTGATCAGATCCATTCTGACCTATAAAAACACTCACAAATTTGTTGTTCATGTGAAACAAGTACAAAGGGTTCACAAACATTTCCTGCAGCTGTAATTGCAGCTCAATACTCTGGAGTAAAAAAGTCCAAGTGAAGTAATGACCCTGGAATCTAAAAATCTAAATATCAATGAATCTTTATGGCTGTAAATATACATCGCTGGCCATTTTCAGGTCTCCAGGACAAATTCCAAACAGACTAAAGCCCCAACAACACATAAAAACACATAAATTAAGTGATTTACTTTAGTAGGGCAAAAAGGCATGCTGAAGCTTGCTCATATGTATAGCGCTATGATGAACAGAAGCGAATAGGAAAGGCAGTGCAGCTTTTACAGACTAAGGTGCTCACGCTGCTGTCCTGGGGCTTGAAGAGGCGGTCAAGTGTGCATGTCATTGATTTACAAGACGAAGGTTACACTCATAGCCAGTACAGATTGACTGTCATCCCCTGGATGCACTCGCTGATGGCTCTTCACAGTCTGCAACATGCACTAAATCCCCTTAGTTCCTTGTAAAACTCAAGGTTACGAGGACAGCAGCAAAAAGTGCTAGAGCTTGGGCAAATGCATTGACTGATGATTAGACAAGTGCTAAAGACATGCAGTGTTAACGTCATCTATTGACTAATCATGAATAAATGAATAAATAAATTGATTGAATGAATGAAGGAAAAAGGGAGCTTCACTTTACTGCTGCAAAGCCTGTCCTTTCATTAGCTGTATCCCTCATGGTCCTTAAAGCCATTCATTCACAGTGCACATCATTCATGTTAATGAGTACTGGTGTCATGCAGTATACTAGAAAATTATGCCTTTAAAACTCCATTTTAAGGCATTATCAGTTGTGGGTGTGTAACAAGTCTGCTTGTGCTGTATGTCATATATTGGTTAGTTTTATTAGTATAAAAACTATTTCCCGAACTCTAGTCCGCAACAAAATACAATACCTTGAAAATGGGAGCCTGAATCACGATTGTGATTGTGGCAATGGTATGGATTAGAATTAACATGAAAGCAATCCTGTCTGATTTGCAGATGTGAATCAATATTTACACTTACACTTACATGACAATGATATTTTTTTGCGTACAGAAGACAACGTTTATCAAAACGATCACTGTTGACACAGATCTGCTAAAATGTCTTAAAACGCTGTATTATGCTTGCCAGACCAGTAGTTGGCGATGTGGTAAAGAAACACTATGTGAACACATAATACGCATTTGCATGACATTACCATTTTCACAAATTTGCTTTTTGTAGTTTACACAGAGACAATTACAGTATCTTTTTTAAAAACTTGCACTTTAAAAACCTGTTCATTTTCAGGCCCCCAAAACGCAGTTGTCGTGTAAATAAATGGCCAAAACGCATAAAAAGTTTTAGTTGAAACAGTGATGTATAAACATTGTACTTGAACGTTACAAAAAAGTAGCAATAAATTTGTTACTCATTACACTACATTGGTACTTTGAAATTCTGTATCTTAAAATTAAAACTTAAAATGTTTTATTCAAAGTAACTGATTGTGTTACTTTCAACGCTGTTTTTAAATGTAAGATTTTACCAAAACATTTCAACATTAAAATCACACAATAGCTTAATGTGAAGAACAAACCCAAATTTAAAACTTTATTTCCTAGTAATCTTCCAGTGAGCTTTAACCTCTGCAAATTGATTGAGTCAATCACTGAACTTGATTCATGAACAAATCATTCAAACCTGATATGGTGAACTGAATGACCTGATTAATTGAAAAGATCTCATTCAAAAGAATGATTAGTTCACAAATCAGACATCTCTACTTCTCTCATAAATGCATCAATGCATGCTAAGGCGAATAACAACATTATACGATTTCGGTCTGTTTCTCACACAAAAGTATTGCATGGTTTCATAAGACTTTGAATATAGAGCATGAGTCATATGAACTATTTTTATGATACTTTTGCATCCACTTTGAATCTTGAAAGCCTCAGTCCACATTCAGTGTAATTTCATGTCAAAAAGCAACCCAGTACAAGTCTTTAGAAATACTTATTTTATGTTCCACAGGAAAAAATTAAGCCATACAGGTTTGGAGCGACACTAGGGGTGAGCAAATGATGACAGAATTTTCATTTTGGGGTGAACTAATCCTTTAAGAAAATCCAGAACGAAACTAAACTCTGCTTTTCTTTTCAACTGAGCACTTTTTTAGAAGAGCCACGTAACAGTAAATAGCTAGAAGTCAGAAATTAGAATTTATTTGAGGCAACAGTATGAAAGAATGGCATGACATGGCTCAGGGGTTTAGGAAGCTGCTCATAACCACTACAAGGGATTGAGCCACTTCTCTATCTTTCATTTCCCCCTGAACTTCCTCCCAGTCATTACACAGCTCTAAAAATTCCCTTATCCCGAGGGGAGGTGGAGGCAGGGGCAGGTGGGTAGTGCTTCACAGGTCGGCTCCCAGGAGAAGATGCTCAACAGCACCAGCTGCTCACACCTCCTTCCCCTGAGACCTGCAACTGAACAATGCCAGAACATACAGGGAAGCTTGAAAGCATTAGAGTGGGCATAGTAGGATCAAATAGTCTTAGACCATTAGAAAAAAAAGGAAAGAAAAGAAAACGAAATAAAATAAATATTAAATTAAAAAAAAAAATAAAGAAAACAAAAAGGTTTCATAAAAGGTATGTTATTTATATAATCTATTATTATATATTATAACTATATATATATATTATATATAAAAAACTTTACTACGCATTGTCAAGATTCAATTCAAACACTTGTGGATACTGACAGTACAACAAAAGTCTTTATAACAGGACTTCGGATGGGATCGCCCAATGGTATAGTGGAACCATAGTCTCTGACCATTCATGAAATAAAAAATTAAATAAAGGTTTTACTGTATATACCTTTTTTCAAAATTGGAAAAATGAAAAAAAAAAAAAAAAAATCAAAAAGTAAATTTCAATTTTTGTTCTTTACTGGTCAAAACAAAATCCTCTGCAGTCCAAAAACAAACATTTCAAAACATATTCAATTTTGTTTTTTAAATACACTGCACCAAATAAAATATATTCCAATGTATAGGGGGATTCAAAGTCTCTGACCATCAGAATAAAACTATAATTAAATATATATATATTAAATCTTTTTATTAAATTTTTATTTATTTGAAATATTTTAATGTATTTATTTAATTCTAAAAATGTGTAGGTGAAAGTCAAATCTCACATTTTTGTTTGCAGGATGTCAAAGAATCTGCCAGTCCAAAAACAAACAATTTCAAAAACTCTTGATTCCATACTGGACCGCACCACACACACCAACACTCTTATGAGAATTCAGATCTCATTACTCTCAAAACTCTCAAGATGGTCATGTTCTGTGGAGCTGTACGATGAGGTGAGGCTATCACTTTAGCCCGTGTCGTAAGTAGGAGGGGAGGATAGAGAGAGAGAGAGAGAGACAAAGATAGAGGGAGAAATGTGGGGAGGAGAGGAAGGCTTGTCAGATTCAAGTCAAGACACCCAGGCCCTACGGGAAGGGACTGCGAGGCTGCAGCTTGGCCCAGGCTGTCAGCAGCTCCTCAAAGACAGAAGCAGTAAGGAGGCGGTTAGAAAGCGAAGGCCAGGGAAGCATTATGCAGCCTGATGTATTGAGTGATAGTGCCAGGCTTACAGATGCAGAGTGACAGCGTGTCTACAGCACTGGGGCATCAGAAAGAACAGCAAACAAGGTCTTTTTGTTTGCAAGATATTATCTTTGAAAACCATGACTGCAGGCCCACAGAAATAGGAATGAAAGATTGGCTTTACCATATAGAGGTATTCATGCTTACAGTGCCAACATGAAAACTGTATCACTGGCTTGACAGTGTATCATACATTGTGTCACAGTTGTCATGCTGTCATTGTTATAGTCTATTTTAGTGCTTCTAGCACTAGGAAGCTTGGAAATGTTACACTCACATTGGATATTTAACTAGTGTTGGGCAATATATTTAATATTTACAATATAGCTGCAATGATTTTGCAGGTAGTATAAAATTACACAAAATCTTGAATATGCTTTGATAAGTTTTTAACAGAAGCTCTGATTTAAAGCACAAATAATGTTAGACTTGGTAAGTTCAATTCATTTTTAAATTAATCCATTCAAAAATTGTGAACTACTCATTTACACTTACACAGAAGTCTGTGTTTTTTATATATTAAAATGCAAAAATATATAGGTAAATATGGCTGTTTATCATCATTTGTTGGTGCATAAAACTAAAACTGATATTCTTTCAAGACTAATTCATGCTGATTTTTGAACCTTCATCAAAGAATCTTGAAGAAATGTGTCACAGTTTCCACACAATTAACAGCACAGCTGTTTTCAACTTTGATAATAATGAGAAAATGTTTCTCAAGCACCAAATCAACATATTACAATGATTTCTGAAGCATCAGACTAAGGTGATATTCAAATAGAAAATATTTTATTTTGTAATAATATTTCACACCATTACTGTTTTTACTTTATTTTTGATTAAATAAATGCAGCCATGTTTTTTTTTCAAAAACAAAAAGTCTTACTGACACCAAATGTTTAGATTGCGTGTATAAATATAAATTAAAAAATAGAAAAAATTCTATATGAAAAATATATTTTTCATTCTTTTTTCCATATTATACAATAAAGCATATATATGTATATTTAAAAGCCGTACTCCATATGTAAATAACTAATTTCCACTTTGGAATGGAATGTGCAGCCTGGTGAAAACTCGTCTTCAAACACTCCAATGAAAGAGCAACATCCTGAGAGAGAGAACGACGACACTCTGAATGATCCAGTGGGGCAAGTCTGGACAGAATGGGGAGAATGCGTGTGGGGCACACGAACCCTGGCAGAGACCCTAAAACACTATTTCAATTCAAAGAAAATACAGAATGCTCAGGGTTAGCATCTTGCTGGCTTCACAGCTAGAATTTGACTAAGAAGACCATACCAATTTAATTACCATATCAAGTTAATTTAAATTCTTTTTCGTCAACTGCCAATTTTAATCTGAAGTGATTAACAGTCCATTACAAGACTCCAGAAAGTCTCATCCTTGAGAATCCTAGGGTTAAATGCCTTGCTTAGGGCACAATGTGATAGAGCAATCTCAGTAACACCCCGATTCTCAACCGCCAAACCTGCAAATTTTGTGTTAACAGCCAAAAATAAATAGACGATGATGATACTGAACATTATGCACTGTTCCAGAGAATGTTTGTTAAATTAGGTATCCCAACATTATAATGTACATAATGAAAATCTGACACTCATTCTGAGATTTGCTAACATTATCACATTTTTTGTGTTTTTAAAGATTACCTTCAAGTCAGTGTTAAATAAGGCAATGGTAATCCAAATGTATGAATAGGGGAAATAAGCATGAACAATCACATATTCAGTATCAGCTGATACTGCCAAATTAAACAAAAAATAAAATCTCTAATATCTGCAAATACCTGATATGGTACCAATTTATTGCGGCATTAGCATAACCAGGGCTGCCAGCAATAGAACTGCTAACAATCAACAGTACAGTGACAGGTACACTGTTTTTAGGGTTCCTACTTGAGATGCGCTATACAACCCCCAGTGTTAAAGCATTCAAATCACGGACAGGCAAAAGAACAGATACAGATGGCAATGGAGTTCAAGCTGTGCTCTCATGACCTGCTAACCTAATGTATTTGTAAGCAAGCTATGCTGCTGAGAAACAGAACTCCCACTCAAGAGTATCTGAAGGTACTGCTGTGCAGAACAAGTGTGCAGAGGAGGACGAGGAAGCGCTTGTTATGCCAACAAGTGTAGTGTAGTTACTATAACTCTTATATTTCCAGAGCCTACTGTATATGTCCAGATAGCGGATATGGAAAAAGAGGAGATATTAAAATCAAACCACTTCACATTTCACTTTCCTGTGAATCAACAATGTGCCGATCCAGGAAAATAATAATGACACCCTTGTGGGCAGCAGATGTTACCTGTATATGGTCTATAATCCCAGACCAGATGGTTTATGTGAAACCGTGTCTATAAATGTCAAAATCACTACTTACACAGTCTGCCGTCAATGAAATGTGCCGAAGAGCATGCTTTTGTCTACGGCCTAAAATAGGTTGCAGCTATTTATAATAGTGCTTAACCTGTAATTATGAACGACTTTGCACTAATCGCTGGAGGATCTGTATAGCCAAAGGTGGTATATTCATTAATAATGGAATGTGAACAGATGAGAGAGAGTGGGTAAAATATGCTGATCTATGCACATCCGCTTGAAGATGAAGGATAAAGTCTGTAAGAGACCTGACCGGTGCATGTATGAGCTTGTTGTCTTCATAGCACCTCATGGCATGTGGAGAAACATAATCCCTCTGCTAACCTGAGACGCTTCAGAGATGAGCTGGAAAGAGACCCTCCGCTGTCAATGGTTCTGAATGAACACAAACGTTTTGTAGCGTCTGCGTAGGATCATGCTGGAGTGTTGGACTGTTTATGGCTTAAAAGACCCTTTTAGCCTTTTGACATTTGCATATAAATTACAGTTCTGGTCAGAGATGTTACTTGTATAGGGGTTGTAAATTGCCAAATGGTTCTTCGCCGTCAAAAAAGATTAGAACCAGCCCCCACGAGAATCCTGGAATCTTCTGATCAAAAACATTCCACAGAGAGCTGTGAATGGCCAAACGAACACACACACACACACCCAAACTAACACACACACACACAAAAAGACATTTCTTTATTTTTAGACTATAATTAATCAGTTATAATTTTATCTGGTATATGCATGTGTTGTTTGTACATTTCCCTATTAGATTAGCTGATTTACCACTTGTTATTTGTATTAGTTAAAGCCCTAAATACTGATATTCAGGTGTATGTATGTATTTTTGGTTTAATATATTCCAAATGGTTGTTTCTTGGTATCAATGTTACCTGTTTTTCATTCCTCGGACAATGACGTACAGTATGTGATTGTGAAACGCATCATATGACTCGTACGATATTTTGGGTTAAAACTACGGATATTCCAGACTGGCCATAAAGCATGCAAATGAGCCATAAAACAAGAGACAAAGACGATTCTCCCGCTCAAAATCCATGTCTCTCATTGGTCAGAACACACAGAATAGGAACTCTCAAAAACGATTAGCCCAAAATAACTTGTGCTCAGAAAACTTCTTCTTCGTTTGAGACAACACCTTTCAGGACTCTCAAGACCTTCCTCTTGAGTTTTCTTTTCCGGCAGTTTTTACTTTCAAGTAACGTTAGTCGCTGTGGACTTCTTCTTCAGAGGAACCAGAAGTAAAAACTTCCAGCTGACTCCTCACAAACTCATCAAAAGACCTCCGGTGTCTACCGCATCAGGACTCTTCTTCAGCAATCGAAAACCAATGCAAGTAACCGCTTAAAATTATTTAGATGTGTGTTTAAGTTTCAGCCCCTTTTAATGTGATTTTTGATTCTTTGATGATTTTCAAAGTTTGTGGTTAAGTGATGTGAAATACTGCCATTATTTTACTCTTCTCTCGCTCTTCCTTACTTTCCTTCATTGTTTATATATGTGTTGTGCTTAGTTTAGTTTTATGTTAGATATAGTTTCATTTTATTAAGTCCCTTATATTCACAACGAATTGTCTATGTTTACTGTTCACAGTTCCAAGTCACTGAATGTTTGAACCTTTGTTTTTTTTTTACTACATTTGGCTAAGAATTACTGCTAGCACTGCACAAAGAAGGACAGTTATTCTTCCTTGGCCAGGAAAATAATATTTCCTTGAATTGATAAATGATTATATGGTCTGCTCGGTGGACGGACAGATCAAAATAATTGTAATATTGCTTTGGCTAAGTTTAATTCGGAAGATATAATCTAAATTTTATTATGAATACATAACCTTTATGATTTCTCTAAAGACTTCCCCTTTTTAGAGCTAATAAATAATAAAAACGTTACGTTTGGTGTTTGAGCAGACAATGCTGTGTAGGTTTTGCAAGTTACAGATTGAACAATCTGTTTTACAATTAAAAAACTTCACAGTTGTTAGTGATTCACCCAGTGTGTTTTGTGGTTTTACTATGATAAATTGAAATTAAAGATGCAGTCAAATTTCTTCGGCAAAATGTCTGTTGACCATTGTCAATAGCGTAGCGATGCACAATGCAGCACTTACACAAGTCACTTTCAAACCAAGCAGCTTTCTGTTGGTCAAACTGATGAATTTGTGAGACCGACCTGAACATGAGCAAAATCTTTGAAATTTTTCGAAAGGATTCTTATTAAAATTACTGAATTTCAACTAACAACGGTAAATATGACCGCACCTTTAAGTCTATAAAGCAGTGAGGAACATTTTTCCTATCAGGGGCCATCTAAGATTTTAATAATTTTTTGAGTGGTATACAGTTGTATGCAATAATTTGGTTACTACAAAAACATTAATAAAAAATTTACTTAAAATTTAAAGCAATTACTGAACTTTGACATAAAACTTTGTGTTCATTCATTCTTTTATCTCTTAGCAGCAGCAATTTTAAGTTGTAAGATAATAATTTTATAATTTAACAGATTTTGTGTCATGATGCATCATAAAATTACATATTATATTATAATTTTGAAAAAAACTGGTTATTTAATTATATATATTTTGCATACATTATTTTAAATTAATTTCTCGTTATTATATTTTTATTCTTTATGTCTTTATGTCAGTAAACATAGGCTAATCAATGCTATTTTATACAAAATTATTTTCTCAAAAGGCCTTGTGGGCCATATGCATCAAAAGCCAGATGTTCACCATTCCTGCTACAAACGTTTAACAAAATTAGTATAATAAGAAGCACCCATGCAAACTTGTTGCATTGTTGGATTCTTTGTCTTCAAAAAATATTGTGCCATGAAAAGAAAATAGTTAATAATAATACTTCACATACTGCTCACATTTAAAATATTTAGAGAGTGGATAGATACTTCATTAAGAACAAAACAGGGCAAATTCAATCAATCAATCCACCACAGCTCTTTTAATCAGATAAACAAAACAAGCCTCCCTGGACTCCCTGCAAGCACAGAGATAAACAAGATGGCAAAGAGAGAGAGAGAGAAAGAGAGAGAGAGAGAGAGAGAGAAGGCAGGAATTGAAAACAAATAGCAAGGTGCAGGTGGGAATCTGTCAGTGGGGACGTCTCCTCTGCTGACGGACTGAGTGGATTAGAGGTTGGAGGCAGACAGCTCCTCTAAAGCTCCACAAACAACCCACAGGCAGTGCTAGAACTTGTGTGTGTTCAGGTAAGCTCAATTTACCGGGGAGGAGGAGAAGAATCAGAGGGGAAAATGGAAGGGAGGGATTGAGGTGGCTACACATAACAATTATGTGAACAAACATGCCAAAAAGTGGCCCCTAGGCCGACATGTCCATCTACAAAACAAAAACCAGATGAAGTATCTTTGGCCATGCAGTCTCCGTAGCTTGACCACTGATGAGAAGAATCTTTAGGGACAAAGGTGAGAGAGTTTGCTGTGTTCAACTAAAGAGAAGCACAAGTAACCGCTCTCAGTTAATCTCCATTCGGCAACCTGGCAGGTCTCACAAATAACAATTATGGCCACTTTCGTCTCCAATTCCAGAGTTTATCCTTCCTTAATACCATTTTTAAGCCTAGCAGCTACCTTTATTTAAACAAATACAAAAATGTGTTAAAGAATGCTGTACATGATATAGAGAGTATTAATTGTCCAAAATGAGAAGGTCAGAACAAAACCAAGACGTTGTTGTCTACCTCAAAAACATTAAATGAGCCCGTTTGTGAGGACAGACAAACATTTGACAAAACTTCACTGAGGATTTCATGAGGTGCCTTCAGGTACCTGTGCTATTTTCTGAGACTATTTGGCAAAATGACAAGTAATATTCATCTGTTCATTGTTGAGCAGTGTTCAGTCTGAAACTGCATTGAACAACCCAGAGGGAAATGAAAAAGGCAGAACAGTGCTTTCCAACTTTTCAAGCCTAATACTTTTGAACAAAACAGAACCACCTAGTCACAACAATGTTCTCTCTATTCACATTGAGGGCTGTAAAGATTTCTGTAGCTAAAACAAATCACAGCGCTACAAGACATCAGTCCTTTGACAGATCTGTGCAAGGACTCTGCAATTCATCACACCAGCAAGCAGCTAAAATATAAACATAACAATGAAAACATTTAGAAAAGAATTGCATATGTTAACATGGAAATCTTGCGACCCAATTCAAACACATTTATGTTTAAAATCCTCCCAACTGTCTAAAAGTGCTCAAAGCATTTCAGAGTCTTAAACTTGCCCTCAGACAACCAGATCTTAATTTGAAGGCAGGGGCGTAGGCAGCGGACGGGCCTGACGGGCACAGGCCCTCCCACGCTGATGAAAGGCCCCCCCCAGTTTATTATGCACATATAGCCTGATATTTGTTAAATAATTATTGTTTAATCTATTTTAACACAATTAGAGAACTATTATAACATCTCAACAAAAAATAACTAAAATAAATAAAATGTGTTTTTGCATAATTCTTGATGAGTTTGATTGACAGCAGTGTTAGCCAATTGTTATTCAGGCTGTCTCGGGCATGTCGCACATGTAAATTCGTGCGTGTTCACCCATTCAGTTGGACTGTAATTTGCAGCTGTGTTAGAAAATGTTAGAAAAACAGCAGCAATGCATAATTCTGTAAAAAAGACTTTTAAAAACTCGCACTGACGAGGGAGAGAGCCTGTCCATCAGCCCGCAAGTAACAGTAAGACTTTCACTTCCACGCGCGAACCAGTTCATTCTGTGAAGCCGGGAAACACTACTGTCAAGCCGATTATGAATGTCATTTGAGCTCAGTCAGTGTTTTCAGTCGGTGTTCAAAGTCGTTTGGTGTGCGGTGTCTAAAGAATTTAAGACCAGCTGTTGCCAGTCGTCCACACAAAGATTAGCCTATTTTTTTTATTTATTTGTTAATTTTTTTTATATAATTTTTGTGACTGATGCCGGCGATTAAAGCACCTGTTTCCTCATATTTAGGCTAAATTTAAATAACGAATAAAAAATAAAAAAAAAAACAAACCTAACATTTCTGAAAAATAATTTTTATACACTTTAGTTTATCTAATTTGGCCATTTTCATAACTAGGCTTGTAATTCTCTATTTATCTATTAGGCTATATTATTTATGTACTTTTATTATTAAATTATATAAGAATATATATAATAATAACCATTAATAATTTCATAGCGCATCACCGCATGACGCGCTGTGAGGATAATTAAAGTTTAGGCTATTAGCTTACTACTCATTGAAAATGTTTTTAAAAAGGTCTTTCAAAACAGGCTTATTATACAATGAATTATAGGCCTATAATTACAATTATTAAAACTGCAATCATCAATGAAAAAGCTTTATTTCAAGCACCGACTTTTTTTAAAAGGAAAAAACCTCAACCTGCTTTAACAGAAATAGCCTCCCGTTTTCTATCTTATTTCTTCTTTTTTTTCCACTAGCCTACGTTCGGGCCACAAGAGAAATATTAAGGGAGTAAATTAAAACATTTAGCTATAATAATTTAACATTTTAACATAATAAACATTTTTTAATTATGTATTTTTTCTTCTTCAAAGGCATAATATCTATTGACATTTTCATCTTCTTACTTTCATCATCTGGCATGTTTTTGGCAATGTAACCACTTTCCCAAATACTAAGAAATTGGAATCATCCAAAAACCATCATCAACTCTGGATCCTTCAGTAACCACCTGCTGATATCTGTGTCAAAGTTTGCAAACTTAATAATCCTCTGACAGTCCAATTATATTCCTCATTGGGAATCTGAGCCAAAGGGTCATTTACTCTGCTTTTAACTCTACAAAAGAATCTGCTGCCAACTAACAGCATTCATTTGAAGGGCAATTTCAACTCCTTTCATAAAGTGATGTTGATTAATTACTTGCGCTAGTTGTAATTTGGCCTCCATTAGAGTAGAAGGGACAACAGTTATTGACAACAAATTAATTTTGACAGTCAACCATTGCATCACAAATCTCTTTTGCAATCAAAATCAAATCATACTTAAAAGCAAATGCTAGTACTAATAATATTGGATTATGCCTCTAAATATGCGTGATTCAATAAGAAAGACATTTAATTCAGTTCACTCAATGAACAACAGTGTTGGCTGCATGCATCTGCTGTATAATCCACTTACTGCATTTATTTACTTATACAACCCATACATGTAATGTTATATCATGACATGACATGTCTTCTTTACAGCCAAATTCCCTGTTTGTGTAACTTATTTGGCTAACAGACAAGAAATCTGATTATAATTCTGAAAGCGAGCCCTCAAGCGAATTGACTGGAAAACTGATGGGTTTTTTTTCCAGTATGACAGGCTAAATTTCCAAAAAGCTCAGGCCTGAGATTAAAACATTTTTATCTGAGAAGGCAGATACACTTTTAAACACAGCAATGCCTTATAAAACAAACTGCTTAATCTGACCACACAACTAGAAGCATTTTCTCGACTTTATTGGGCTTAGTCTAAATAAACATTCTATAAACCAACACTTAATCTTACAAGCAACAAAAATGCCCTATTTTACAACCTGTATGAGCTGTACTGCAGTGTTGCATTAAGATAAAGATTAAACAGCCCATTGGATTCATCTCAATTTTCTGTCTTACTATATGAGCTCTACCTGCAGAGTGATTTTGGCTGCTGGAACATGACAGGATACAGCTGTGTCTGAACACTCACAATCCAGCACGGCTGCCTGATACACTGCCGCAGGGGTACCTGGGGAATTAGTGTGGCTGCCACAGTGGCTCTCATGCCTACAAATAACATCAGCAGTCTGCCAGCCTTGCTATCAAATGATCCAGTATTAGAGTTTCATAAGCACACAATTCACAAATTCAATTCTGAAAACTGACTCTAGGTCAGGTTAAATATCTAACAACAATTCCTGCATCCGAATATGTGTACTTTCCCTGCTACACAGTAGGAAAAAAGCCTAAAAATAAATCAAATGAGTAGGAAACTGGGATGCCGCTAAGATTAATGAATGGTTAATGAAAAAAAGTCCAATACGATTAAGGTAACAACTTCCACTACAGGCGAGAAAAGGTGACCACATCGAAGGAAAGTCTTGGGTTGGTTTTCAGACTTTCCTCAACGTGTCTGTCTTTTTGCTCATCGGTTCACCTGGAGGGCACAATTTGAAACATGTAAGGCGGGGAGGAACATGAGCACAGTAAGCAAATGTTAAGGCATACTTGAACTGCGTGAGGGTCCAGGTGGGGCTCTAGATCTTATCAAGTCCATTTCACGGACGTTTCATGAGGGTGAGGGCAAATTCTGTCTATTTAAGGAGGTGCAAACCATTCTAGGGAACCACACATTGAATATGTACAGCAGTTCTCGGCATTTGGAAATCAAGTTTCTTTTTCTACTGCATGCCCCTCAGTTGAAGCATCATTTCTAACAAATGAACAATTCGAACAAAAGACATGTGATGTGATATGTGAAGCAAACAAAAGAAACATCAAGGTAACTTACTGTACTACTCACAGTAGCACACATAATTTAACACACTTTTATGTATGTATACCATACATCAAGGTAACTTACTGTACTACTCACGTAGCCCGACATATTTAAACACACTTTTAGTATGATAACATACTCAAGGTAACTTACTGGCCTACTCACGTAGCACACATAATTTACACACTTTTATGTATGTATACCATACTGTTCAAAAGTTTGGAGTCAGTAGGATTTTTATTTCTTTTAAAGAAATTAATTAGTTTATTCAACAAGGATGCAAAAGCAAGAGTAAAGACATTTAAAATGTTACAAACAACTTCTATTTCAAATAAAATGCTGTTCTCTTGAACCTTCTATTTATCAAAAAACACTAATACATTTACAGTGGCTTCCACAAAACATTAAGCAGCACAATTTTACAATATTACAGTTTTTACTGTATTTTTGGAAAAATAAATTAGGGATGGGTCACGATTTTCGAATATTCGATTAGTTGATTTAATTATAGAATATCGAATAGGTTGTGCGATTATTGTCTTAAAAATGTCCCCATGTTTTCCTTGCTGATGTGGTAGTGACGCGTTCATATAGCACTTTCAATAACGCACCTAAAAGCTGTCAAAGACAACAGAAGAACACATTGTCTCACGCACACACTCTAGACTTGCGTGGCATAAAAAAAGACTTGCGTAGCAATATAATGGTTACAGTAACTTGAGACGATGTCAAATAAGAGCTCTGTGCGGACCACAAACACCCCCGGCTTGGTTAGAGGTGTGGCTGAATTTGTATTCAGAAATGGCGTGGAAAACAAATAAAGCGTTCTATGGAGCCACTAAAGGGACATGGTTAGCCGCTTGCTAACGGTGGCCTGTTACATTACAGTACATAACATTTCACTTACCACATAAACAGAGTAAGGAGAGATGACTGTTAGGATGATGGCGAATGATTTGCAGATCCTTCTAATCATGTAAAATGTGTGGTAAGTACTGCTGAGTGCTGCTCCGTATGTGATCGCGAATCTAAAAAGCAAGTGCGCGTTCTTAAGCGATTTCAAAGCCCCGCATATTAATAACGGCTATAAGGTAGCCTATCTTCTGAATTAAACAGTTTATCATACAGATTGGAAGGGTGAATCCCATCTCTCTCCATCTCTCTCTGTTTATGGGTGTTTGTGCGTGCTTGTGGGGGAGGGGTACGATTTTCGAATAATAATCGAATAATACCCAGCGATTTTCAAATATTATTTTTACTTGGAATGCCCATCCCTAAAATAAATGGAGTCTTGATGAGCATAAAAGACTTCATAACCGAACAAGCACAAAAATTTGTCATAATCATTTGACAAGCAGTAAAATGAAAGAGAAAACTTCATTTAGAAAACAAACAAGTGGCACAAGACACAATGAGGGCATCTTGAGCCCTTTCTGAAAGGAGCGTATAACAACATTCTGCAGAATCCCATTGTATAATTGCCAAACTTCAGAAGACACACACACCTCGTGCCAACTTCTGTTAGACACAGGCTCTTTGTGCCCGTCAATTGACTTAGCGAATGAATAATCTAATTAGCATGCACCTAGAACAACAGTATTGAATGCCAAATCCATAAAAATCAAGTCAGTCTTCATCTAATGCTTTTATGATGGAAAGCAAAAGATCAACAAATTAACCTACTCAAGAAGAGTTCATACTCATATTGCAGATCATACTGACCTAACTAAACCATGCAAAACACTTTGAGTCTCCTCCCTTCTCCCACAGAATTGTGTGAAATGGCACTGGTTTTCTCCAGATGATTCCACTGTGGCTACAGAAGATTGGGATTGGGAGGAGAGAGCATTTCTTCAGTCATGGTAAAAGAGAAACGGTGCCATTACAAAACAGCATGTCTCTTTATAGCCATGGCGTAGGAGAACAATGAACAGGCTGTCAGGAGGGTCTCTGAAACGTAAAGCGTCCTCAAAGCCCACTAAAACAAGCTAGCTGCATTTGCATACGTAAAAGCGGAAGCCTTTAATGTTTTCAAGTGGGCTGTGTATACAAAAAGAAAGAAAAAGACAAGTAAGACGATAGACAAGAAAATCAAATAATGAGGGAATGGAGTTCATCTTTGTAAAAATGTATCTAATCTCAAAACTGTAAATGTATCAGAATCTCAAAACTATCACAAACTTACTTAGCATTACCTAATTAGTCTGACAATGGCGGTCATTAAGACAGGCAATCACCCTTCTCAAATGATATTATGGTGGCTAAATATAGACGAAAGATTTCATCAAGTAAGTCATCTTCAAAGTGAAGCACTTGTTTCTAACATATCAGCTTTAATTTTTTTGGCAGTCAAGCAGTAAGTCCTTAATAATGCTTTCTGGGACTTTGCTGGGTACTAAGTGCACTTGGCGGGTTTATAATTGGACAGCTTCATTCAACCCATCAGAGAAAGTTTGAGATTGAAAAACGTTTTTCAATAAAATGATTAAAACCCAACCAAAGCTCTATTAAAGTTTTCCAGTTCAATATGCCAACGTGTCAATCAAAAGATATCCCAGACGGAACTAACACGCATGGATTCTAGTTATTGCTCTCGCACAGTCACTCCTTTACAAGAACTTGGTGAGCACACAAAGAAATGAAGGATGATGCAGATAGGGATTCACATGTCTGTAATCCAACCAGTCATATTCTAAACATCCTGAGACCAAAACAATAAAAAGATGTTGAAATATCTTACCACTGTCTTCAATGGAAAAGTGGAATGTGTCGCTTGTGGCATTGTCTCCATCTCGAAGCACGTAGCATATATGCATGGCATCGATGTCAGCTGAAGGATGAAAAATTCAAAA
This sequence comes from Sinocyclocheilus anophthalmus, assembly GCA_018155175.1. NCBI lineage: Eukaryota > Metazoa > Chordata > Actinopteri > Cypriniformes > Cyprinidae > Sinocyclocheilus > Sinocyclocheilus anophthalmus. Next base: position 416,485 of record JADLZN010005043.1, on the reverse strand, counting down.
GGAAGAGTTACTTTTTAAACTATATTAGATTCTAAGCTAAGTTCTGATTCACGTTATTGCTTTATAAAGATACTATATAGATCCATTTTATCATACATTTTCCGATTATATTTGTAAGGTAAACCTTTAGTTTTACCTTACTGTGAGTATCTTATCTACACCTAAAAGATGCATATTAACATCTTAAGGCAGACATTTTCAAACTTATTTCTGCCAAGGATGTCCAAATCTGATCCCCAACAGAAGGATCCAAAAATAAAAAAGGCAGCTATACAGTATATTTTAAGAGTAATTTGGACTTGTAAGAAAAAAATACCAGTAATGTGTGGTAAAAATGCAATAATTGGCAAGTGGGCTATCATTGTACTAAAGCCATTAATTTCTAAATAAATATTGAAATTTCAAAATATTTGTTTATTACTTTTCACAATAGCATTGTTTTTTTATATATATAATTTATTAGTTATATAATGTACAGTACTGTGCAAAAGTCTTAGGCCATTAGTATTTTCACACAAAACAATTGTTTTAAGCCAGTTATTTATATATTTTGCTGTAGTGTGTCAGTAGGAAATATCAGTTTACATTTCCAAACATTCCTTTTCCCATTAATTGTAATAATCCAGAGAGATTTTTGTTTGCATAAGGAGTCTAACAACAACTCCTCCACACAGAGATCTGATCCCACCATCATCCAGGATTACATGAAGAAACAGAAAAAGCTGAGGCAGACTAAACCCAGAAGAACTGTAGCAATGTCTCCAAGATGCTTGAAGAAACTTGAAATAACTGTTTTTTTTGTGTGAAAATACTAATGGCCTAAGACTTTTGTACAGTACAATTCTTGCCATTTTTTCCCTAAAAGTATAGCCCTGATCCAAATGGCCCACTTGAACTCCACATGAACCATTATCAAAAGCCCATGTGTCAAAGTCCAGACTCTGAGGAGGACCATAAGGGCACAGGGTCTATATGAACCAGGTTGAAAAGCACTTTCAAATAAGGGCATTTTGCCCATCTGCTCCTGCACAGAGCTCTGCAGGCACCAAACTACATTATGTCTGAGATTTATCAGCTGGGCAGTGTTTAATTTAGACTGAAAGAAATATGAAGCTCTGAAGCCGTGGTACATCAATTCCCTTCTGACTGAAAGGAGCCATAAAGAGCAGCAGGTCTCCAGCAGGCACCCATCAATTAATTTCTCCATCACCCGCTCTTGTGTTCAAACTTTGGAGTGCATTTCATGTATGTGGTTTTTCTGAGAGGGTGTTACATCCACAGCGCTAGCCTATCTTCAATATTTGATGTCAAAACATTTCTCTTCAAAGCGGCCAGCTCATAAAAATGTAAACCCTTCATTTTCAAATGCCCACAAGGGAGCAGCAACTTTATTTACTGTCAGTAGCCCACACCATCACCCCCAGCCCCCAACTGTGCTAAATTCCCTTGAAATATTCAAAGAGAATCCTAAAAAAGCAGCTTATTTAGAAAGGGGAAGCACAGTGGCAAGTTGAGCATGTCCCCTGCTAGTTTTGACATTTACAAGTTTTTACAACTATACTAAGACCTCAGGTCTTTACTGTAACACTTGTGTGTAACACAATAACGACTGTTTGCTTTTTAAACAGTGAATACTATATTGGTCTTATTTGATGGCAAAAACATTTTGTGTGCAATGTGTCACAAGATGCACACTTTTTCAGATAATCTTTCAATATTTCAGGACAAATCTTCCTTCATAACACTGTTGAGAACATAGCAAGATGTATCATTTAGGATCATGAAACAGTTTACCCCAAAATGAAAATTGTCAATTTATTCACCCTCCTATCCAGGCTGCTCTTCTCCATGTAATAAAAATGAAACATAAAAGATGCTGTCAAGCTCCAAATCATCCTTTATTTTAATGGTGCCTTTTTTGCTCATTTTTGTACCTGAGATTGATTGATTGATTGATTGAATAGTGATAGATACTACTAGAGATAATATGATGATAGCTAGATGAAAGAGATAAGATAGATTATGATAGATAGATAGATAGATAGATAGATATATAGATAGATAGATAGATAGATAGATAAAACCTAAGTTTGTTTGCCAGTCTCCCAGTCTGTTTCAGAAGGGTTTTGGGTTTTCCTTCTGGCACGGCTGGAATTATATAATAACAACTTTAACATAATTTTTTCAAGTTATTTTTTATTCTTTCAAGCACGATTTGACAGACTCACTCCAGATTCACTTTTATTATATGTAAATGAGCAGCCAAGATATTCTTCAAAAAGACCACCTTCTGTGCATGAAAGAAATAAAGTCTTTTGGGTCTGGAACGACATGGGGGTGAATAAATGATCACAGTATGTTCCTTTTTGCATGAGCTATCCCTTTAATACAGTATTCTTAGAGGTATGTTAATCCAGTATTTTCTCACATACTATTCCAATACACTAAACATTAATCAGCTTGTACCATTAATTGATTTAATATTTTTTTTAATTAATATAGCATATTCTATTAAACTGATATCACAAAACTTACCTTGGGTGAATGTGGTGATAGTGGCATTTCCTTTCCCCAAGTCAATGAGGTAGCCATGCTCAGTAGCCACAGTAATTTTAAAAGTCACTGCTCCGTGAGGGCTGTCTCTGTCTTCTGCCTTTAATGTTTTACTAGTGATCAGGAACCCAAGGTGACCAGTAGGGAGAATTCTTAATGTTGTACCACCCTTATTAATCACAACCTGCGGAACTCTATTGTCTACTGGATAAATTGCGATTTTCATCATCTGGGGCTTGCGAGTCGCATAAACCGTGTCAGGGAACACATAAAAGTCTGTGTGAGTTCCATCGGTAACAGTAAACGAGAAGCTGTCGGAGGCAGACTCGGTTCCATCGTGCTTATAACGTATTATGTTTTCATTGAGGTCCTGCTTGGTGAAGGAAGTGACAGGTCGGGTGTTGTTAAACAGCAACTTGCCGTGTACAGGCACCTGGGTGATTGTAAACTTTAAAAGGTGATCGACTGTATCACGGTCCTCCACCGTCAACTCAAAAGGAGTGATTAACTTATTTTCACCTTCATTAACAACCAGATCGTGAATGGTGACCACAGGCTTTTTGTTGTCCACATCCGTAATGGACACGCGGAAGGTGCGGAACACAGGATTGTAGCCATCAGTAACCTCAAACTCAAAGCTGTCCATCTTCACCTCATCTTCAGCAGTGTGGATGTAGTACATTTTATTTCCAGCTAGTTGAAGCTGAGTGAATGAACTAATGGGCATCCCTGGCACATCAGTGCACTCTAAGTGTCCTCGTATAGGGGCACGTGTGATGGTGAACACCAAGTGTTCATCGGGGCTGTTATGATCACTAGTGCTGAGCAGGTCTGTGGTTAGAGTCACCCTTCCTCCTTCTTTCAGAGAAACACCTTTGCTGATCACATCAGGGAACACCATGTCTATTCCACCAACAGTTACATAGAAGTATCTGTCAATCAAAGGGTTAATGCCATCAGTAACATCAAATTTGATAAGGTCACGAACTCCCTCTTGTCCATTGTGAATGTACACAATCATACCTTGGTCGACCTCATTTTGTGTGAAGTTCATTCCAACAGTTATGTTTTCTAGAGCTCCAAATGGTGTTTGCTTTTGTAAGAACCCTTGATTTGGTCCATAACGGATGATGTAGGTCAGAATGCTGTCTTCTGTATCCAGATCAGTGGCTTTTAAATCTTTATTGCTGATTATTTTCGCCTCTCCTACTTCTATTTCAAGGCCGCCATTAATCGCCATCCTTGGGGTTTCATCGTCAACCAAAATGATCATAATCATGACGGTTTTCTCCACTGTGAATTTGCCATCAGTAAGTAGAACATCAAAACTATCCTCTGTGGTTTCTGAATCATCATGCTCGTAGACAATACTTGAAGCCTCTTGTATCTGATTGAGTGTGAAGTTTGTGACAGGAATAGTGGCTGAGGTTAACTGATTGAGGATATATCCATGTTTCGGAAGTTTTGAAATAATAAACATAAGCCCATCCACTGGAATGTCAGCATCAGCACCGTTTAATATTGGAGTGTCAATCACAATGTTCATGCCTTCCATCACAACAAACTCTCTCATATGGATCTCTGGCTTTTCGTCATTGGATGGGATTATCACGATTGGGAAAAAGAGACTCTCTGAAAAGTTTATCCCATCTGAACACCTGAAAGTAAACCTGTCCTCAACTGGCTCGACACCTTTATGAATACTTTGCACGTAATAAATTTGGTTTTCTCGAATGTCTTTAATGGTGAACGCACTAATAGCAATCCCTGATCTGGATTTCTCAGAGCCTGGTGCAGGGGAGATGTTTTCTACGTAGCCTGAGGTGGGCTGTACAATAATTGTGCAAAGAAGGTCATCATTAGGGGTGTCGATGTCATTAGCACTAATATGTGAAATTTGGATAACATTTTTCTCACCCTCTACGACAATGAATTGGAGGCCCACAAAGATCTCAGGGGCCTGACTATCCAACGGCAGAATGGTGACTTGCACGCGAACCCCTTTGATTTTATTTCCCCCAACTGTCCATTCATCAGACATATCGGTAAGTGTAAGATTAAAGATGTCATGTTTTGTTGTCAAGCCAATTTCTCCACTATTATGTGCATATACTACCAAGCCACTAATGATGTCTGCTTGAGTGAACCTATTGGAGGGCACACCATTTACTAATACTTCACCAAACACTGGGGGATCCTCTACGATAAAGGTCAGCCTGAGGTCATCAGTGTCCTCGTCTCGACCCTGAATGACGTTGGTGGTGATCTCAGTCACTCCATTCTCCAAAACATCTATGTAAGAGCCAATAGTACCCTCTGGAAGGCTGATGGTTGGTGCTTCATCATCAATAGGCTTCACATTGATCCTGACGGTGATTGTGACAACGTGGACACCGTCACTGACATCCAACTGGAAGAAATCGCTGGTTGACTCATCACCATTATGAATGTAAGATATTCTGCCAAAAGATATATCGTCCAAATTAAATGAATTCCCTTTAGTCATGTCAGTGAATGTGTACTTAACCTGACCGTGCTTTGGAGGCTGGGTTATTGTAAACAGAATCTGTGAGCTGTCCGTGTCGGCATCTGTGGTGTCCAGCTCGGCCCGTGTGATGACGTGCAGCCCTCGTTCTTGAACGGTAAAGCCTGTGTTGGTGATCTGGGGAGGCTTGTTGTCAACAGGCTGTAAAAATATGGTGAAAACTCCATTGGCGCTGTTTCCTGCCGTGTCCTCAACTTTGTAATGGAACTGCACCATATGCGGGGTTATTCCGAGCTCTAGATCAGGAGGTTTGTAGGCTATCTTGTGATGATTTATCTGTGCCTGAGTGAACTCGGTGACTTCTGAATTTGGACTCTCAGTTAAAACGATGCTTCCTAGAATGCCAGGGCTGTTCTCATCTGTGTCGGTGGGTGGCTTGGTAATTGTGTATTTTAAATCTCTGTCTTCTGAGTCCAAGTCTGTGTAGCGCAAGAACTTCTTTTGAAAATAGGTGAGCTGGTACTCATGAACGGTCACTTGCAGAATGGTCCCGGGATACAGCTCTGGGGGGATATCATCAATGGGGAGAACTTTGATGATGAATGAGTTCTCACCTGATTGGTTCGGTGGGTCGTTGTCATCTTGTACATGGAAAACAAACTGGTCTATGATGGTCTTTGTATTATGTGGTCCGATGTGCCTGTAAAACAGCTTGCCTTCTGTAATGTCGTGCTGGAACCATTCTGTCACTACTTTCTCATACATCTCATCTTGGGCATTGAACCTCCATGTGGATGGATCCTCCGGTGCATCTGATTGACGAAGTATCACTTCTCCTATAGTAGAGTATGGAGGCACCATGATGAATTTAATAGTTGAATCCTCAGAGTCTATATCTGCTGCACTAAGCATTAAAGAAGAAATGGGCATCATTTGGTTTTTAAACAAAACTAAGCCTGTGTTGGCATTGATTATGGGAGGTTCATCATCAGTTGGCACCACAGTGATGGGAAATAGAAACTCAACTTCATTTTTTCCATCTGTCATTCTGAAAATGATATTATCGCTGTACGTATCGCTGCCATCATGCTGGTAGATGACGCTCCCTGCATCAAGATCTGCTGGGGTGAAGAATTTTCGCCTGGACCCCAGAACTGTGAGCTCTCCATGGCGAAGGCCGTTAATAACTGTGATTTGGACGTTGTCTAAGTTGTCCTCGTCACTAATTTGTAGGTTTTGTGAGCTGGACAGTGGCCTGGACTGACCCTCATAAAGCAGTTGGCCAGTGTTACGGGTCACAACCGGAGCTAGAGTGTTCATGGGCTTAACCACTATCATAAAAGCAAAGGGGTCTGACATAGCCCCCTCAGTATCTACAACTCCAAACTCAATTTGGAAAATTCTCTCCACATCTGAATCCACAGAGGGAGGCTTGTAGGCTATTTTAAGGTCTTTCAGGTCTGCTTGATAAAAAGACGTGATGGGCAAATTCCTGTCATCTGTGCTCACAATGTAGCCCTCCTCAAAGGACAGCGGGGAAGTGATGTTGAAGATTAAATCATCAGGATTAGATTCCACATCCTCAGCGGCAAGCATATCGTGGGTTATAGCAGTCATTACAAACTGGTCAACTTCCATCATCATCATTGCTACAAAACTCGGTTTAGGAGCAGTGTTTTCCACACCCTCCTTTATAATGACCACGATTTGGAAAAACTCTTGCTTCAGTACATTTGCTTCTTTATCTTGTAACTCTAAATACATGGGAATATAATCTCGGTTTGGAGAACGATGTGCAAAAGTATGCTGATAGCGAATGTCCATCCTGACAAATTCATCACAGTCCACAGGTTTCCCTAATTTTCCATTATCAATAAGCTTTCCATACCTGGGTAATGAGCTGCCACTGGCCAGATATGTAACTTTACACAAATGAGCATTTCTATCATAAGTATACTCCAGGATTTTCTTATCAATAGGATTACTCATTCCAAGCAGCTTCTCTACAACTACAGGCATGTGTTTGGTAAGAATCTCAAGCTGAGTGAAAATCACCTCAACTTCCATCATAAAGGGAATGATGACTGTATCAGTCTGAGTATCATATCTGAGCTGAAGTCTTACTCTGTCTTTTGAAGGGCTCCTGGATCCGAAATGCGAGTATTTTACATCATTGGGACCAAATTCACAAGGAAACTTTTTCGGAGACAGCTGTCCCGGTCTCTGTGACAGCGGGTCATTATCCAGAACTGTTATGGTGCACTTGTCTCCGGGCTGAACTTGGATAACCAGGTCATTGATTGGATCAATATAGACAGATCTGCCGAAAGGAACCCGTACTCCATTATTGGCAACAAGAATAGCATCCTCTGAAAGTTCAGATCTTAAACCGTACGTTAATCCCAAACTCTGAAATCCCTGTGCAGATGCATCGCGACATAAAGTCAGTATAAAGAGAAACAAGTGCACATGAAACGCTCTACGTTGTCGCTGCTCTGTTATACTCCGAGCCATTTGTGTTATAAACCAGAACTACTACACGTTCGGCACAGTCCGTGGCAAGATGAGAAAGTGAAGCAAGTTAAAGCGCGCAGCAGAAAAATCTCCCATTTGCATCCGCGCAAAGGTGCATCATTCTCCCTGTGCAACTGACACTCTGAATAAACTTCATGCCTCGCGGAGCCGTGCGAGGGAAATAACGCCCCGCTCTCACGCTATTGGCGCACGTTTACGATGGAACGCGTTCGGAGTGCTCTGATTGGTCGCAAGCAGTGTCACACCGAGGCAAGCGGGGACAGATCTGCATGAATCAGAAGGAATGACTTGTTGTGGCGTATTATGGCAAGCCGTTTTAGCATTCCTTCCTTTAAACTAACTAGTATCAGGGTTTAAATTGGGTCCGGGGTTTGAGCCCCGGCACATTGACTCCGGGGCTCGACATTAACGCTTCATTAACGCCAGACAAGTAAGCATGCTGAGATAAAAAATCAAAATGAAAAGTTTTTATATTTTACAGTTAGTTAGTTAGTTAGTTAGTTAGGCAACATCACACAACGTTTTCACCATTACGACTGTTTAATAGTTCAATAAACAGTTCAATAAGCAAGTACAATAATATTAGGTCACTTACATTTTAGGCGGAACCACAGCGCATCTCACAGAAACCGACAAATGCATGTTTTTAAGAAAAATATGTTATATTTCGATATTAATAATTTTATATATAATATAAATTATGTTAAATCTATACCTGTCCATAATTTTCAACATATATACTCTATTGTATGATTTATATAGCCTATACCTAATAAATATCCACATTAACACACACATATATTACGTAAGCAACTTTTATTTTGGATGCATTACTCAACAATTAATGAGTGACAGCACTACTAATAAGCCCCAAACCATAGACCCCCCGCACCACCCCCCCTCCCCTCCCCCCTACACACACCATACAACCTCCCAATTTCACCCCTATTAGTATCTATTTTTTATTTACTATATGGCTTTCATTTTGGTTTATTTAAAACAGAAACCTTATTTTTCCTTCTGACTTCTAGCATCCCACGGCCTCCTGTTCAAATGTAAGTTGGAATTAAATTAAATAACGTTTAAAATGATCAATTATCAATATTTTTGAAATGTTCTTCAAGCTTTGAATGAAATAAAATGACAGGAAATCACGTTTGATTTCTTCTTTTTTTAAGTGCAATGTACTTTTTTCTAGAAAACTGAAAGAATAAAAGCGACTGATACCGTCACATATCTTCCCACAGCCTTCTTGATAGAATCAGTCTGCACTGGACAGGAGAATGCTTCACTTCATAAGAGCAATCAAACTGACTTGGTCAGAAAGTGCTGTGTTAAAATGTATAACATTTTTTGTTCTTCGGTTTCATGAAATAATCATGATAAAGTGAATAAAGGCAATATCAAATAAAGTGAAAAATAGTCACAAAGCAGAAAACAAATGATACAAACGATCAAATGGTAAGATAACCAATCCATTTTCCTTCCTATATTTGTCTGATCTGCATTATAGCTCTCATGAACTTCCCTGTGGTATAATATATATAGATATATATATAATATATTCAAGTCTTCAGTCCAACTGGTTATATTGCCAAGATAGTCATTGGACTGAATTATTAGTATTTTATTTTTTTTAAGAAAATCTACGTTTTTAATCTAATGCTGTAACATTGGAAAGAAAAAAAATCCACCCTGTTGATTTAATACAAAATAAATATTTTCCACATATTAGTTAAATCTATTTTGTACAAACAAGAGCCAATTATTCTGTAATTTTGGAAACAACATGCTGTCTTTGTAAAAGAATGCTTACTGTTTCGCACATATATACTGTACAGTACAAATGGGACTGAACACATGAAAATATTCAGCTGTCTTATATAGGCTATATATTCATATATATAAGATATACATATACAGTGGGGCAAAACACTAAAGTTTTACAGGTCTGTGAGAGCCAGAAATCTTCTTGTTTGTAGGTGACCAAATACTTATTTTTACTGAGGAATTTACCAATTAATTCTTCAAAAATCCTACAATGTGATTTTCTGGATTTTTTTTTTCTCATTTTGTCTCTCGTAGTTGAGGTATACCTATGATGAAAATTACAGGCCTCTCTCATCTTTTTAAGTGGGAGAACTTGCACAATTGGTGGCTGACTAAATACTTTTTTTTTCCCCACTGTACATTCTGTTTAATTTGCATAAAAAAATGGAAAACCCCTGTAGTTATATAATCTATGTCATTCTCCTGTATAGTTATATTCCAACTAAGGTTTTTAGAATATACCCTCTAAATGACACTCTAAATCAGGCATGTCAGTTATTTAGGTCAAATGTTCCTTGGGACTATAGCTGCATTTCACACATGTGATGGGTTTTATTGACTTATAAGACATGCACATCTTTCTGTGCAGCTGCCAAAGGATGTGAGAGAAGAGAGCAGATAATACACTCAACAGCGGTCTTTACAAACCATATCTTTATATTTTATTTGATCAGTTTATTTAAACTGATATGAAATACAATAATGCTTACATGGTAAATTATAAAGGCAAGTGGTTTATTAAATAAAGTAATCCAAAGGTTATTGTCTTTTATATAAAAAAATCTGTATTTCATTCAACATTTGCCGGTGTAAAATGGTCATATGAAAAATTCTGCATAAATGATAATGTGAGACCAATTTCAATCAAAGGCATTTCTGAATATCCCTGAGAGTGCACAACATTCTTACTGAGAAAATCAAAGTACCATAACTGCACGAAGAAACCTCTATCCACACACACAGTCTCACAAACTCAGATAACCAACTATTTTGACATCCTGCTGTTTGGCTGATGTTTCCAGTAAGGCTTAAAATTATGCACATCACAGAGGAATTTAGCCCTGTCAACACCCCCAGTGTGAATCAGACATAGCAGATTAGAGGTGCCTAGTGCTGATTTATGGACCTATTGTCCATTCCAGAGATTTGGAATTTTCTATTTGTAATGCACAATCAGAAGAGCTTAAAAGGTTGTAACAGTATGACACAATTAATAAGGTTTCTCACTTGTGACTTGCACGAAGATTAAAAAAAGATTCCGTCATGGAACTTCGAACTGCTTCCTCTAGGGTTCGCTATGGGGAACGCCTCGTCGTGACCCGTGGCTGAAGCATACATTGAAAAAACACCAACTCGTTGGCCGGGCGACAGCCATGACGTCACTACCGGTGCGACTACAGTCTAAATCGGTGCCGGGAGCTACACATCACCCTCTTCTTCGTCTTCAAGGAAAAGTAATAGAAAAAGCTACTATTTATTATGGCTAGACTATAGATCATTTAGAAGGTGTGTGCATCCGTGTCATCGCTTTTTGACACCAGATGACACACATGATCTATGTGTTGTTTGTTTGGGCGAGTAGCACGCACGCGATGTCCTCGAGGGGCAATCTGCGTGCACTGCGAGTTTTTTCCAATGAAAAATCTCCGTTCTCGTTTGTCTCTCTTTTCGAGTAAAGTGGGGCAGCCATCTGCTTCCCGCGGTTTGGGACCCTCCGCTGCTGAGGCACGGAGGAGAATGAGCTCGTGGGGATCTCAGGTGGACCTGGCCGATGAGTTTAGAGAGGGGCTTTCCTTCTCGCGCTCATCGGCGGGGGGCGGGAGACAGCCACTGGAGGATGATGTTCTCTCGTTAACATCATCTGATCCAGGGGCCAGTGCTCTGCTGGGTTCAGCCCAGCAAATGCAGGAAATGTCTGAGGAGGGCAAAGAAGCGGAGGCTGAGCCTTTCCATTTCCTCCTGCCCTGTGTATGATGAGCTGTTGGAGGTTATGGAACGTGCCACGGTGAGGCTTGACTTGCCATGGAAGCGGACTAAAGAAGTGGCGTCGCGAGGTCGTCTCGACGAACATTATCTTTCTGGCCATAACCCTCCAGCTCAGGTGAGTCTTCCTTTCCTTCCTGATCTCCATACTGAGATCGAGAAGGAATGGAAGAGGCCGTTTTCTTCACGCATCCATCGGTTTCAGCATACTAGTTATGCGAACATCGAGGCGATGCGCGAAAACGGCTATGAGAGAATGCCCCCTGTAGAAGAGACGCTAGCTAGCTATCTCTCCATGGGTGAGACATCGTCTCTAAAAACTCCCTCCTTGCCATCCATGCCTCTTCAAGCTACATCTAAAATTAATGGCAAGGCATACGCAGCAGCAGGTCAGGCTGTGGCTTCGTTGCACACGATGGTGGTGCTTCAGGCTTTTCAGGCTGATCTGCTGAAAGACCTGGGTAAAGGCGAGGGCCTTTCTTCTGATGAGATGGCTGAGGTACGCCGCACCACGGATCTTGCTCTTTGTGCTACTAAGCAGGCTGCCTCTGCCATGGGCAGATCTATGGCGGCGATGGTAGTGACGGAGAGGCATCTGTGGGTAAACCTGGCAGACATCGGGAAGAAAGAAAGGGGCTTTCTTCTCGATGCCCCGTTTTCGCCCTCTGAACTTTTTGGTACATCCATTGAGACGGTCTTCGAAAAGTTCAGGGAGGCGAAGGCGCTCTCAGCGGCCCTTCAAAACCTTCCTTCCACGAAGGTCCAGGTCTGAGCCCGAACAACCCAAGGGGTCCTGGCCCGTCTCGTTTTGAGGATCAGAGATGAGCACAGAAGGCTAGTGTCGTGACTCGTGCTCCTCCTCCGCCTGTGGGTAGGGGTTGGAAGTATCGTGGGTCAAAGGGAGGTGGGCAAGACCTGAGGGATGTGATCCAGAAAAGCGTCAGCGCTTTCGTCCGGATCAGAGTAATACTTATGTATCCACTCTTTCTCTCAGGGGGTGTAACATCTACCCTTTTCCTCCCCTTCCTAATTCCCCTGTAACCACCATATCTCCGCATAACATCGTCCTTCTGGACCTTGATTTTTGGTTGGTTCTATGGTAATCATGTAACCACCTTACTGAAGGTCCGGTCTAGAGGCTTCTCCGGACAGAGCTCTGACGCGGGAGCCATGGTGGGTGAGTACTATCCATGTCTAAATATATGTATATATGAATATATATGTGTATCTATTGAGACTGGTGGTTGTGTGTATAACCTTTTGCTAGTTTCTTTGCAGTGTTTTCCGTGCTGGGTTCAGAAACCGGGTGCCCGACTTGCAGTGTTTATTTCACTCGTCGAGATATGTCCAGAAGGTAAGTAATGTTTCGGTTTCATACTTCCTGGATCATGCGGCTATAACACAGGCTTCTGCGGGAGTTTTTTGTGATTATCAGGCCCCCGGCGCGTCACTTCAGAAATTTCCTGGACGTCCGGGCTGGGGTTTACGCTTTCATGCTACCCTGACTGGTCTACCGTATCCGGGTCGCCCTGAGGGGTTTTTCCCGATCACCAGGATATCCCCTTGAGGCATCACCCCCCTCACCAATGAGGGTTATTGTGAGTATGATGTTTCTTTCGAGCGTTTATCCTCTCTGAGGAGTTGGATTCCTCGTTCCATTGGCTGTCCTCGTGGTAGTATTGAGCATTGCTCCCCTTTTATCAAAGGTTTACCTGGAATGAGAGTCTGGCTAGACGGCAGTATGCTTACCCCTCTGATTTTTCAAATCATGCTTGGTTTTTGCTCCCTCAGCCAAGGTAAACTACTGCTAGTGTTCCAGCATTGGAACATGCTGTAGGTAGAGCTCCATTCTCGACTGAGAACTGGGTTTGTTGCTCCCTCAGCTAAGTAAATTATGCTAGCTGTTTCAGCATTGGAACATGCTGTAGGTCGATCCCCCTTCTCGGATTGAGAACTGCATGTGTGTTGCTCCCTCAGTTGAATAACTGCTAGCTGTTCCACCATGCTGGAACATGCTGTAGGTTGAGCTTCCTCTCCATTGAGAGCTGGATGTTCTCCCCCAGCTACAGATTTACTGCTAGCCACTCCAGCATTATAGCCGTAGATATAGCGTCTGGGGATACGCTATTTTTATCTATAGGCTGCCTTTTCAGGGTGCCACGAGAACCCCTAGAACGGTATGCAAGTGTAGTGCACGTTATGCTTTGCCCACTTTTATAAAATCCACATAAGTGGTAAGTGTGCTCGTTATGCTTTGCCCACTTTCTAAAATCCACTTAAGTGGTAAGTGTGCACGTTATGCTTTGCCCACTTTTCTAATATCCTGTATGGTAAGAGCTACGCGCATGACTTCGTGCTCTTTTTGAGTGGTTTCAAACCCCGGTTCTGCCTTGGGCACCACCCCTCCTATGTATCCCCTGGATACCTACTTAAAAGGGTGTTGCTACTAAGGGTCTGTTGAAACAGTTCCTTCAGCACATGCAAAGAGAAACGTGCGGTAGCCCCTGTGTTACAGGCCAAGACTAGTATGATTCTAGTTTCTTTTCTTGGTCGTATTCCCTTAAAGGAATCTGTTTCTGATTCAAAGCCTTGAGCTCTACCCCGGGCCCAGGATTTCTGGCCCTAACAGGTAAGTATTTTGGTGTATGTAGCCTAGGCCTTTGGCCATATGGAATAATGTCACTGACAGCCGTCTAACTTCCCAGGGTCGACTCCTATAGCAATATGGTAGAGTTGGTTCTTATTGCTCGCCATGGTTCTGGCTTGCACTCCCCTCAGCATGGTGGCGTGGGTATACCTTTCCCCATAGCGACTCCTAGAGGACGCAGTTCGTAGTTCCCATGAAAGGGAACGTCTCGGTTACTTATGTAACCATGGTTCCCCAAGTAGGGAACGAGACACTGCGTCCTCTAATTTCCTTGCCATGCTTCGGACACAAGCTTCAGCACGAAGAAGTGAATGATGTTTAGCTCCCGGCACCGATTTATACTGTAGTAGCACCGGTAGTGACGTCATGGCTGTCGCCGGCCCACGAGTTGGTGTTTTTTCAATGTATGCTTAAGACACGGGTCACGACGAGGCGTCCCCCATAGCGACCCCTAGAGGACGCAGTGTCTTGTTCCCATGTACCATGGTTACATAAGTAACCTGAGAACTTTTTTCCAACACTGACTTCAGGGAATGGGCAAAGTGAAGCTCTGAGTGTTTATTCATCGCCCTCTGCCGCCCCTGTATTTCACTTAATGGTATTTTGGTTTTTAATTGATGTGTAGAATCTGCAGATGTTCTCAAAAGAATGAAAGGCAGCAGTGAAAATGGCGCAGTTGGAATGTTCGCTTGTCTGCATTACATGTGTATTAAAACAGATATTACTAGTTACTTTCATGAAAATACACTCTTTAAGATCACAATCTTTTATACTTCTTTTCTGTTACATGATTTCATCCTGGAGATAAAGTTAGTAACAATAAAGAGCATGTGAGACATCCTACATCCCCTCGTCGAGCCCATATTATTGTCATTACCTCATTGATCCTACATGTCAATTACAGCAACGAGCTCTCACATCTATATCTAACAGTGTATAAACCCAGCTTACCTTGGCTCCCGTCAAATCTATTTAATTTTCTAAAGCGCTCCCCATGTACTTTCACCAGATCTATGTTCTCCTTCCTGGCTTTATTTAAAGGAATACCCTTCCTTGCTATTATTATAAATGGTATTTTGCCACCAGACATATAGCAGTTCATCTTCTTTTATTGGTTTTCCCAGAGCATCACTTGTGTTTGAGTTCCCATACTTGCCGGTTGGATATTGTTATCAGGACATTGTCCCTGAGGGGTTACAAACACCTGGTCACGTCACGCTTAAATTGATCAGACGTGGCCACATACAATCATCCATTCATTTAGGATCAGTATTTTTTTGTTTTGTTTGTTTTTTGGAATACACTTATTCACAAGGTTGCTTAAAATGATCAAAAAGGAGTGACAGTATCAAGACATTTACAAAGCTACAAGAAAGTACGATTTCAAATAAATGGTTTTCTTTTGAAGTTTCTAGTCATTAAGAATCCTAAAAAATGTTTTCCACAAAAATATTAAGCAACCCAACTGTTTTCAAAATTAATAATAATAATAAGTTTCTGAGATTGACATTAAGACTGGAAGACTGGCTGTTGAAAAGTCTCTTTGCTATACATAATAATACATTATATTTTAAAATATATTAAAATATAAAAGTTATTTTAAATTGTAATAACAGTTCACACTGTCTCTGTTTTTATTGTATTTTTGGTCAAATAATTGAAGCATTTCTAATTGAAGACTTCTTCTTTAAAAAAATCTCACAGGTCCAAAACTTTCAAACAGTAGTATAAATCTGTGCAAAATTGATATAAATCTAATCTACTCAGTGGTTTAATTAATCAGATCATTATACAACTTAAATGCATCTTCGAGGGCTTTAACGCTATTGGAAAATGCACAAAGTGACCAAGTCTAAATACCATCTGTGGCAATTTAACATTACATTGTTCTAATGTTAAATAATGAAACTGATTTACATATTTCATGTTTGACAGTTTTAACTGTACATTTTAAAACAGATGTAGCATCATGTTTTCTATAAGGTTCATAAAATATTGAATAATGCAAACAGACAAAACAAGGCAACTCAGGTACTGTAACTCTCAAAGCAATGTCTTTCATACATTTGTGAATTATTGAGTTTCCTCAAGAAAAACTGACTAAATGACTATGGCTTTACAGACAATTTTCAGCTCTGAAATCACCTATCAGATATTATCTGTCTGGTTGAGGAAATCTAGTGGGCTTGTATGACATAATCTGGCACAAATTTTCCTTTGCATCAATCAAGACTGGGTGGTGGAATCAAATATGTTGAAGAGTTAAAGCAGATTTTGTCTTACATTTGAAAGCATTAGCCTATAAATTAAGATTAAGATAGTTTAAAGTGGCTTAACAGCACAAATTAATAACTTTGACGTCATCATATATATAAAGAAAAGCTGCTGTGCTCTGTGATGCTGCCGATTTTCAATGTGGAATTCAACTTTCATAGCTGCCAAGCGCTGCAGTTGTCATTCAGTCTTTCTGCTTCAACAATCTCTGAGTTTATCGGGTCTATTTTTTGCCTGAAATGCACTCGATTATGACAATGCAGCCCACATATCTCATTAGTGCTATTTTAGTTTACTACTGCACTGGCTATGGCCTGTGTTTGATTGGACATGCTCTCCTGCCAGACGAGGGAAGCTTGTTGTTAAAATATGTCAACACAATTTTTATGACAGATGTATTCAGAGCAAACAGAGGTCAAAACAGAATATGTCAGAGGTGCAGATGTCTGGGCTTGTCTTTGAGACTAAGTAAATGGTTGAGAAAATGGATTGGGAGTGAAAACAAAGAAAGTATCATCTATATTTATAAAAGCTGAAAAAGTTCTACAGCAAAACGCTATCAAGATATATTGTTCAGATGCATTTGCATAAAATGCTTTTAAAATTACTTTAATGAGTTGTTCTGTGAATTGCTATAAAGGCATTTTTCTAGGATTAAGATATCAATCATCCTATTCTCGCCTACATCTACAGCTCATCTAAACAACCATTACATGCGTTTACAGGAAAAGATGTGCTACTGTTGCAATCCTTTGAGTCTGTAAGATTTTTTAAATGTTTTTGAACAAAGTCTCTGAAGCTCAGCAAGGCTGCATTTATTTGATCAATACAGTAAAAAACAGCAATATTGTAAAATTACATTTTAAAATAACTGTATTCGATTTAAAGATTTTTTGAATTCATTTATTCAAGTGTTGGCAAAGCTGAATTTTCAGCAGCCATTACTCCAGTCTTCAGTGTAACATGATCCTTCAGAAATCATTCCAATATGCTGATTTGATGCTCAAGAAACATTCTATATTGAAAACTGTTGTGCTGCTTAATTTTTTTGTGGAAACTGTGACACATTTTTTAGATTCCTAGATTAATCGAAATTCCAAAAGAACGTTATTTATTTAAAATAGACAATTATTGTTGTCTTTACTGTCACATTTGATTAATTTAATGCATCCTTGCTGAATAAAAATAGTAATTTCTTTTAAAATAAAATCTTTTGGATGGCAGTGTACAGCACACATTCCACAACAAAGTGATTTTTTAAAAGATAAAACTGTCAATAATTGTTATTTTATTTCAGTTATTTTAATCAAAGTAGTTTACTTTCATTATTACACCCAGTGTGATTTATCTACATTATTTCTTGCTTTGAAATGTTCAAATATGGCCTAAAACCATGCTTGCTATAACTGATTCTGAAATAGTAATGAGCAGAAAGATAAATTCATATTATAGTTGTGCCGGAGGAGGCGCTGAGGAATAAACTTGTCATAGATAATTAACATCAGAAGTTACTCAGTTATAAAAAACAAGCTCACTCAGGAGAAACCCCTCAAATCCTAAACTTTTAAACAGTTGTTAATAAGTCTCAAGGCCTCCAGCTGTTCGTTGGTCAGTAAGGCACATTAGGGGTCACCTGTTCTAATCCTGCTTTGGGCCAAATTTACATCCACACCCAGCACGATACAATTTCTGCCCGATGGACCCTCAACCCTGCTGGCACATGCTGTATATCCACCCTATACTGCAGTATGTGGAAAGAAAATGTTTTAGCAAAAATATGTTTCATATTATAGAGTTATGAAAGCCTACAAGGTCTTTAGCACATACATATTTAATTTCAAATGGTTTATTTCACATTAGGGTTAGGGTTAGGTACATAGGTAATAGTGTACACAGTTTGTTAAGATGTTTTGGTTTCATCTTGTTGGATGAAAAGTGGAAATTACATTTGGCAAATGCCATCAAGAGTAACCAAGACAAGAGTAACCAAGGTCTGTAAGTGCTTTTTTAATGAATAGTAAATTAATTCAGCATAATACTGCATACCACATCCTTTTAGAAAAAACGGTTTCTGTTGTATGTTTTTTTTTTAAGTATCACAAGTATATATATGACATTACAACATTTTTAATATATGAATACTTCATGCTAAAGAAGCAATGCCCTCTGGGTTTTTACAAATTCATTATTTCGGAGTGCTGTCAAACTGCCTTCTAAAGGTTAACATCAGTGGTGGCTAATACTGCTTTGTTTTGGGGTTGACAAAAATATTTTCACTGTTCCCTGCTTGCCATTAATTAAGTGCAACATTAATCTTTCATTGAGCAGCTCAAAAGTTTCAAAAGTTAAGCTTTTTCCACTAGAATTAACAGCAGGTATGACACTATATAGTCCAAAATGTCTGCCTGGAGGGATTGAGTTTTTTTTTTTTATGTTGAGTGGATGAACTGGTATTTAACATATGATATGGTACAAAACCATTCAGAATTTTATTTGGCATTTACCTGAACACCTTACACTCTCTCAAGTCACTTTCACTGTTCAGAATCAACATAAAGCCAATTTAAAGCACCAGTAATTGGTTTTTAACCAGGGCTAATCTTGCTTCACTTATTATGTTAAACGTTTGTAAGAAAAAGACATGCAAAAGAAATGCATACAACCTTAAAGTACATAAATACAAAATTACATATTTCCTCTCAATACTGGCCTTTTACAGGTCAGGGAATGTGCATTTAGATCGTATGTGGCTCCGAACTGCCCCCTTGTGCCCACTTTACAGACATGCAACCATTTAAATGTCATTATTTATAGAAAACTAAGATTGCATGCCCAAATGCATACATCTAAGATATGCAACAAATGCAGTCTTATAACCCCATAAAGCACACATCAGATTAACCCAGGACTGCACTCTTTTACTCAAACCAATAAGAAGAAAGAGATTCATTTGGTAGAAAATTTGATTTGCCAATAGATGGCGCTGTAACGAAAACTGTCACATTCCCCATGGTCTACCTCGCAAAACACTGTATTGCAAGAAGTATATATAGGTAATAGGTAATATATAGATATACACACACCATTTTGTTTATACAGGCATCAGTTTTAGTCTCATTTGACTTCCAAGATCATTGTAATCAAATCTGCTTAGTTTACATCTGCTGGTTTCAAGCTGCTATTCTGAACAACAATGGGAATGAACGTTAACTGTAAAAAAAATAAAAAATAAATAAATAAACAAATTTTTTTTTTAAACACCGAATTCATTTCACTGTGATGCTGTATATACAAGCACTCAGCAAACTAAACACAATTTGACCACAAGCAAACTGCCCAAACAGCAGCTTGATGACCAGCAGATGAATCAGATTGCAGGGATACTCCCATCCTGACCACTTCCAAATCCAGAGATTATGACTGATCTACATTACTGAAGTACTTATTATATTATCTTATTGTTTTCCATATTTAGTTAGCACTGTTATTGCTAATGTGAAATCCCAACTAAGCACTAACTCTGTTCACTGTGTGTGTGTGTGTCCACTACTGTGTGTGTGTGCACTTGGATGGTTTAAATGCAGAGCAGAAATTCCGAGTATGGGTCACATACTTCGCCAAACATCACTTCACTTCACTTCACTTTATAAATTGCATTTACAGTTGTGGTCAAAATTTTACATACACTTTGCAGTATCTGCAAAATGTGAATTATTTTACCAAAATAAGAGGGACCATACAAAATGCATGTTATTTTTTATTTAGTACTGATCTAAATAAGATATTTCACATAAAAGACATTTACATATTGTCCACAAGAGAAAATATTAGTTGAATTTATAAAAATGACCCCGTTCAAAAGTTTCTTGATTCTTACTGTGTTGTTACCTGGATGATCCACAGTGTTTCGTGTGTTTTTTTTAGATGGATCTCAAAATCATACAGTCATTGCTGGATAGGGTTCAAATACACAAAAATGCTGGAAAAACGAATAATTTGTGGGACTTGAAGGATTTTTCTGAAGATCAGCAGGCAGTTTAACTGTTCAGGACAAACATGAACAACTATCACAAACAAAAAAAACACTGGGAGCATCCAGGTAACAACACAGTATTAAGCGTATGTAAACTTTTGAACGTGGTCATTTTTTATAAATTCAACTATTATTTTCTCTTGTGGACTATATGTAAACGTCTTTTATGTGAAATATCTCATTCAGGTCAGTACTAAATAAAAATAACATGCATTTTGTATGATGCCTCTTATTGTCAGGATCATCAGTCACCTCTGCACACTACATCTCCCACAATCCCCCTTGGCTTTCACCTGCACACACAATAACCACACCTGTCTGCCATCATCCTCATCTACTCTCCATAAAAGCCAGCATCACACGCACAGTCCTTGTCTGGTCTTGTCTATGGCTAAGACTGCATCCATTTGGATTGTTACTCACCTGAAGAATACTTAGCTCCTTGTTCCTCTCCGCGTCCCTGTTTCCAGTCTCCATCTCCGCTTCTCCTTCCAGTCTCCCAGTGATCTTCCTACAAGACAACAGGAAAGAGTTTGGTATCTCTCAGAGGCTATCCTCTGCTCTGCTGTCTAAGATTTGCATTCAGTTCTGTTAATAAAGTGTTTCAGATCGTTTTGAAACCTTACCGGTCTGTCCAGTGTGCATTCCCCCCCCCCCCACACACACAACACACACTGATTGCATCAATTAATATGAACCAGGCTGGATATTCAGAGACAGCTGTATATTTCTCAGTCTGCCATGGTAAATAATTATCTGCAGTGGCTGTCACAATCAATTACCATAAAGAGAACTAAACGATCATTCATTCATTCAGGTCTGAAGGAAATATCTACTTACTAACACTATAAAAATGCAAATCAGCACTTCTGTTTTGTGGAGGTGAACCACCCACTCCATCTGTGGGAACGAGAAGGGATGAGAGATGTGCTTCAGAAGTAGCTCTCTCCTATGAGAACAGGTGAACCCCCACCTTACATAGAGACAAATTGATCTCTGTCCAGAAAAAGTGCTGCCCACACTGACTGTGGCTAGACAGGTGTTTGAGCTTCTCTCTAAATGTCAATACTTTAGCTTTTAGAAATAGCACTTCAGATAGTCTGACAGATTAATTGATTATATATCAAGCATTATACAAAGATCCCTATCAGGTGAACGGGCTATTTTTGCTGGTTAGTGCTGGTCTAGATTAACTAGGCTGAAGAAAGACGTCTTGATGGTTAAGCTAGTTAAAACAGGGACAACAGTATTGAAAGCACATGATGCTTACCAAGGGCCATCTCGAAAAATAATATTAATAAAATATGTCAGAAAATGGGTTGCAAACACAAACTTCTAGAGTAATGTCAAAATATGAATATTTAGAGTGGCTGATGTTTATGGTTCCTCCAGAATATTTGAATTTGTAATTTAATATATACTTACATTCTGAAGGTGCAGAAGAAACTCTTAATCTAATTTTCAAATATCAAAGTCTGACATTTTTCACACATCAGATGGGATGCACCATAAAAAGGCATAAAAAACTATCCTAATTTGCTTTGTTCGAAACAAGAAAACTTCAAAACAAAGCAATAAAATCCACAAAGGAACTTAAATGAGAGTGATTCACTAGCTTTGCTTTTTCTTCGTTCCCATGTCTGCCACCATCAGCATTGCAAATTCTGTTTTAATTCTGTTCAAACTGTGCTTACTGTCATTCTGCTGCTTTGTTCCAACTCGTGTGTGTTTGTGTGCATGTTTGCATTTGCTGGTATGAAAGAAAGAGACAGATCACCCTTTTCTCTTGTCTGGGTTTCATCCAGTTCCATCAGCAATGAGAAAAGCTGTTCACTTCCCTTTATAGAGGAATATGCAAATCAGATATTGAAAAACTCCAATTAATCCACATTTTACACAATGGCATGGCAACAACTGCAATCAATGTGTCAAGGCTGCACTGTTTTTACGGAGGTGGATTTTGTATTTCCTAGGACCTAGATCAATGGCTTGATCATGAACTAGCAGAAGTGATCGTTTTTTCTTTCAATCTTTCCAGCCTCTAATCCACACAAAAAGAAGTGACAGTGGAATATTTAAAGATATAATTCACCCCAAAATGTCATGCCATCCCTCCATAAGAGAGAAATTTCTCAGAACTTTGGCTCACATTCTGGCAAAGTTATCTCAAAGTTATTAACAAGCATTCTTCCCGTAACATTAATAGAATGCTTGTTCAAATTATCCGATCTTTAATAATCTTCTCAAAACATTAGAGCAAAAACGTCCCAGGTTACGTATGTAACCAAGGTTCCCCGAGGTAACGAGACGCTGCGTCGGAAAACGCTAGGGGAACGCCTTCAGCCATACCAAGCTCTGAATAAATTGCTGTATAGTCTTCGACGAAGGGGCGAGACGTCAGAGGCCGGTGACGTCATGACCAGGAAGCTTTATAAGCACGTGAGGTGCAGCCGGCGCTAGTTTCTTAGGAGGGAAGCAAGCTCTAGTAGGGATGCCGGAAGTATGGCCTTGCGACGCAGCGACTCGTTTGCCCTCTGGGAACCATGGTTACATACGTAACATGGGACGTTCCCATTCAGGGAACTGAGTGCGTCGGAACGCTAGGGGAACGGGATGTCCACGCCGCCAGACTTGCAAATCCCTGCCTGGTGTGGAAGGGCACGGCTATGGCAAGAGAACAAAAGAGCCCGGAGTGGCTAAAGTAGGCGGGGCTCGCCATCCCGAAGGCCAACTTCTGGAGGAGTGAATCTTGACCCCCAAAGGAGAGGGGAGATCAGAGGACTCGAGGCTATGGAATAGCATACTGATCCACCACTTAGCATAAGCTTCACTGGCCGGAGGCCTCGGCCTCAGCGCAATGCGGAGGAAACGTGTAAGAAGAGGGTGTCTTCCCACTGAATGGCCACCGAGAGAGGCGTGGTAGGCCGCAATGGCCGCCACAAAGCCCTCTAGGATGGAGTGGGTCAACCCTGCGGATAAACAAGCCTGCAGGAACTCCAGAACTGTACCAAAAGGGCAGTTAGCTGGGTCGAGCTGGCGGTCTCCACACCAAGAAGTACAGTTTCCTCATAGAGGGAGCTCTGGATGGAGGATGGTCTCAACAACCTCAGTTGAGAGACCAGAAGCTATTAGTTGTGCCCCCTCAGGGGCCACACCTGCAGCTTCGGGCGGGGGTGGAATATTGTGCCCTCCGCCTGTGAGAGGAGATCTCTCCTGTCGGGAATCTCCCATAGAGCGCCATCGAGGAGAGAAATCAGGCCTGAGACCCAACTCGGCCCGGCCGGAAACGGGGATACTCACAACAGACGGGCCTGTCCCGGCGCACTCTCTCCAGAACTCCCGGGAGCAGAAAAATTGGAGGAAAGCGTACAGACGAAGCCTCGGCCACGTCTGTACCATGGCATCCAGCCCCAGTGGAGCTGGATGAGTCAGAGAGAACCAGAGGGACAGTGCGATGTCATATGAGTCGCAAACAGGTCCACCCGGGCCTGGCCAAAAACTCTCGATATCTGCTTCACCACCCTGGGGTGAAGCATCCATTCCCCGGACCTCAGCCCCTGCCTCGACAGGATGTCTGCTCCCTTATTGAGATGCCCAGGAATGTGAACTGCTCTCAGAGAGAGGAGTTTTCCCTGGGACCACACAAGTATCTGGTATGCCAGCTTGTACAAGGAGCGCGAATGCAGAACTCCCTGGCGGTTGATGTAAGAGACCACCATTGCGTTGTTACCAACATATGGTGACCACTTAGGTCTGGGGGCGAGAGGAGGAACTCCGAAACAGTGGACAGCAATCATCCAGACAATGATGCCATGTCAGATGGCGACACTCAAAGGGACCCCTACAACACAGCTGGGCAGGGGGCCACTCATGACCGCAACTCCACCGGTGAGGGATGGCATCGTCGTAGTAATAGCCAGGCAAACCAAGGAGCTCCCAGCCACGGGGCCTGAGGACCAAGTAACCAAGTTCCTACACATGTCTAAGGCACCGTAGGCCCTCCACGTGACCTTAATAGCATGGCGACGCGGGTTTCCCTAGGGGAGAGAACCCCTGTTTCTTGTCCACCACTGTAGGGGTTCATTTGTACAGCCGGCCAAGAGTTATCACGTTGGACGGAGCTGTCATCAGCCCAAGCAGTCTGGATCTGCTTGACAGTGAGTGACCGGCCTTGTCTGACTCTCGCGACTGCGGTGAGGATTGAATCGATCCGAGCAGGAGTCATACGTGCCTGCATCGTGGTCGAATTACACACCACGCCCAGATAAGTAGTTCTCTTTACTGGAAAAAGCACACTTTTTTTGGTGTTAAGTCTTAACCCCAGCTCTTCGTGTGAGCGAGAACGACATCCCGATGTCAAACCGCCATCCGCTCTGACTGAGCTAAGATCAACCAATCGTCATGTGGTGGAGTCGTGAAAGTGTGGGTGTGAGAGTGAAAGGGCCTAAGGAAGAGAACCAGTATGTAGGCTTTTGCCCCCCAAAACAGAAATAAGGAACTTCTGTGATGAGGAAAGGATGGGATATCGGAAATAGCGTCCTGCAGATCGAGCGTTGACAACAACAGTCCTCGGATCACTATTGAGACACGACTTGTTGAGTGTAGCATTCTGAAATTCATCGGATGACTGATCGGTTTCAATAGGTGAAGATATAAAATGGCAGGAACGCATACCACCCCCCCAATTCCCTTCATTCGTAACAATGAAGTACCGGCTGTAGAACCGGAGTCTGTCTCGTGCGGAGGGACTACCTCGATGGCCTCCTTCCTTAAGGGAGTAACTACTTCTTGTTCTAATACCTGAGCCTGCTTGGGACCCACTAGCGTGGGGGTGACCCGTTGAATCGAGGCGGACGAGAACAGAACTGGATTCCGTAGCCTCTTTCTACAGAACGCAGGACCCATTGAGACACATTTGGCAGTAGTTGCCACGCTGCTAAATAATTTACTAAGGGAATCAGTCTCTCGAGACTGATCTTTGGTGTGCCCAGAACGGCTAGTTCGGTTCCTTGAAGCGTCTGCACACTGACAGGGGACGCTGAACTAGCTGCCGGGACCTCGAGAGGCCGCGAGCCTATCAGTGCGCTACTGTTGCCGGGGGAAAACTGAGAGAAGAGCTCGTCGGAGACCGCTGCGCCCTGGAACACGGTAGGGTTGGCAGACTGACCTCCTGAGGGCACTGAGGAGAGATGGGCACCGTGTGATGCGGTGTGCACCGCTCTTCCCCATAGGGGCCTGCCCTCCGAGGTCCTGAGTCACAGCATCAGGACTCTCATAGCTGATGTCTCCTATTGAAAACGACGGCCCTCAGACACACGTCGTCTGCTAGGAAGACTAGACACAGCCTGCTCGGGGCAGGACCCAAAGAAGCACACTCGGCAGGGGCTCCCACACCGCCAGGTGACCTCCCAAGGGAACCAGTCTCGCAAGACTGGCTTGTGGTGCGCTTAGAGCAGCTAGCCCAGTGCCCTGAAGCAGCGGACTGGCAGGGGACGGCCGTACTAGCTGCTCTAGACACCTCCGTAGAGGTAGCAAGCCTCTTAGTACCGCTACGTTTCCGGGCAGTAACTGAGAAAAGAGCTTGTGGGAGACCGCTGCGCCCTGGAACACCTGCAGGGTTGGCAGACTGATCTCCCGAGGGCACTGAGAAGAGATGGGCACCGTGTAATGCGGTGTAAACCTCTCTTCCCCAGAAGGGCCTGCCCTCCAAGGTCCTGAGCCACAGCATCAGGACTCTCATAGCAGAAGTCTCCTATCGAAAACGACGGTCCTCAGACCCACGTCATCTCCTAGGAAGACTAGACTGATAAAACCAAAGCCTGCTCGGGGCAGGACCCATCTAGATACCTCCGTAGAGGTAGCGAGCTATTAGTAATGCTACGTTTCCGGGCGGTGACTGAGAGAAGTGCTCGCCGGAGACCGCTGCACCCTGGGTCACGGCAGGGTTGGCAGACCGACCTCTGAGGGCACTGAGGAGAGACAGGCAACGTGTAATGCGGTGTACACAGCTCTTCCCCAGAGGGAGCTGGCCCTCAAAAAGTCCAAGGCCTCAGGCGTCAGGACATTTATGATGAAGACTATCCAGCGAAAATGACGGTCCACAGACCCGCCTTCTGCTAGAAACCTTCGGCCTGGGAGCGCCACTCTGAATCTAGACTCTGCGGAGTACGAGAAGTGAGGCCCCCAGAATGAGGGGCTGGAACACGGTGGGTTGGGACTGCTCCGCCAAGCAGCCCCTGCAAACCGCCTCAACCTCCTCAAAGGAAGAAAGGTTAACGCGTGCTCTCACTCGAGAAATTTATATCCCAAGAGCCCTGTATATCTAACTTCTCATAGTCAGACAAATACTTCATTTTATTCCTCAGAATTAAATGCAATCAAACAACCAGACGAGTAAATACGGTCTAGTGTAGTATGATTCACATCAAAAAACGAAAATGATGTAATATATGTGCTGGTGCGAGCCATTTCAGTCACATGGATCAACATCATCTCCTTGACAAAACAACACGAGCTCTAAATCTAGCGATATCACGGGTGGAGATAGGAAGAGTCGGCTCCAACCCGGTATGCCTAGATAATGAGCGATCTACGCGTTTCTCACGTCGCCCGCCGTGCTCCAGCAGCAGCGGGACCGCATGCAAGATCACAGGCATCGGACAATTATCATCGGAGAGTGCCCTGGCGATGCGAGCGGAGGTTTATCAGAGGGAAACAAAAGAAACGAGAAAAAAAAAAGAAAAAAAAAAAAAACAATCGCCCCGAGATACTGCGCGGCTCAGCTCCTTATAAGTGCTCATTAAATATAAGGTCATATATTGTTTGATTGGTGTAAATGATGTTGTGCAACTGGCGAGCTCTTTGACGCACTCCGTATCAATCTCCTCGGAGAAAGACAGGCGGAGTGTCGCGCCCTCTCCCCGGGGGGGAGTACCGCAGCGCGGGCTTCCGAAACACCGAGAGCGGGCGCCGGATCTGCTGATCCATACGCGAAACCCAAGAGCACAGCCGCCGATCCGCCTCGGCGAAAGCGGGGCCGGCAACGCGAGAAACGCTAGTGAAGGCTCTCTCCTCAAAGAAAGCCCTCTGAGAGCGAAGCAAGGCAGTAACAACTATGCTTCGCTCACAAGCAAACCACGCAAGGCTGTGTGGTCCCCACTCGTGATATCACTTATCTTTGGACAGGGGAGGAACACACAACTACAAACCGTGCTGCTTCGCTTGAAATGCTTTGTCCTGCATGAGTAGACATAGCTGGCGGTTATAGGACTTTGGGAAGACAAACAATAAATAGCTCCCAGAACGTAAAGCGTGACCGCCACACACAGAGAGCTTCGCTGAATGACAGAAAAAGCTAGCGCCGGCGGCACCTCACGTGCTTTTAAAGCTTCCTGGTCATGACGTCACCCGCCGCGGACGTCTCGCCCATCGTTCGACTGATTACACATATGATTCAGAGCTTGGTATCGCTGAAGGCGTTCCCCCTAGCGTTTCCGACGCAGCTCGAGTTCCCGAAGGGGAACATTATTTATACCTCCTTTGTGTTTTTTTTCTGAAATATTTTAGTTAGATATTCGTCCAACATTTTTGAAAAGTTACTAGTTTCAGAATGAGAACATTCAAAAGTATAGTTTCCAAAATTTTAGCAAAATGATAAAATGGAATGTTCCCTAAATGTTCGCATAGCCTAGAATTTTTATTTTTATTTTAAAAATAACATTTTCATAACTTAATGACCAATAAACATTCTTAGAACATATTTTTATTAGCTAGGCTAAACTTGTATGACTTTCTTCATTCTGTAAAACACAAAAGGAGACTTTCTGAAAAAGTGCTTTTGCATCCTTTTTTGAAACCTGAAAGCCTCAGTCACATTGCATGGAAAAGATCAGGATTAAATTAAAAATGTCTCCTTTAGTGTTCCACAGATGTAAGAAAAACTTTATGACTGAGACAGGAGCTATTTTGTAATGGAAAAAAGCTGCAGAGCTGCATGGTTTGGTCAGACAGCTGTAGTGAATAGATTACAGTTGTAAAGTAAACATTATCCAGACACTGGTTTACAAAAGTTATTTTGCTTACATAATACACACGCCAAAGTCTGTCTCCAGACTGCCGTCCTGTATCTATGATCTGATGCACAACACAAGCAACAGGAAATATGGCACTAAACTACACTTCAGTGGAATTACATCTACACAGATGAATTTCCTAGCCACATTTTTGAACATCCGCCAAAGAGTCATGAGACAACATAATTTGACCATAAACACAATGTTTTGTAAAATAGGCTATTGTTAGATTAAAGACTACGCTGATTTGTGATGCTTATTTCAAGTGTTAGACAGAAACACTGTTGAATGCTTTAACGTGTCTTTGTTTGTAGCTTTGCATTCAAATTTTTGCAAGAATTCTGTGTTTTGTAGCCTACAAGCTTATATGCTAACAGGCTAGTCTAAAAGGGATTTAGATTTGGAGAGTTCCTCACAACTAAATGTCAGTTGCAATATTTAAATGCTACAAAGTCCCATAATATGAAGACATCACAAAATCAACGACGTTCATCTCAACATACTCTTAAACAACCCTCCCAACAGAAATGTCAGCTGTCTGTGAAGTTTTGTGCAAGTTTATTAGTTTATTAATAGCCGATGAGTAATTTTCTGGGGTTTAGACAGAGGAATTATTTTAACTCAATTTATTCTCTCTTCAAAGAATTGCATAAACTTGCATAATGCACTGTGGGTTAACTGAGCACACACAAACCCTTTTCGCCCCCAAGGGTTCAGAGATGAAACACAACACCAGATATTTGAAGAGCTTGCAAGTGGAGAGTCCTCTGGTACAACAATCAGACATCATTATTTGCACTGTCTAATTGTGTAGTGCTTTCAGATCAGAGCTTATGTGAAATGCTTTGAGCTATTTACATACAGTATTTATTTAATTTACTTTGAGCCATTTATATATACATAATATAGTCAGATGATGATACCTTTGGTCACTATTCAGTTTCATTCAGAGCAATAGGTTTAACTCAGGCTGCAGGTTAAATCTTCAATTACTTACACTGCCATTTAAAAATTTGGGCTCAGTACGGTTTTTTAAAGAAATAATAAATTAAATTGGTCAAAAGTGACAGTAAGGGCTTTTGCATTGTTACAGTTATTTCAAATAAATGTTGTCCTTTTAAACATTCTATTTATTAAACAATCCAGAAAAAAATATCAAGTTTTCCACAAAAAAAATATTTTAAAAAACATAACTGTTTTCAACATTGATCAGCAGCAAATAAGCATTTGAATGATTTCTGAAGGATTATGTGACACTGAAGACTGGAGTAATGGCTGCTGAAAATCCTGCCATCACAGGAATAAATTACACCTTAAAATATATTAAAATAGAAAACAGTCATTTTAAATTGTAGCAATATTTCATCATCCATTTTACATCAAATAAAGACAGCCTTAGTGAGCATAAGAAACTTTGTTCAATACATAAAAAAAAATCTTACTGACATCAAACTTATGAACTGTAGTGTTATTGAAAAACAACCACAAGGAAAAAAAATGGTGAAAGAAATATGTATCATGTTTCATTGATGTATCATGACTACACCTCAATCTGGAAAGCATAAGAAACATCTTACAAATCTCACAGTCAAGATGACAAACAGCAATTTGCTGTAGCTCTTGCTTGAATGTTCATTCTCACCTAGTTATTTCATTATTTAACACTCTCATGTATCTCACAGAGTCTCATATGCCATAGAGGATTAAACATCATCTTGTTATCCAACTGGTCAAATGTAATTATGTGTATGCTGAGTCATACAGGCGCTCTGTGCTGGAGATATTCAATGACGTTTCTAAATGGGCTTAAATTGCCTATAAAGAATCAGGTGTTCTTGTTGACGCTTAGAATAGATGGTCACATCCACTATAAGCAAGACTTTTAATGGATGATTCACACAATCTATCCACTGTTTAAGTTTTCGGTCTTCAAAAATTGAAAGGCATTAATATAGCACTTGTAAGGCTTGTATGCTGTTTTAATCCCATGCAAATATTCATATGCACATCTCAAAATAGTCTGATGTATGTTCACCCCATTTTGTTGTAAACACAATGTGCTCGAGGGTTCGACTTATTTTGAAGCTTTCTGAAAACAACCTTGATTGCTGAATATTCCTGTGCTTGACTCTGCTAAAAATGCTGCATGTTTTACATTTAAATAGCTGAAAAATAAAGATACATTTGCAAATAATAAATCGGGAAGCAAGACATTTTATGAGTGTTCACAGATACGATG
This sequence comes from Sinocyclocheilus anophthalmus, assembly GCA_018155175.1. Taxonomy (NCBI): domain Eukaryota; kingdom Metazoa; phylum Chordata; class Actinopteri; order Cypriniformes; family Cyprinidae; genus Sinocyclocheilus; species Sinocyclocheilus anophthalmus. Next base: position 385,834 of record JADLZN010005043.1, on the reverse strand, counting down.
CATTTTAAACAAAACTGCTCGGCGTGAAGGAAGTGTCAGGACTGAGACATGCTGACAGAAAGTGACACTGATTTCACTAGAAGTGACATTTATGCCTTTTGGTTTCCAGATGGGCCCACTTGTCTGTGGAATCAGCTTTCCAAATGAGAGTACTTTTATGTCATTTTGCATTATTAAGATAATTTTCGCATAGGTCTCACCTTGATCAATAGTTAATTTGCAGCAGAATTAAAGATAACAAAAGACAATCGTTTAATTAACTCACACTACGATCTGATTATTAACTGAAGGTAATACCCAACAGAATTTCCTTCTCTTAACTGGATCAAGGAAGAGCAATTAAAAGTGTGTCCTATCACCTTCTTGCAATCTTGCTCCTCTTGACAGAATGCAGGTCAGACCATCTCTCACAGGAGTAACATTAAGACAATACAATGAAACATTTCTCGAAGCTAGCCCCCCCCTCCCCCCTCCCCAAAACGTTCTAATTTAGTCAGAGTTTCAGAGTCTGAAATGCCTGAGTAGTGACTTATGAGTATAATCAATTTAATATTGTACAGTGCACTCTCTTTTCATAGAATACACCACAAGAACAGCACCAGCAAGATAGTCATTGTTTTCTGAAAAGAGGACTATTAATATTCATTGACAAGTAACTTATGGTACCGACAAACTAGTCTGATATTTCTGATTTCCGTACTGATCAAACAGGCTTAATGTTACTAAAATATACTGGATATTCTAACAGGAATCTTTATATAAAACCATGAAAATGTCAAGGCAAATATACGTATGTCTAGTTAAAATCCTTTAAAATGTTTAATCTGCTTGCTCAGGTAGAGTACAACTTGCTCACAACCATATTCTCCAGTTATGTTCATTTGACGCTGTTATTTTCATTTTGTATGTTTTTTTTAGTCTTTTATTAACAAACCATTAACATTAACAAATCAGTCTGAAAATATGTATGATTTTTAAACATATGCATTCACCTTAAAAGACTGTGATTCATTAGTTACCCACATCCATAAAAATAAGCACTTAAAAGTCAACAGCAGAAGGGGTGGTAATCCTATTACAGCATTCAGCCTGAATGTATTTTGCACACGAATATATACCATAACTCCATTTTCATTTGATACCCATTAAAGTTTGATAGACTAAAGAACATTACACAAATTAGGTTATGCAATATGATTATTATTTTTCTACATTATTATAAAGACCCCAACTGCCAGCACCTTGTGATTCTGAAACACAAGCTCTGCATTTAGGCAAATATTTCTATATATCTGGCTTATTCAAATTGCATGAAATTAGATACCACATTGCTTCTACCACCTTTGAGGAAACTTGTATAGGGGAGACTGGGAAGGTGTAAACACTTGTCTGTAACTTTTTTGCTTTATGTAGGCTATCTCAAACTTTATATAATATTCTAATATTTATTTGCCACACATCAAGTTAGTTCATAAAGCCTAGAACACATCCCTAAACTGTGTAAATTAATGTAAAAAACTAGTGCTATCAATAGAAAAAAAAATCTGATTAATCACACATTTTTTTCTGAAATTAATCACGATTAATCCCACCTAACATTAAAGTTTTTAAATATACTTTATATTGCAATAATTTTACATTCAATCTTCAAAATAAACAAAGACAGTATACTTTTAATATTTGTTTAATAGAAGGCAGTATAGATACCGAGTTCTGGCATGAAACTCTAGATGACGCAATCTGATAGGTCTAACTCAATCTGACCTAAAGACATCATTATCACATAGCATAGCTGATTGGTTCTCTCCTGTATCTGCAGCCAATGAGCTTGCTGCTCAGCATTCAAATACCTGGCTTTTGTTTGCTGTAGCAGTTTGAAGCGCTTAAGAAACCCTTCACCTTCCCCAGCTCCACCTGTATAGATCTGCTACGAGGTGATTCATGTATGCTATGGGGTTGTTCATATGTGCATGTGCAGCAGCAGTATTTCCTACATGCTCACAGCAGCATGTTGTGGATGTATTGGCAGTAGCAAGTCTCGGTACTTGCTCTGCCGCAGCAGCAGTTCTGTTCTGTCAGTTCTGTCGCCAAGACTAAATACATTAACATTGTCATGTACATTACCATGCCAATCCCTCTGAGAGTTGTCATGACAGAAATACCAATACTAGGGATGTCCCTATGCATTTTTTCTTCTTCTAATATTTAACCATTACTAGCTATTCAACATTACAATATAATTAAGAGCTATCGACTTTAACATTTATTGGACTTTAAAAAATAACAACTTTCATTTTAAGTGAACTTAAAACAATCTTTGCAACATAAACCTATTATAATAAATGTCATATTTACTTGTGCCATTCAATAAGTAGGAAATAACCCGAAATTGAGTAAAGTTATCAAACACTAAATTAAATATAGATTAATCTTTAAAGCTACAAAAGATATTGATTAGTTACAGACATCACAGCAGCCTGGATATTATTAGGTTATTTTGGCAGCTTTAATTTTAAGAGCTGCCGCTGCTGCACATGATGCGGATCTGACATGCATCATATTTTGCATTTCTTTTGTGCTTTAATATGAAATGATATTATTAATGATAATGACAATTTGTGCAATTGAAGAGAACGTGCTACAAGAACAGTATATTGGCTGACAGGACAGGAAAATAGGTTTTTACTGACATATGGCCTGACAACATCTCATCTGAAAGCAGTTCACTGTTGTTCTACTGAAGCACCCATCACCTGTAACTTTTCTGTAACTGTTACTTTTTGTCTAAATAAATGCAATTATTGTCAAGAAAAAAAATGAGACAGAAGCAGCAGTTGTGAGTGGGGTGGCCAACCCTCCACCCCTAAATATAATGTAATTGCGTTAAATATTTTTAACGCGTTTAAACTAAAAAAATAAAAAAAAATAATCGCATGCGTTAACACGTTAATTTTGACAGAACTACAAAAGCACCCTTTCAGTACTTCGTGTCAGTTAACCAGGAGGAAACTTAGTACGTACTGCATTTGACTTACTTTTCAGCTGTTGTTGAATCGCGTTTCGGAGGTGTGTAGTAGCCTAGGCTATGAATAGGCCTACTGAGAATGTATACATCCACCATGTTTTCCAATTGTCCTTTGACCCGCCGTTGATTGTAGCCTACATCATGGCGTACTATAAAAACCGCGAAAATAATTTGCACATGGGGTTGTTAAACAATTTGTATGTAACTACAAGGTAAAACTTTGTTGCTACAGTACTCTTGAAGAGAACTGACTGGCTCACAGTCCTCTGGCCTTACATTTCGAATACGGACAAAATTGACGTATTGCTTTTGTACAGTAGGAAAGTAGCCTACATATTTGGACGCAGATAACAGTAAACGGTAAACTAGTGTATTGACCTGCAATACCACTACTGAATCTACAGTGCAAAACATGCAGAGTAGAAAAACAAAAATGCACACAAAGCAATTTATCCATTAGTCTCGACCGATCACGGTTTTTTCTCTCTCCTGCCGCACTCACGACTGCTTCCATTGAGTCGGTGTCTCTTTACATGAATCACAAAACATGTTAGCGAGGCTCGGTGTCCTTGTGCCGAGGCGAGTCCCATACACCAATACGAAATAGGGCTCTAATTATCAAACACATATAGCCCTCCTCCCCAATTGATTCTTGAACAAAATTACTCCATATTAGCCCGTTTTTTGGTGAAGACACAACTCTGGGGGGGGGGGTCAATCAAAACGTACAATGAGAGTGTAGTTCAATTTAGAACGAATGACTCGTATGAACTGATTCTTCTTTTTGGATCAAGAGCATACATGACCAGCCCATAGGACCAGCCCAGTCTGATAGATTCTTGTGAGCCATTTCTGTGTAGTCCGATTCACAATCTAATGATTTTATTTTTTATTTTTCCTGAATCAAAACTTACAGCACGACCAACACATACCTTTTCAAATATCATTATACCTTTTTAAATATTACATTTATTTACAGTTCATCTGTTCTTTGAAATGTGTACATTGACTTTACATGTCAATGTAGGCCTACACCACTGTGTTGTGTAATATTAGGTTCCTGCGAAAAACTGTTCCCGTGGGTGGAGTTTACGTGAATATCATAGTTTCACTGAAACAACACGCAACGAATGGAACTGAAAATATTAGGCACGGCCTCAAATCGCTACTGTTTAAGGATTATTTTCAACAGCAATGAAGTGTCAAGGTTACATTAATTAGCATTAACTGCAAACAGTGCAATAACAATATTTGCATAGTGATCAGCAGTTTATGTAATATGATAAATTGGTTGGTATGTTGTTGATTGATTAAGGCACACAGAAGACAAACAATCATAAGGATAATAACCTATCTTACTTAATGTATAGTTGTTACTCTTTGGTGTGTTAGTTTTTTAATATTTAATTGTGGGGATGTATTTAATACCATAGTTTGCATTGATTAGCACTATCTAGTTGTCCAAGGGAGACCTAAGTACAGTTTGTATGCCTGAAACAAACAATACAAGGTATCTGTGGCACAGGGGGCCCCCTATAAAATTGGTGTGAGCATCAGATGTGTCATTCTTTCGTTTAATCTTTTTTTTGTTTGTAATAACCAGTTTACCAGCCTCCACGCCCCATCAGTATCTTTTTTTAACTATTCTGAATATCAGGTATAAAAATTATAATTAAAGTAACCACGAAATGCATTATTAACTTCGCACATATTTTCTCGTTTACTACTACTATATTATTATTATTATATTATTATATATTATTATAATAGATGAAGGAGAAATCCACCATAAAATGACAATTCTGTCATCATTTACATTATTTGAAACCAGTATGAGCAACAAAAAAAAAAGACTGACATTTTTTTAAAGTATCTTCTACAGGAGTCATCCAACATTGAAACAACATGAGAGTGAGTTAATTTTTATAGTTAAATGAACTGTCTCTTTAAAATGGACTTACAAAGTATGTCATTTTAGCATAGCATATCACATTTTTCTTTATTGTATTTAGTTAAGTCAAATACAGAGCTTAACAGTTTAGAGAATCTGAGAAAGAACTACTAATAATAAATATTATAATAATAAATATCATATATAAGCATACGTTGTGTCTGTTCTTTGACCATATGTTGCACTGAAAAACAACCTCATCATGTCATACGTTTAAGAATGGTTCCTCCGCCTTGTGTGGGGGAAAACATTCAAAATTTAGTGATCCATTGTGTTAATAATGTTTAACATTTGATGGTAGGTAACTTAGATCATTATAGACATATAGCTTTAGCTAGTATCCTGTCTAAAGTGTTGGAAAAAATCTTGCTGCACAGGTTAAATGTGTTTATTAATTCTACAGACAACCAGTTTTGATTTAAGGCTAAACATGGTACTGATCTATGCATCTATGCATTAAAGGAAATAGTAAATAAGTATAGAGATAAAAACTCATCAGTCTTTATGTGTTTTATTGATGCATCTAAAGATTTTGATCGGGTTAACCATGCAAAGTTATTTTTTTTACATGAGACAAAGAGGGGTGCCAGAATACAATATTGTGAGAATCCTGCAGGTTTATTGGTTTGCCCACCAGATGATTCTGGACGGGACAAATGGTCTCTCAGCTTTTTTCCTACGGCAATAATTTATCATTGCTGAATGACTGCCTGTATGACATTGAGCACAATGTGCACGGGGATATTGAAAGGCAACGTCGTATGATGTATATGCAGGTGAATATACTTTTACGTAAGTTTAGTTTCTGTTCAGATGAGGTGAAGGTGTCACTTTTTGTACAACACTTTATACTGCTCATTTGTGGTTCAACCATATAGAACATCAAGTTTACAGAAGCTGCAAGTAGCTGATAATGATGCAATGACAATTTTACTAAAGAGACCTAGATGGCATAGTGCAAGTGAAATGTTTGTGAGTGCAAGAGTAATCACTTTTAAAGCACTGTTACGAAATTTTATGTATAGATTTATCTGCCGTCTTAATGCTTATAAAAATGAGATTATTGTGGGTCTATCATATATAAGGGTTAGTACTACACGGTATCAGTCAAAGCTGTGGAGACATTGGTATTGTTGTATTTTGTAACTTTTTATTGTGGTGGTAGATGATGTGGGTTGTATATGTTGTCCTATTGTCTTTGTTTTTAATTTTGGACCTTGAGTCTGCAATAAAAGTTTGATTGATTGATCTACACACAAGACAACGTATTTATTTATTTATTCAGATTGTAAGTTAGATTGCATTAATGTTATTCTGTGCTGGTGCACGTGCATTATGTAATTAATTTGGTAATCATTTTCAGCATCACTGAGGCTCAGCTAAACTGAAATAACAGACGAGAGGAAATGCTAATACAATGCACTGTGGTCAATGACAGACGTCTACTGGGGCGTAATGGATCATTGCAATTCCAGCATGATTACAGCGGTGCGTCGGTGCTGACTGTGGCAGCACAACACAGTCGCCATGCGCAGCAATCCTCATGTGGTCGTAGGAATACTGCTCCAAAAGTATTTTCGGTGATGAATCGGTGAAGTTGATTGCATCAGCGTTATAAATGTGAGAATCAAAGTTGTTACGACAGCAAGGTGAGTTTTTTGTACACTGCGCTGTGTAAATCAATACAGCATCCTTATCCAAGCCTTAAAACTGTGCTTGCTGTTTATTTAACCGAATGGGTTCGATGCGAATTGTGTTGATTTTAATCCAACCATCATATCCTTCATATGCTCTTTCATAAGTTCAGTCGTGATTATTAATGATGAAACCGAAGTTTAAGTGGTGCCATTGCCTAGCATGCGTAATTTGGAGATTAGTGTGTTTTGGCAGGTTTGCGTGCTTTAATTCAAATAGCTAAGCACTGATATTTTATTTTGATATATTTTGTATTATAAGTTTGATTTTTAGTCGCTAAAAACATGAGCTGAGAAGGTGATATCATGCGTAAAGATGCGTAATTTGAAAGGCTTTGTATTTCTATTTCATTTTTTTTTTGGTGGCAGTTTCGCTTGCTTCATTACGCACCACCAGGGACTAATAATGGTTTTACTTTGATAATTGGAAGTTTTTCTTTTTTTTCATGTAAATCTGATCTGTTCTGCTGTGCCCAGCCCTTTGCATGACCCATTATTGTAAAGTCCAGCTGGTCATTAGTTGTTCCAACTTGTTTAGCTGTGCATACAGCCATTGTTCCAAAACCTAACCGCTTGTATGACTACCTGCTAGCTGTTTTATTGCTGGTTCTGTGTGGTCTACTACCTTGCACCTGCCACCTTAGACCAGCTTCTGCTCTGTAGACTGTTATTATAAAGCCGTCTGTCAATTCCCAAGTGTATACAGATGTGCTTGTCTTTAGGTTGCTCTTACTCCTCGCTCTCCAGCTGTTTTGTGATGGATTAAGCCACAATGTCGCAGCTGTACTACCGCAGAACGGACAACTCCTCGTACCGGGACCGCATTCCGCTGCGGATAGTGCGCGCCGAGTCGGAGCTCTCGGTGCAGGAGAAGTCCTACCTCAGCGCCGTGGAGAAGGGCGATTACGCCAGCGTGAAACTAGCGCTGGAAGAGGCGGAGATCTACTTCAAGATCAACATCAATTGTATTGATCCTCTAGGGCGCACGGCGCTGCTCATCGCCATTGAGAATGAGAACTTGGAGATCATTGAGCTGCTCCTCGGCTTCAACGTGTATGTCGGGGATGCTCTGCTCCACGCCATCCGTAAAGAGGTAGTGGGAGCCGTGGAGCTCCTGCTGAACCACAAGAAGCCCAGTGGAGAGAAACAGGTTTGTTTGAAGAACTGTCTGCTATAGTTAGCTCGATCTCTTTTCTGTCTCAAACTAGCCAACAACACACTGTCAATATTCTATAAAACAATAACAATATTCCATTAAGAACTGAAAACCGTTCTGCTTTTGAAGTTTTAGGTGGTTTACTGTTTTAGCTGGTCTCTTGCTGGTGTTCACTGTTCAGTTGGTTTAGCTAATTGTTTGACTGGTCTCCCACCCTGACCAGCTGATTAACTTATGTACCCAAGGTCCTCAAATCATCAAACTGGACCAGCCTGACTAGTGAAAACCAGGTTGGTTTAAGCCAGTCATTCATAAAAACATTGAATAATGTATTAATAACATAAAAACAATATGCTAAATTCTTAACATGAATACAAAAACACATCAACAATTTTAGTTTCTATACATATCTTTGAATTTTGATGGTTTCTTGCTCTGAGCTGCCAATAATTAATTGCACAAAACAATTAACTGCCAAATTAAGCAGATGCCAAGTGATAGAAGAATTTGTGGCAACTGCTAAAGGTCATAAAGCTAATTTATTTTGCCGTCCTAACTATACTTAATTACTGTATATGAATATTTGCATTTTGTTATATGCGTTTTGGATTGTTTTTACCTGCTATCTGTGACTCAGAACAGAGCTGCATCATTTTTAGTCCTGAAATGGCACCCCCAAAACAGAACTTGTAGCGCAGACCTGAATATTGATATTTGCTTTATTATCCAGATATTTCATTGAGTCTCCCTGGACACAAAACCTTCAAAAGATCTCTTATCAACTTCTCATGTAAACAACCTGATATTGCAGATATGAGTGCTTTTAGGGCTGAAAGGAATCAAGTCCTCAGTTGTCAACACAAGAACACTTCAGGAAAAAAGTGCACTTGTATGCCTGCTTCTTCTCAGAGGAGAAAACTGCCTGCTATAAAAAGCTCTATGTTCAGACACTCAAACATGTGAATGAATAATTACCATTGTTCTAATGGTGTTTACTTTTCAATGGAGCAATCTTTGCTCCCTCAGTAAGTGACTTAACATGGGTCTTACTCTTCTGTCCACTCCTTATAACTTTAATTTCATTTTCCTTTAATGGCTAAGAATAGACTGGATGCTGCAGCACTGATTCAGAACAAAATTATGGGATGGATGCACCATTTACAAACCAGAGCAGCTGCGCATCTGATCTTTCCTTCCTCAATCCCTGAGCGCTTTTTCTTTTCCTCTGTCTCTGTGTCTCTTCCTGTCTATGTCTATTAATGTCACATTTATAAAACTTTTTGATATGCAAATAACTAAATCAGCATGTCTGTAGACCACAAGGGGGCGAATGAGTACACAGGAACAGGTTGTTTGCTTTGATTTTCTAAATTATGGCTCTCTTCATGTCTTGTGATTTTTATCACATTAACAAGTTCTTTACAGAACTGGTAATTTCTGGAAAAAAACCCCAAATAATAATAAGTTAGCTGCTGTTATGTAGGCAAAAATGATTTTGTTCTCTTTTGTTCTTTTCTTAAAGGAATAGTTCATCCAAAAAAAAAAGTACTCACCCTCAGGCCATCCAATATGTAAATGAGTTTGTTTCTTCATCGGAACAGATTTGGAAAAATGTAGCATTACATCACATGCTCACCAATGGATCATATGCAGTGAATGGGTGCCGTCAGAATGAGAGTTCAAACCACTGATACAAACATCACAATAATCCACACCACTCCAGTCAATTAACATCTTAAGTGAAAAACTGTGCTTGTAATAAACAAATTCATCGTACAATGTCTTTAAGTCCAGACGAGTCCTCTATTCCGTAATATTGCTTTCTCCAGTAAAAAACGTTGTCTTGTCTGAATCAGGAGAGAAATATGAACAGTCCAAAATAGTTCTAAATGAGAGGACAACAGGAGATGGACTTTTTCACCGGAGAAGTGTTATTATGGATTATGAACTTATAATTTGACCATAAGCGATGGTTTAAAGTTAAAACATCTTATTGATGGACTTATTTCTTACAAACATGCAGATATGCACTTGTGTATTGTGATGTTTTTAACAGCTATTTGAACTCTTATTCTGATGGCACCCATTCACATTGTTCAGATGAAGAAACCCACTCATCTACGTCTTGGATGTGCATGTAAAAAAATTACACTTTTAACTGTTATTATTATTTTTTTAAATTATTTTCAATTTGGGAGTAAGTTACATTGCTCAGATCAGGAGTCAGTAAAATTACATGGTGGTCTCAGATTGAAAAAAAAAGCTGTCCCTCAACTTTGTTGGAGATGTGCTTAATGAATCATGAGAAAGGCTTCTTTTCACTTATTAAACACAAAGCTGACTTGAACTGTCATCTTACTGACATTTCGAGTCAAGCCTTCTACTTTTTCCAATACTTTTCCCTTCACCTCTCTGGTCTATTGTGGTTAAGGATGAGCTTCAAAGCGTCGTATTGCAGCAGTAGATAATCAGTATGGCTGCCAGCCTGAACATGTCTCCCCAACTGGAGCCTTCATTATCTTCCTCAAATAGTCAAGCTATTGCCGCTGCCACCGTGGGCTTGGAGCTCTTGTGAAAAGGATGAAGATATCAGTCGAAATGTGCTAATCACCCCCTACCTTCAAATCACACCTTCACTTCTCAATGTGGCTTTAATTCATAAACTCTCAACTAATTTTCTCTCACTTCACTCGTTGCTCACTCGTTATTCTTTATCACGTGTAATCACTTTTTTTGTGCATGGTAGTTTTCTTTTTTCTCGTTCTTTCTTTCTGTGTCTCAGGTTTTTTTTTATCCATCTCCCCCAAATGTGGTGTGATCACAGAAACCAGTCTTCATGTAGCAGTGTATATTTTATGACTCTCTAGTTTAAGCTGCTTTTAAACTTACCAGTAAAGGATTAGATATCATCCACAATCACTATTTTTAAAACAGCAGTTCTAAGCTGGTTATGCTTCAAGTTCCAGATTTAACATTTACAAGGGATAGTCCACTTCATTTAAGGATAGTCATTATTTGTCCAGACTAAGAAAGTCATAGGGGTTAATTATTTTATAGGTTATTTTAATATGTTTAGGCAAGAATTGTCTTTTAATATCCGTACTTATTTTCACATATGATTTTGGCCAGATTTTTGGCAGATTTGCTCTAGTTTCTTAGGATAATGGATAATACTTGTGTGCCACGATTCGAGTACTGCATGTACTTCATGGTTGGATTAGGATTATGGATTAGTGCTTCAACCGTAGCCTTTTAGGACATTCACTATCTTGTTCTTATGTTGCCTGATGTTAATTTATCCCTGCCCTTGTCCAAAACATTGTACTTTAGATTAACTTCCTCCCAAACTTCAGACTGAAGCAGGTTACTGTATTTCCTGCAATATTGTGCCAGCCATTCTTCCTTCTATTTTAATAAGGTGTGTCATCTTTGCTGATGAAAACCAGTGCTTCAGCATTGTGTTTCCCCCAGTGTAATTGATTGGATGTATTGTTGTTTGTTTGTCTTATATGACCACTTTTCCCATTGTAACTGGGTCACTATAATGCTTTTCAAGCGAAAACCTTGCCAAACTCCAGACAGAATTTCACACGGTTCTTCTCTGCTGCTCAACTCAGCTCAACTCAACCTTTATTTATAAAGCACTTTCAAAACCATTCAAATGGACCAAAGTGATAATTCATGCAAACATAAAATAACAACGAGACATAACATCAAGAAAAAACATACAGCCAATCCCTCACAATTCTCCGACCTAAATAAACGCCGAAAGCTTGATAAAATAAGTAGGTCTTCAAGTCCTTTTTAAAAATGTCCATGCTTGCCGAGGATTTTATAGATAATGGTAATACATTCCAGAGTGCAGGAGCCGCAACAGAAAAAGCTCTGTAGGTACTTCAAAGTGATCACAGGCCTCTCTGTAGCCTCTCTTCCAAGTGTTTTTTTCTTATGTGCTCAGAGGTTTTTCAGGAAAGATCTTTTTTCCCTGCCAATGTCTGGGTCATTTGATGTAGCTTCCGTTTCATCATAATTGAACCAGCAGTGGGCACTCCTACTGTTTTATATCGTTCTTCCTAATTTATGCATTTGTGTTCCTCTCTCGTTTAGAATATTCTCGTTTTCGTTGTCATAGCTGTCCTTCACATTTGAGATCTGAATAATAACGAGGCCTTAATTGTGGGGTTTGTATCCAGTAAGTGCGGTTATTCAGCAATTCACGGGGAGATGCCAATTGTAAAGCAAATGCATCCTCATTACGGCATTTGTTTTTCAGCACTAAATGCTCGTCAAAACAGGCCCTGAATACTTATCCAATATTATGCATATTTCAATTTTTTTTAAATTTTACAAATATTTTATTCCATAAAACAATGTCATAGTAAGAAATATTGCAGTATTTCAGTAAACTGTAAAAATTAATTAATAAAGGTGCTCCTCAAAGCGAGCGGTGACTGAGTGACTGTATAAGCATACTTATGAGGTCACTAGTGAGATAAGATAAAAAACAAGTTATTCAGTGTTTATTGATGTTTTCTAACTGCCTACTTATTTCTATCCCGCGCCTAGCCAAAGCACAGCACTTTGCAGATTCAAGACACTCAGTTTCCACTCTTCGGTACATAGGTATTGAAGTAGTGAAGTGTCCGCGTCGCGGAGGTGATATCAACAAATTGCTTTTACAGCGTGAAGCATTTTGGATATATACATTAGATACGTTGTCCCCTAGAGGATTAAATGAGGACTTTGATATTTGTCCGTTTATTTAAACACAAGATATTTATTTACATATAATAAATGCTTGGTGGTTATTGATTTGTATTTATGTACATAGGCAGGCATCAATTAATGTTATTAAACAATATATTGATAATTATATTCGTGTATTTTGCATAGCTTTATATGTTTTTGATTTATTTGTATTTCTTATTTTGGTTTCTGTGTTGTTTCTCCTTGGTGATAGTGATGTTTGGAATTATTATTATCATGATAATATGGTACGGTCATGTGACCTTTGATCACCTGGAGGAAGGCCTATAAAGATCAGGATATCAGTGTTGTTCATTTGTCAGATGAAGAGCCTGCGTGCTCGAAACGTCACACACGCTATGCAACAGTTTTTTTTTTTAATTCATTTTTGATACTTTTGGAGCTTTGGTGTTGCCGACTTTACATCAAAAAATGTTGCACTTATTTATTAAATTAGTAGCAATTTCTGAGGAAAATTGTTTCATGAAATAATACATTTAATTCTTATTCTGATTATTATTATTATTTTATTATTAAGGAACATCCGTGGACCCCCAAAACACAAAAGGTAGAAAGACTAATGGGTGTAGAAACAATTTTGACTCAGAAATTGCTTAGAATTATAAAAAATTAATAAATAAATAAAAACAGCAGTAACAATGAATAAACATGAAATAGTAATTTTCTTGTTTAAATCCTTTTTAAATAATTTTTTACTGTATAGTAATTGGACACATAATTAAGGCACAATTATAAATGTATTATATGACAAAATATCAAACAAAATGTGGCATTTATTATAAAAATTATAACATTTAATTTGATAATTTATTTGGTTTGTTCAGTTGTAATACAAGAATATTCGTGTTCAGATTTATATTAATTTTCTAAAAGTGTCAGTTTGTTTTTGGGGCCATTGTATAGTGAAAAATAATAAATATGGCGTATATGTGTGTCATCAGATGAATTTAAGCCATCTTTTCTATTTTCTAACCAGGTGCCACCCATCCTGCTCGATAAACAGTTCTCAGACTTCACCCCTGACATCACTCCCATCATCCTGGCTGCCAACACCAACAACTACGAGATCATCAAGATGCTGGTGCAGAAAGGTGTGTCGGTCCCCCAGCCTCACGAGGTGCGCTGTAACTGCGTGGAGTGCGTCTCCAGTTCAGACGTGGACAGTCTGCGGCACTCACGCTCCCGACTGAACATCTACAAGGCCCTGGCCAGCCCCTCTCTCATCGCCCTGTCCAGCGAGGATCCTTTCCTCACCGCCTTCCAGCTCAGCTGGGAGCTCCAGGAGCTCAGTAAAGTTGAAAATGAGTTCAAGGCTGAATACGAGGAGCTCTCCCATCAATGCAAACGCTTTGCGAAGGATCTCTTGGATCAAACCCGGTCCTCACGCGAACTGGAGTTGATCCTCAATTTCAGCGATGATGTCAACCTGCTGCAGGATGAGGCCAACAATGAGCTGGCTCGACTGAAGTTGGCCATCAAATACCGCCAAAAAGAGGTACAGATCTGTTATTGCAATCATGTATTTTTGTACAATTGGCCCAAAGATATTTGGACACTTATCAGATGACAAATATTAAACAAAGTGGCAAACACAAACCCATCACCCAAACTGTGTTTACATCTGCTTTTAACTAACTGGCTTCAGGATAATTTATCATTTATTTTTTAATTATTTATTTAATCACTTTTATTTTGTAGATAGTTTGCTTACTTATCTTTCTTAATAATATGATTTCTTGAATTGAGCTAATTCATTATTCAGAATAATGACACTAATATACTTTACAAAAGAATTTTAATTTACTATAAGTGCTAATAAAATATTAGTAATTACTTTAAAATAATGCCGTTTGGTTAAATTTTTTTAGAAACAATACAGTGGCATTCATATATTTTTATGCGTACCTAAAAAAAACATTTTAGGCCACAAAGCTAAAACATTTTTTGGGTCAAATACTTTTTAAGGTTTTAATAAACTAATTACTAAATTGTGATTTCTATCTCCCCTAAGATTGACTAAGCTAAGAACAAATTAACTCCCACGTATATTGTATGCACAAGAAGGTCCTCTTAGCTATACCTGAGGTGAGCCAGATGAAACTCAAGCCTCCATTGTGCATCAATTCAAAAGCACTGAAGTGTTACAAGCCCAAACTAAGAGTCGGGTAATTTTATTCACAGTTGACAAGGTTATCACATGCCTCAGCGCCATGTAGATCTCATAAAAAGGAGCCCGTTTGACCGTTATCACATGCCTCAGCGCCATGTAGATCTCATAAAAAGGAGCCCGTTTGACCTGTTATGACTTATCGCAGTTTAGGAGTGAAGAGTCATATCCACTTTCAGCATGTAGTGTGGGTTCATAGCTACTAATTACTTTGCCTCTTGAATTTAGTCTGTTCAAATTTGGTTAGAAAATAGTCTGCATTCAGAAGCCTAATTTAATTTCTTTTTTTTAAATACAGTGTGAACAAGAAACAAAAATGACTAAAATACAAATAAATAAATAATAAAGGAAGAAATTATAATTACACAGCAATCAGTTGTGACATTCTGGAGCCATGTTGCTGAAATTATTTTTGCCCTCTTTTGGGTTTGCAAAGGCATTATGCCCTTAATTTTTTTTTTAGATGAATTCAGTATACATGCATGATTTTCTTTTCTGCTTATTGTATGTGAACTACTTATATATCCATTGGTTATATTCTTCTCAACCTGTGATAATATTAGACATGGTTAAATTCCGATTAAATGGCATTTGTTTCACACAATTGTTGAAAATGGCAGTGACAGTCACACCAGCACTAATGTTATTATTGTAAATGTTACTTGAATGACTCCAGTTAAACTGTGCATGTGGATGTTCACTATAATATCAGAGAACAGATCAGATCAGAGGCAGCATTCTTCTGCATTAGCTCAGATGAAAAGATATCAGTCATTGTAAGAGAAGAGAACATGATGCATATTGTTTGCTGTGAATGGTTAAGAAAAATACATTTGCCATTAGGAATGCTTGTACTATTTATTTATTTTGGAGGTAAAGCATTTCAAATTATGCGCTTAAATAGTTTATAATATGTGGGCACTGTACTGTATATGTGACTGTATATACTTATAGAGGTGCTGCGATTTTGAACTTGTATTAAAGTTCTTTTCACATTTCAGTAAAAGTGTTGTGTTATGTGAAGCTTTTGTGCATATCGTTCTGAAAGCCTTGTAAGAAATGTGACAGAAGAAATGAACATGGTACTATGTAAAGTCAGCTGGCATGTCCCCCCCACACCCCCCACTTTTTGCTTGTTGATGTACAGTGCGGCAGTAAAAAGGCACATGCTCTAGACTGCGCCTGATGTTTTTTTTGTTTTTTGTTTGACCTTATTTGTCCTGTTGAGGTGTTTTAAGGTACTGTTGTCGCTTGTACAGCAGCCCTGTGACAGAGAGTCCTTTAGTTGAGCTGTAGAACAGATTGCACCGTGCAAATCATCCCTGACGGAGAACACTTAAAATCGTCTCAGACTTGACCTCATCGCCTCTAGAACGCCTGGCTCTGCTGTAATGAGAATGCATTTGTTTGTAATTTGGTTAGGCGCCCTCCCACTTCCGCTTGACATTTTAGATGCTCCGTTAATGGCTTTGGGCAAATCACTGGAGACAAGATGAAGAGGATGATGGAGAAGAACAAAATAAGCATCAAGAACAAGAGTCAATATACGGCTGCAAGTACTGTAGCATTTGCTTGGCAAAGCACATAAGTAAAAATGTACATTGCATTATGCATGATTCAGAGAATTATAATTTTTTTATCTCAATTTTTGATTAGATTAAAAGATTAAAATCTTAATTTACAACTTTGTCTAGTAGGTGGTTTACGGTTAAAGAGCGTGTTACACAGGGTTATTATAAATTGAAATTTAGTTTTTATGTCTATTTTGTTCAGTTTGTCCTTGTCCTTTTGTCACTCAGAGAAAGAGAACGTGCTGGAGAAAGAAGACTGCCTTCAGGCTCCATGCAGGATCAGTGCTATTCAATATATAAAGAGACTCAGTAATGTATAATTAAAAGGCCAAGAATATAAAGGGCATTTTTTATGACAAGTCAAATCTGGTAGCCTGGTTGTGACTGACAGAAGCTATGATTTTGATGAATAATAAAGAGTGAGGCAGAGCTTTATTTTACTACAGAGCATGATTAGGTCCCGAGTTCTTAAACTGGAAGGGCTTTTAGACTTACTTCCTATATTGACCAAATCCCATTAACGTTGGCCTTTGTCTTGACGTTCTCTCAAATATTTAAGCTTCTCTCTACATCAGTTAGTTCTACACAGCGCACAAGTCTACACTTGATGTGACTCGCACCTGGATTAAAGGAATAGTTTACCCAAAAGTACAAATCTGTTATCATTTAATCACCCTTGTGTCCTTCCAATCCCCTGTGGTTTACTTAATTACATGGGATGAAAAAATAGATGTTAGAGAAGATGTTTTTATTGAATTGTAACCAATTAAATTAAGCTTTTACCATAGACGGCCTCCTTGGCTGGAACCGAAACAGGCAGAGAGTTCATCGGCGGCCTTCTTGGCCGGAACGGGACAGGCAGAGAGTTCATAGACGGCCTCCTTGGCCGGAACAACAGGCAGAAAGTGCGTTGCTGGGCGCCACCACCACGCAAGGAACTGAGGCAAGTGCCGCCACCTCCGAAGAAACTACAATGGACACCATGGCCTCTGGGAGCACAACAGTGGACACCGCTACCTCGGGAGGTTCTGCAGCGTAAGCCGCCACCTCTGGAGATGTCGTAGCCGGTGCCGCTGCCTCTAGCAAATCGGCGGTGGAGTACGCAGCCCAGATACACCATAAGCAACCCCCCATATGGGAAGTGCTGCAGACAGGGCAATGAGTCATGAATAGAAGGGGTAGAGTGAGTGGGTTTGGGGATACCAGCGGTGCATCCCTCACACTGGATACCAGATTGGGATACCGAAGGGCTGACCTTGAGAATATGGGTGTAACAGACAGGACGTGACATGAATCTGGATGATCAGCTGTGATGCAACGTGATTTTGGATGAATAACTGAGGCGTGACGTGACTTTGGACGAACAGTTGAGACATGGCGAGACTCCAGAAGATCAGCTGTGACGTAACGTGACTCCAGATGATCAGCTGTGACGTGACGGGACTCATGACGATCAACTGCGACTTGACTTGACTCATGACGATCAACGGACTTGGACTTGAATCATGCGATCAGCTTGACCTGACTTTGACCAGAAGATCAGCTGTGAAAAATCCAGTTATAGTCATAGCGCCACCAGCTGGCAGCAGGAAGATTGGCACATATAAATGACTATGACATATTCCTCCTTCATTTACCACTTTAAATGCATATTGCTCGCCGTTCGCAGTCTTACTAAAGACGCCCGCTTGCGGTGAGCCCGGGTGCGAGGGCCCGTTCATCGCTGCTTGCAGCTTTAATTATTAGGGCCCGAGCACCGGTGGTGCGAGGACCCTCTTGTATCGGCTCAGATTCTATATTATGATTATTATTATTATTATTAGTATTATCATTATTATAATTATTATTTGTTTTTATTCTTCTTCTCAGATCAATCGCATTTTTGAGGGCCTAAACATGCTCAAAAAGTCATGAAACTTTGCACACGCCTCAGAAGTGGCGAAAATTTACATCTGATATGGGTTTCAGAAGTGGGTGTGGCAAAATGGCTCGACAGCGCCACCTATTCACTTTACACGGAGTGCGCCTCGAGCTACGTTTCACGTACATGTACGAAAATCGGTACACATATGTAACACACCAATACCTACAAAAAAGTCTCCCGGTACAAAATCCGAATCCCAACAGGAAGTCGGTTATTTTTTATTTTCTCGGCAAATTTTGTGTCATATTTGCCATTTTCACACGTTGTACTTTAACAAACTCCTCCTAGAGATTAATTCAGATCAAAACCAAACATGTGGCAGTGTTATCTAAAAAAACAGGGGGGGGGGGGGGGGGGCCCTTTTTGACGATGTTAAATTGCGAAGATCTAGAGTTTTCATCGAAGGGCGTGTCCGTGGCGGCCTGGCAAATTTCGATGCTTCGCCATGAAAAAGGAAGTTGCTATAACTCAGACATGCAATGTCCAATCTGCCCCAAACTTCACATGTTTGATAAGACTCCTGACCTGAACAGATCAACATGCCCATATTCAGTTATAGTCATAGCGCCACCTGCTGGCAACAGGAAGTGACAGGTTTAGCACTGTAACGACATCCTCGAGAAATTGAGTAACTAAATTTTTTTTTGGTCAGTCTAATCTAAAGGCCTTTGCGATGTTAAATTGTGAAGATCTTGAGTTTTCGTTAAAGGATGTGTTCATGGCGCCGTGACAAATTTCGATGTCTCGCCACGGGCATAAAAGCTTTTGTAACTCAGGCATAAAATGTCCAATCTTCCCCAAACTTCACATGTTTGATAAGAGTCCTGGCCTGAACACGTCTAAAAGCCAATATTTAATCGGGTGTGGCAAAATGGCTCGATAGCGCCATCTACAAATTTTCAAAGGAGTGCGCATCGAGCTACGTTTCACGTACATGTACGAAAATCGGAACACATATGTAACACACCAATACCTACAAAAAAGTATATCGGAGCAAAATCCGAAAGCCAACAGGAAGTCGGTTATTTTTAATTTTCTCTGCAAATTGTGTGTAATTTTTGCCATTTTCAGACGTTGTATTTTAACGAACTCCTCCTAGAGATTAATTCAGATGAACACCAAAGTTGTTCAGTATAATCTAAAGGCCTTTGCGATGTTAAATTGCGAAGATCTTGAGTTTTCGTTAAAGGACGTGTCCATGGCGCTGTGACAAATTTCGATGTTTCGCCATGAAAAAGGAAGTTGCTATAACTCAGACATAAAA